>CM036540.1:4137769-4660269 GCA_020745685.1 Tautogolabrus adspersus
GACCACAGTACCTGAGGCTTCAAGGCTGTGAGTCGGACATGGTGGTCTGCAGCACGGGGGCCCCACAGGGGACAGTGCTCTCCCCCTTTCTCTTCACCCTGTACACCTCGGACTTCTGTTACAACTCTGGGAGTTGCCACCTGCAGAAGTTCTCTGATGACACAGCCATCGTGGGGTGCGTGTCTAAGGGGAGCGACCAGGAGTACAGGCAGGTCATCACAGACTTTGTCGACTGGAGTGAGCTCAACCACCTTCAGCTCAACGCCAGTAAGACAAAGGAGATGGTGATTGACTTCCGCAGGAAGTCACCCCAGACTGCACCGGTGAACATCCAGGGTTTGGACATTGAGATGGTGGAGTCGTACAAATACCTGGGTGTTCACCTCAACAATAAACTGGACTGGTCACACAACACCGACGTCCTGTACAAGAGGGGCCAAAGTCGACTGCACCTGCTGAGGCGACTGAGGTCCTTTGGAGTGTGCAGGATTCTGTTACGGACATTTTATGACTCTGTGGTGGCGTCTGCACTTTTCTATGCAGTGGCCTGCTGGGGAGGAGGGAGCACAGAGAGAGACAGGAAGAGACTGAACAGACTGGTCAGGAGGGCCGGTTCTGTCCTGGACTGTCCTCTGGACTCTGTAGAGGAGGTGGGTGAGAGGAGGATGTTAGCGAAGCTGACATCCATCATGGACAATCACTCTCACCCCCTGCATGACACTGTGGGGGCCCTGAGCAGCTCCTTCAGCAGCAGACTGAGACATCCGCCCTGCAGGACTGAGCGCTACCGCAGGTCCTTTATTCCATCTGCAGTCAGACTGTTTAATAGCATCACTGCCTCATGACTCTGTGTAATAATCATCATTATCATTAATGCTACACACTGTGTGTGTTTGTTATAATATCTGATCTGTCTTTCCACAAGTGAAAGTGTACATAGTGTTTATGCCTGGTATTATTTAATTCTATTGTATTTTTACTTCCTTTATTTAATTCGTGTAAACATGCACGTAGCTGTTTTTTCTTAACTTTTTGCTATTGATGCTGTTTATATTCCTGTTTTTGAGCTGCTGTAACAACTAAATTTCCCCCATTGGGGGATCAATAAAGTTTATCCTTATCCTTATCCTTTTGGTTGTATAAATAAATTAGGGCTGTCAAACGATTCAAGTTATTAATTGTGAATAATCGCTAAATTTCATTAGTTTATCGCGATTAATCGCATTTTTAATCGCATCTTTGAAATTCCAGTATTTTGCATTTTAAAATAAAAATGATAAGGCTTCTATTTAGATTGTTTGTACTTTCTTAAGCTGATAGTACTTGACTTGCTGTTTGAATTCAACCCTGCTTTTATTTTGAAAAGACCTTTATCTAAGGTTACGTCACGAACCATGAAAAAAGGAACTCGTTCACAAACTGACGTCAAACAGCTCAAAGGAACGGTAACAAAGGTGATGTCATAAGGTGGATATTACTTTGGACTGGTCAGCTGAGCTGTCTGAGAGTTTGTTAAAGTGAAATGAGACATTCAAAGATGCAGCAGTGTCCTTCTTTTACATCACTGAGACTACAGGGAGACACTGAGGAGGCGTATCTACGGTGAGCCTAACGGGACAAAATAGCAAGAGATTAATCGTGATTAAAAAAATGAATGCATTAATTTCAGACCTTAATCATTCATCACGATTAACTTGTTGATGCTGGGGACACTGGTATCCAAGTGGTCAGTGCATGCGCCCCATGTAGGGAGACTGCAATCCTCCAATCAGGCGGCCTGGTTCCAATCTGACCTGTGGTTCCTTCCCCACCAATGCGGATGGTGCAACAGGAACACCAGAAGTCACATAGACACACAACAGGCAAAAAAGCCACTTTTTACAGCATAAATTAACATGTTTAAAGCCTGGTACAAAAAACAAATAGGTCTGATTAGTTATTGTCATCATGGGCACACACTGTACAGGGGTGATTTTTTTAAAACGTTTTCATTTGGAGAACGTGTTATCCATAGTTAGGCGCGTAGCTGACATGATTGACAGGTGTAACGGTTCATCAAGAGGCTTAAAACCCGCCTCAGCTCCAGCTCTCAGCCTGTCGTTAGGTCGACTGAAACTTAGGATGAGACAGGATTTCCAGCATGGCGGCTGCTGATGATGAGCCTCGGAGCCCCCTGCAGGAACAGATGGATGACGTCACTCAGGCAGTTTATGGTCATTCCCCACTCTTTCTCTATGCAGTATTTTCAGCCTCCATCTCCAATCTCATGTGTACTTTAATGCATTGAGACAAGGTCTTCGTACAATGCACCTGGTTTTCCCCTAACTTCCAAAATAGGCTCTGTTCCTCTGCTGCTCGGTCAATAGAGTCTAGTGCTGTTCTACATTAGATTCTGTGAAGAAGTCAGAAGCTGAACTGTGGAGACTGTAGCTCATAAACATCACACATTTACCTGGTTAAGCTCTGAGTGTTGATAAGCTGCAGAAAAAATAGGTTTGTGATAAATCGTTTGCCTAATCTTTCTCATGTATGAGAAATCAATTGAGTTAACTTTTTCTTATATCATTGAAATATGAAAACTACACTACCTGAAATGACAAAAAATAAAGAGAGATTCACAAAATGTGTTTTTAGTAGTTCAGGTGTGCCATTAGCTTTGTGAAAAAGAAATGTATATTTTAAAATTGGACTGCATAAATCTCGCTTAGCTGAAGTGATGTGACAAAACTAAAGGTTGTATAACACCACTGAACACAATTATTATTCAAGTAACACTGACAAAATCATGTAACTCTGCAGGCTCTCACCACTGGCAGCATCCCTGGCTTCATTGACGTCGTAATGAACCTCAATTCTCCTGCACTGCTGGAAGACAACCTCATTTGGCAGGCGAAGACAGCAGGGAAGAGAATGATCTTCTACGGAGACGATACCTGGGTGCGCCTCTTTCCCAAACACTTCATGGAGTATGATGGCACAACGTCCTTCTTTGTTTCTGACTTCACTGAGGTATGTGTGAATCACACACTGGGATTGTGAAAGATAGAAGTCATGTACCTGTATTTTTCAATGAATTGTAGCTAGCACCTGATGGCTGATGTGGTACAGTTATCTTGAAAATGAGACATGAAGAATTATGAAACAAAATGATGTAAACCAGCTCTAGGAACTACACGGTGCCAGATCCCCCCGGCGTGTTCGATGACCACGTCTTTGAAACACAAGAACATAACTTATTGTCTATAAAAGCCAACATCTTCAGTACAGCAGGCACCCTGTGTACAGAGGCCAGACTCCACGTCGCACTGGTCGCAGGTTCAACTCCAGGTCCTGAGGCTATTTGGTGCATCCCCCACTTTCTCTCCCCATATTTCCTGTCTCATGTTGAACAGCCATCTGCCGAATCTGTGTTGGGCTTTGAAAGTGGGATAGAGGGGGATGCAGAAAGAAAGAGACGAACAGAGCAACAACAACAACAATGCATAAGATAGATTTATATGTCAGTAATAATGGTTCATGGTTGTGTAGTATTAGCAGTAACAGTATGTTAATAGACTGTCTAATATTAACATTAGTATCTGTAATGATGATGAAACAGGGAGGACTGATTTTGTTATTTATAGAAGATGAAGTTGAGCAGCTCTAAGATTCACTTTCATATTTATTATAATAATAATAATAATAATAATAATAATAATAATGATGGGGGCGGCAGTAGCTCAGTCTGCAGGGACTTGGGTTGGGATCCGGAGGGTCGCCGGCTCAAGTCCTGGTGCGGACCAAGTCTGGAAATTGGTCTGGTAGCTGGAGAGGTGCCAGTCCACTTCCTGAGCTCTGGAGCAAGGCACCCCACAATCCCCCCCACCAGCTCAGGAGCGCTCGCTGTGGGCAGCCGCCTCAGTGCATGTCCATAGGATCCTGTTTGTGCATGTGTGTGCAGCATGTTCAATACCAGAGTGTAAAACTGAATTTCCCCTCATATATCTTCTTCTTCTTCTATAATGATAATAGATGTGAGGCTGGTAGAAATAGATGTAGCATTGCTTAGATAACTAGTGAAGCACAGAGATGTGATTTCAATGTTAATTTAAATTCAATTAATTTATCATATAAATTAAAAAGTAAATCAGTCAATGCAATGGAGTGCATGTTGCCCTCACTGCGCTCACCACTCCAATAGTATTAAAACACAGATGGCAGCTTAAGAGCAGAGACAGCCAATAAAAACATTGTCAAATAAATAGTAGAGACGCACCAACACACCGACTGCTCGCCTTGAGATATAAACTGTCCTCAGGCGGTTGGATCGTTCTCTGATGTTTTGTTTCCGTTTACCTTTAGGAAGGTAAGTAAACATACTGTTAGCTGTGTGATGGGTAATGCCTTCCTATGCTGAGAGTGGTGTAAATGTCCAGTACCCCTGGTAGTAGTGTTTAAATGTCTTTAAAGCAGTTGTTACTGTCCTCTTCATGAGTTCATGCTAATGTTTCTAAAGCTGTAGTAAGTTCTGCATGCCAAAGCTAAAAATGTCAGATCAGTATTTATTGTCTCTAGGAGCTCAGATTTGAAAAATGTTAACGATGGATGCCGTCAGTTGAAATACTCTATATTAATTAAAGGTACAGTATGTAGAATTGCATGCTAATGTTTAATATCTAACTTAAATTAAAAATGGACTAAACCCATGTTGTATATATTTTTTATTTGAGTACTTACATCACATCAAATATTTCCAAAAGTTATCAAAGCCAGAGAAATGTGGCTTTGTAGGCGGAATGATAGACACGAAATGTTGATGTTACGTCACAGACCGCTGCATAAGCTAGCGCTAGCTGCTACTGAAAGCTGCCGTTCTGTTGCTGTATGTGCTGCTGTGATAAAAACATCATGTAAATTATACTTGGATACATCGTCAGTACACATATTGTCTTTCTCAGGTCTGTTTTGCCCGTTCGTATTGATTCAACACGGAGTTCGTTCGTTTTTTCCCATAATACCGTGCGAGCCTCAACGTCATCTTTTGTTATTGTTTTGATTGAGAGCCCCCTAGCGGCGGATTTCACATACTGTACGTTTAACATCTATCTTTTATATGTAATATCTCCTCGTAGGTTGACAACAATGTGACCCGTCACTTGGATGGCACCCTTAAAAGAGACGACTGGGACATTTTGATCCTTCACTACCTAGGCCTTGACCATATCGGTCATATCAGTGGACCCCACAGTTCCCTCATCCAGCCTAAACTGCTCGAGATGGATGACATCCTCAAGAAGATTCACAGTGCTCTCATTTCAAAGGTACCTTTTTTTTTATCTTTCTTTGGGTGCCATTTTGCATTCACATGTTTTGGTTGAGTCATATTTTATGACATCCTTACCCTCAGTCCTTGTAAACAGTTTAGGGGTTTTCTTTCCACTACCTGTAGATCTCTAGAAACCTGAGATGTGCACTTAAGATTGTGTCGACCTTAGACCCCCCCCCTGTCAAAAGGCTGCAGTCTATCAGCCCCAAAACTTCATGTCAAAAAAACTGTCCATCTGCTGCCTGCTGCATCAATGACATCCCTCATGTGACAAAGACTCAGAGACACTTAATATTACATCAGTGTTCAGCCTCTAAAACAGACTTAATGCCTTACATTAATGTACACTGGACATTTTGTCTGTTAAATGGTAAATGGACCTGAGCTTGTTTAGTTCTTTTCTAGTCTTCTGACTACTCAAAGCGTTTTTACACCGCAGGTCACACCTACACATTCACACACTGATGGTAGAGGTTGTTATGTAAAGTGAACATCAGAAGTAACTCATCCCATTCATACACATTCATACGCCGCTGACGAAGCAGGTGGTTCAACTTGGGGTTAAGTGTCTTGCCCAAGGACACATCGGACAGCAGGAGCAGGGGATCAAACTCCCTTCCTTCCAGTTAAGAGACGACCGACTCTACCACTGATCCACAGCCGCCCCACAATGATGAGCTCGGTCTAATTATTAAACTGTAGGATATTTACCAACTGTACAGCTCTCTGCACCTGTAAACATTTTTTAAATATTGTTTTTGAATCTTTTCATCTTGTTCTTTTCACGTTCCTTGACAGTAGGGGTGCTGCTGGGTAGTATTTGTCTTTGTTGTTCTACTTCTTTGTTCATTGTTTTTGCACCATAACACCAAGACGTATCTCTTGAATGTGACAATTGGAAATTGAATTTTGGATTCTGCTTTATGGATGTTGTGGACTGTTGAAGTAAAGAAAATGAGATTCTTGACTGCGGGAAGTTCAAACAAAGTGTGGTGAATGTGAAACACAAACATTCAAAAAGAAGAAAAAAACAAGGAACTCTTCTGATAAAAGTTAAAAAAAAAATGTTACAAAATTAGCCATTTCTCATAGAAATGTTAAAAACAAGGCAAGTCATCAAAAAGCCCAGCGTAGCGACATGAACCGCCTTCTTCAGGGTGTGTAATGTTGTGAATTGTTTTCAGAATACTCTGAGGGTGGGGGAAGACTTTTCCTTTGTTTTGTAATCACTGTAGTTGTGCTTTTAAACCAGCACCCACTGCCTTAAAGGGATACTTCACCCATTGAAACATGAATCTGTAGTGAAATTGGATCATATATGTTGTAGAAATGTGAAATAAATTTTGAAGTTGATGCCTTCTTGACCGAGAAAAGGCAGAAAGTGTATTTTTGCCTTATGTAGATTAGAGACAACAACTCCCAGAATGCACAGCACTGCAGGACACTCCCGCTGAAGGAGAGGTGCATTCACGTGGTATCGGAAAAATGAGATTCCGAGTTGTAAAATGCAAATGAAACACCTGCTCAAGTCGGTTTTGTGTTTTGTTAACATACTTTTTATTCATGCACGTATTGCACATCAACTTTTTGCTCAAATATAACTTTTGACAATAAGTTTTCTCTAAGAAACTTGGACCACCCGAGCAGCACCTGAATGCAGCATTACTCGCGGACATTTACTAATAATCATACGGCAGTTTCCTCAACTGAATCAGAGATTTCTTTCAGAAGGAGTTGGCATCTTGGAAATTCCTGGCAGAAAACAGACTCTATGTCTGTGTCCATAGGCAAACAGTCACAGCACCGAAAACACAAGTCTGCCCCGGCTCCTTCTTCCTTGTCACAGCCGCGGACCTAGCCAGCTAGGCTAGCTAGCCTGCCTATCGGCACCAGCAGCTGGCTCGTAGAAAGAGCCACAAACATCCGATTCGAGCACAAAACCTTTAAAATCCCCTTCATCCATATCAGTTTGAAGTTGAAACATACTTTTTTCGCCATTCCCGGTCCTTCAGCTTTAGCCATAGAGACACCCAGCTTGAGCCGGCTCAGGCTCCCTGTCTCACAGCCGCTGTCTGTCTGCAGAAGGCACCTGGCAGCAATATTGCGGGCGGCTCGTAGAAAGAGCCACGAACATCCATTTCGAGCACAACACCTTCAAAATCCCCTTCATCCATATCAGTTTGTAGTTGACTTTCCGCCATTGTCGGCTTTACTCAGCTTTATCCACAGAGCCTGTTAGCACAGCTTCCAACTAAGCAATATGGCGGATGTTAAGTTTCGTTTTTGGGAGTGAGGTCCCGCCCACTGATCTGTGATTGGTCTGTAGCTTCAGTGGTTGAAAACATGAGGAACTAGCAATGTAGTTTCACCCCTGCTAACCACAACAGCCGCCAGTGACGCAATATGACGATTTTTGCATCACTGGAGGCTGCTTGTCAGAAAAGAAATTACAGATATTTCTCATCTTAGGGGGAAATGAGGGCTGGATGCAAGACCATTCAATAAAACCACAAGTTTACTACTGATACAAAGCTTAATGCAAATGGATGAAGTATCCCTTTAAGTCTTACAGACTCCATGTTGAAATCGTTGTCATTTTCTGGATCCTGTGGACCTACGTAGTTGAAAAACGAATCTCAGAGGAAAGGTACTAAAGGAGTTGCGGTGCAACCATGCCAGGAAGTGATCTCTTATTTCTGTTTTTTTTAAAGTCATGAATGTATTGAATTATTCACATCTCGGAGCTTCAGGGTAATAAGCACATAGGGGAGAGTCCATTAACCTGATGTTTGCTTCTCTCAGGAGGCAGACGGATCCCTGCCCTACCTGCTGGTGCTGTGTGGAGACCATGGCATGTCTGAGACCGGCAGCCATGGAGGTTCCTCAGAGCCAGAAGTCAACACGCCCCTGGTGCTCATAAGTCCAGCCTTCAAAAGAAAAGGTACAATGTTTAGAGTTGAAGATTTAATTGAAGGTTGTCTCTGTGTTGGACAGAAGTGAACACGTAGTTATAACGTGTCAGCACTACAACTACAACACTTGAATTTCCCTCGGGATCAATAAAGTATCTATCTATCTATCACTAAGAGTCTTTAAAAGTAAGTCACAGCATTTTGAGTGCACGTCCTGCTGAATCGTGTTTGTTATCAATGAAAATGTCCAACGACTCAAACTAAATGTTAAGTTCTAATAAAGATAAAACTACATCATAGACTGAGCACAGAGAGACCCATGAGATGAACTTCTTTGCATAGATAAATGACGTTGAGTGTGAAAGTGTGATCCTGATAATTGCCCCTTTCACAGCCAGTTCTATTTTCGAGATCTTTTCTCAGGTTCATTTTTAACTCAAGACCGTCTCTGTTATTTCAACTTTTTCTATTTAACTGAGTCGCTGCTACAGAATTCTTGGTTTCACCAACATTGTGGAGCTGCTGTGTTCACTTTAAGGAAAGTTTAGCACCTTGACTCATTAGCGTCATTACTGCAACTCAAACCAAAGCTTTAACACTTATTAGTCAGGTAATGTTCAGTAACACATTTAAACAATCCTAAAGCTAAATACTGATGGGCATTGTAGTGGTTACCTTCTTTCTTAACCACTCTAGAGTGACGACATGACAATGTTTTACCCAAGATAAACACGAATATATTCGCTGCTATACTCAAATATATAATCAAACAATAATAAACAAACGTATTACTGGAAAATGGCGCTTACAGGCATCACAAAGCAAAGTTCTAGTCTTGCTAGAAATCTGTATCTTGTTATGACATCGTTAACTCTCCAGCTTTTGTCATTGTATTCAATAACAGAATACGCTTAGGGGGGTTGAGTCAGAAGTATGCAGTTGTCTTACTTTCTCAGAATTGTGAGAACTATTGTGCATTTGTAAAATAAACAGTCAATTTAAAGTTTCTCAAAAGCTCATTAATAGAGCTTTCACACTTGCAGAAATCTCCTGAAAACTCCTGATATTTCCCGGAGGAGCTGTATATGTGAACGCAGAAAGCCAAATGTTTTGCTCGGACTTCACCCGGAGTTTCTCCTGCCAGACCCCGAGTATTGTTTCCACAGCAAGTCGGAGTGAGCTGATGTGAGAGTGCAACAGGATATAATCTGGAGTATTCACCTCGAGCCAATAGGAGGGGGAGTGTCGTTTACATACTATGACTGGAGTCAGTGTTAAACTGTAGAGTATATGCACGTAATTATTAAATTACACAGCCGCACATGTTCTTCTCCACGCTTTTGTTGAGATTGTGATTCTGTTGGACTTCAGATAAAAGAGTCTGCTAAGTGAATTGTACAGTGGTAGAATTGTATTGATATAAAGGCAAATATTCTCATTACAGCGTCGTAAAGCAGACACTGTTGCTCCGTCCGCTACTTCCGCGTCTTTTTTTTAATGTCACGTCTCTTTTCGGGAGACTTGCTCTTAAGCTAGAAATGCTTTTGACACCTTAATTCACGTTTTCTATTTCAGCATTCAGATTAAACATTGGCCTGATTCTAATCAATGAATAAAATGTCACTAATGCAGTTCAATCAAGCCAAGTATGGAGAAAGATCATTCATGTTTCAGCACGTTTCCTGTTCATGGTTTAGCTGTAATGAAGGGATCGAGAAAGCAGTGGTAATGAGATACTAGCTAATTTTTTTTGCAAGTGGTGAAATATTTTAAGCAGCAGCAATAGCTCAGTCTGCAGGGACTTTGGTTGGGAACTGGACGGTCACCGGTTCAAGTCCCGGTGCAGACCAAGTTTGGTAGCTGGAGAGCGCTCGCTGTGGGCATCCCCCTCACTCTGACATCTCTTTATTAGTGCATGTCCATAGGATGCGTGTGTGTGTAGTTCATATGTGTGTGTAACAGAGTGTGAAATCTTCTTCTAAACTTCATTACTGAGACGGTATTTGACCTTTATTGTTTGTGTTGGATGAATGACTTTGGAAGAAGTAGCAACTTTATCAAATTATCTTGATGAGTATACTGAAAGTATTTCTTCAGTTCAGTTGTTGTTCAGTGTTTTTTTTTGCCCTGTGGTTCCAGGTGGAATGGAGCCGCCTGGAGAGGTGGAGCAGGTTGACCTGACTGCGACCCTTGCCCTTGGACTCGGCCTTCCAGTATCTCAAAACAACGTGGGTCACCTCATCCCTGGTGTTTTTGAGGAAAGCACCCTACGTGACCAGCTACGCTTCCTGCATCTCAATGGTCACCAGCTCAGCTGCCTGCTCAAAGATAGCATGTCAGGCTATGACAAAGGTTGGTTATTATTAATTCACTTTGTTCAACTTTAGACCTTATTTGGAAATGTTAGGATGCTATCATAATCATTGTGATGGCTAGACTGTGATACCAGTATCTGTAACACAGCTTCTTCCCTCGACTGAGCCTGGAACGTGCGTGCGTGCGTGTGTGTGTTTCAGACTTACTTTGACAACTCAAGGTATCTGAAAAGAGTGGAAAGACAAAATGCATGCGTATATAGTCAGAATTTATGAAGTCCATAAATGAGTGCGATATATCATCTACTTGAACTTTAATCTGTGTTGTTAAGTGATACTGCTGTCAGAGATAGTAAACTCAAAAGGTAAAGATTCAAAGACAAGGTGAAGGGACGCTCAGTGCCCACCTAGTTCACAGATGACAGACAGCTGGTCAGTGAGATTTATGAAGAACATAAAAGTCCAATGCTGACATTTTTCTAAGTTAGAACACTCTGGAGAGAGATTAGAAGGAATAGGGAGACAGAGCCTACCAAATATTTTGATTCATGAATAAGAGAAAACTTTTGAAATTTCGAACGCTGTTGTATATGAAGGAATATTCAGTGTACACAAGAATTAGCCAACTTTCCTGTACAGGTTCTTTGTTTATCGCAGCCTCGCTCACTGTTTTGCTGTGTTTTGCTGGTAATGCTAAGGGTTGGTAAGTGCAGTTGCTCCTGCTGGATGTTGAGCTGCTGGAGAGGTCTGAGCTAAAGCTGCTGTCTTGTTTGTGATGTGTGGCGTGTGTTGTTGTCTGTCGGTGTCCATACAGCCCATCACTGCTTGTTCAATGCGTCTATCTGAGGCAGGGAGAAGTTGTTGGAGCTCTGATTTCTCCTAAGCAGACTTAGCTGGCTGCTAACATTAGCTTGCTCTAATCTACATCTGCTGTTGCCATAATATCACCTGACATGATATGTCATCCTTCATCATGGATTCTCTGGCTATTTTTAAAAGAATTCTGTCTGTGTGGGAGAGCTTTCCTATATTGTCCCTTCGCCTCTGTCTCTATAATAATAATTTAGACTTTATTGATCCCGCGAGGGGAAATTCAGTTTTACACTCTGTTTGATGAACATGAACACACACATAGACTGAAATACACACAATTGCACAAACAGGATCCTCTGGTCTGCGGGGGCTGCCCACAGCGCTCACCCACAGAGCAGTTTTGGTGCCTTGCTCAAGGGCACCTCGGCAGTGCTCAGGAAGTGGACTGGCACCTCTCCAGCTACCAGACCAATTTCCAGACTTGGTCCATGCCGGGACTTGAACTGGCGACCCTCCGGTTCCCAACCCAAGTCCCTGCAGACTGAGCTCCTGCCCCACCTCTCCTTAAATTACTGAAAATGTTTCATGCTGAAGGGAGTCCACTTGTTAAGGCTTGTAGTCATTTCTATCGCGATGTTATCGTTATCACGACATGAACCTTCACATAACACACATTGCGAAATGCTGAAATTATCGCAATAGAAACTCAGTTATAGAGATACCTGCATAAAATAAAAGCTAACAATTAATTACAGATGAAACATTTTTTAAGTGAGCTTGACGCTATGTCACCAATCAGAGTTTAAATTCCTTGACTACCTGAAGTGATCAATCTGACCTCCATTCAACGAACGAGCCTTTTAAATGTTGTTTTCTTCTCTTGAGGACAGACCTGACAAAGCTTACATATTTAACTTTTACAAATCGCATCATGATGGTCTTACTCGGCAAACTTAACTCCTGTGAATTGCAAGTAAATCACAAGAACAGCAGTTTCTCTTTATTCCTTCATACTGCTGAAGTGAGCCAGAGTGAAGCCGCTGTATAACTGATGTAGCGAGACATGACATGCTACATCATCTTACATGGCACAAGTTTGAAGGAGATTTGTGCGCTACAGGAAGCTCAGGTGTGTCGACAGTAATTTCGATAGGCTCTGCTTACGTTTTTTTTCTATCTTTAATAAAATAAGAAAGGTAAATGTTTTAGAAAATAAGGGAAAAGTAGGCAGGTGCTTGGTAAATCAATTCACCTTGACCTGGCAGTCGGGTACTATAGCTGCATAACTTGGGCCTGGTCCATGGCAAGCCTGAGCCAGCCCTCACTATAAGCTTCACTAAACAGAAACATATTAAGTCTACACTTAAAAATAGAAGGGTGTCTGCCTCCTGGGCCTTTAAATGATAGATTGTCTAAGGGTGGGGAGCATTATAATCGAAGGCTCTGCCTCCCGTAGGGCCTGAATTCTGCAGTTCTAAGTTCTAGAGAAGGGGTGGAAACTATGAACCCAATGCTGCTTGACAATTTCTGATGCATTTGTCTAGTTCTTGTCAGTTTCTGTATTATGAGTCTGCAACAGCACTGTAACGTAGCTGTGCTGTCATTATACCTTTGTGCTTTGAAGGTACAGTATGTAGAATAAATATCTAAATTAAAGGTACAGTATGTAGAATAAATATCTAAATTAAAGGTACAGTATGTAGAATTGCATGCTAATGTTTACATTAAAATATCTAACTTAAATTAAAAATGGACTAAACCCATGTTATATATATTTTTAGTTGAGTACTTACATCACCTCAAATATTTCCAAAAGTTATCAAAGCCAGAGAAATCTATAATTTTATAGTTGTAATGGGACGTGTCTTGTAGGCGGCCGCCATGATGAGCCGCCATGATAGACAGGAAATGTTGATTGTTGTCAAGGAAACACCGGATGTTACGTCAAAGACCGCTGCATAAGCTAGCGCTAGCTGCTACTGAAAGCTGCTGTTCTGTTGCTGTATGTGCTGTTGTGATAAAAACGTCATGTAAATTATACTTGGATACATCGTCAGTACACATATTGTCTTTCTCAGGTCGGTTTCGCCCGTTCGTACTGATTCAACACGGAGTGCGTTCGTTTTCACTCCCATGATCCCCCGCGAGCCTCGACGTCATCTTTTGTTATTGTTTTGATTGAGAGCCCCCTAGCGGCGGATTTTACATACTGTACGTTTAACATTGAACCTGCAACAGCGTGATACTTGTATCCCAGTGTGATTTCACATTGCATTACGACACAGCTAAGGTGCAATAAGAGGTAAATGTCCCACCTTGAACTGGCAATGTATAAAAGGCTAAAGAAGGGGATGAATTACATTCAAGAAAGATCTTGGAGGACGAGATGGTTTCTTTAGTGTTGCATATTGTTTGTTTGATCCGAGGTCCAACTAAAGAATCTACAAAGCAAGGGAGTGTTTAAATTCTTTTTGACTCATTTGTTAATCCATCACTGTCCGCCTTGTTCCAATCTCTATATTGTGTTTTTCTCGTGTTTCCAGCCTCAGGCATCTTGAAAGGCCATTAACCACTTTCTACACTTCAGACAGATGAAACATGCCTGGGCCATTGATATTGTGGATTCATGGCTGTGGCTCAAGGTTCTAATATTTCTACCAACCTCTCTGTCTTGAACAGCCAAAGTAACTATTTATCACCTCTATGCTGCTGTCAGTGAGAGAGGTGCTGCACCGCTGTGTGTGTGTGTGTGTGTGTGTGTGTGTGTGTGTGTGTGTGTGTGTGTGTGTGTGTGTGTGTGTGTGTGTGTGTGTGTGTGTGTGTGTGTGTGTGTGTGTGTGTGTGTGTGTGTGTGTGTGTGTGTGTGTGTGTGTGTGTGTGTGTGTGTGTGTGTGTGTGTGTGTGTGTGTGTGTGTGTGTGTGTGTGTGTGTGTGTGTGTGCGCGTGCGCGTGCGCGTGCGCGTGTGCGTGTGCGTGTGCGTGTGCGTGTCGCTTCACTGATAATCACACCACAATGTCCTTGAAGAAGCACCTAATGCACTGAAGTAAAGTGAATACATTATTTCATCTGCTTTAAGTAAACATGAATGACTCAGAGCTAACTCACTAACATGAAGGTGAAACTTGAGAAATAGTGTCAAAATAAGAAACAGTCACCAGCTCATATTCGAGCCCGATGTGGCTTAGCGTTCAATCACCTTTGTTACGTTGTTCTAGTGGCAGTTCTTTGATATTTAAAACATATTCCTGGCATCAATTGAGGAAAATGCTCTCCAGTAATATTTAAACAATCACCTTCATTTTGTGGGTAGTGCACATGTGCAGCTTGATGATACATCATGGGAAGGCAAAGGTTGTTTCTCAATAAGTTCGTCTTGATTTTGAAATGGTATTTGATGATAAATAAATTAATCTTCTGCCTCATCAGGAAACAAAGAGAAGTTGCTAATGAGATAGTGAACATGTTCCTTTTTTGACAAATGTAATGAATGTCATAGCTGCAGCAGTTTCAATGAGAAGTTTAGTAATGGCTAGCTTTGAGGCGGCTGTGGCTCAGTCGGTAGAGTCGGTTGTTTCCTAACCGGAAAGGTTCGAGGGTTCGATCCCCAGCTCTTGCAGCAACATGTCCGATGTGTTCTTGGGGAAGACTCTTAACCCTGAGTTGCTCCCATTGCTTTGTCGGCGGCATATGAGTGTGTATGAATTGGGAAATGGGATTAGATACTTCTGATGGTCACTTTACATAGCAGCCTCTACCATCAGTGTGTGAATGTGTTGCTGTGACCGGCAGTGTAAAAGCACTTTGATTAGTCAGAAGACTAGAAAGCACTATACCAGTCCATTTACCATTACCTAAAAACCAACCTATCTTCCCATCTCTCTCTGATCCAGAGGCTGGCTTTGAGCAGTTCCGTGTGGCAGAAAAGGCTCATGGGAACTGGATGAAGCTTTACCTGGAGGGCAACAACTCTGAAGTACTATCCAACATAGGAAAAAAGGTCTTAAAGCAGTATCTGGAGGCCCTGGCAGCCATGAGCTCAGCCCTCAGCAAACAGCTGGGCAAGTACGACATGTACTCCATGATCGCAGGCATGGTGTTTGTGTTTCAGGTAAGCACGTGTCATCTCATTCATCCTGACGACTCTTGAGATTGAAAGATTGGAGTAATGTTAGGTCTGTGTTTTCTTTCTATCCTAAGTGAACTCAAGTGACAAGTGACTCTCATGAAGAGGCCACTTTTATTTTCAAAGCTTTTGTTTTTGTTTGAGGGACTCCTTCATATTGTAATTGCCACACATACCTGTAAGCATCTAAGGAACTGTTTGTGTGTGAATGTTTTACGGTAGATAAACCCACGATTCTTAAAAATGATAAATTATTAATTACGGTAATTATTTCTCCCTCCTTCTGTCTCTCTTTTCTCCTGGCTCTTAAGCTCCTGTTAGTCTTACTGCTGGCTATGCCGGAAGCTCTCAGTGGAGAAGCAGCAGTAGACGTCCCGGTCCTCTCATCCCTGCTCTCTCTGCCTTTCTACCTCTTGTGCCTGCTGCTCGCCTCAATACACGTCTTGGTGTGCACTTCCACTGAGAGCTCCTGTTACTTCTGCAGCCTCTCCTGGGGTCTAGTGTTTGCTGCTGTTGCCTTCTCCTCAGCAATGTTTTGTACTCTGGTCTCTATGGCAACAAGGCATCTTACCCCAGGAACAAACATTAACAGGAAGGTGAGTCTGTGCACTGTTGACTTTCTTCATGAGGTGTACATTTAAAAAAAGTCACCACAATCTCAATTGGCGTTTGGATTTTTTTTCACCTACAATTCTGTTTCTGTAAATGATGTAGCAACGATCACAACAAATGTGGTACTGACCAACTTTCAGCCTCAACCAGCTGTATAGCTGTATCAAAAGGCCCACTTTACAGTAAATGGAAGTTGTGGCACCGAATCAATGCTTATCTGAAAGAACGAATTAGATGATGACATGTTGTATGATGTAACAACTTGTCTTCACAAGATAATATTTGTCACTTTTTTGGACTTCAGGGACTCTGTAAGATCTCCTCATGAACTACTTAACTAAAGGCACACTCACACTAGCAAAGTTGTTCTGTACCGTGCTGAAGCACGATTGACCCCCCTCCCCATTCCCCCGCCAGCCTGAACTCACACTGCTCCAGGACTAAACGGGCCTGAGCACAGTTACCTCTTGTACATAACAGTCAAAATATACAACACATGCATGTCATGATAATGAAGCATGCTTAGTTCACACGACAGGTGGACTCGAGGAAGAAAAAAAAAAAAGGGGACGCGCTATCAGGTCCACGTCCGCACATCGGAGAACAACACAGAGAACACGACAGCTACTTTACTGACTTTGTGGATTATTTTGAGTCATTTTAATCAGATACAACCAGAACACTCTGGGATTTGTCCATAATGAAGGCTGTCCACCCGCGTGCTTGTGCTCGTGCATGAACTGTACCGTGCCGAAGCACACCTCTTCCAAGTGTGCCATGTTCAAGGAAGTGTACCGTGGAGCACTCGCACTAGTCAAACGAACTGGACTTTAGGGTAGAAGCGTGCTTAGGCACGGTACGGATTGCCTAGTGTGAGTTCACCCTAAATCTCCCTTAAGTTTCAGTCTAAGAGTTCTTTTTCGTCTCATCGGAAATATCTTCTTTTTTTTACGTGAGAAATAAAGCCTTAAAGCCTCAGAGCTTACATGACAGGATGTCTCTTTTAAAGATGTGTCATATTGTGTGATGGAGAATGTGCTAGCAGAGTTTGATAAATGAGACTGATTTGCATCTGGGTCGAGAGTGAGAGTGGGGAATGACATGCAGGATAGGAAACCACAGGTCGGATTCAAACCCGGGTTGTCCGCATTGAGGACTGCAACCTCTGTACATGGGGCGCGCGAACCAACCACTAGTCCAAAGACCCGGGGTCCTAATTTAGCCATGGTTGAGTAATGTTCCTTCCTGTTTTTCATATTCTAGAACACAAGTAACAGATTTAAAGATTTCTGTCATTAAACAGGCATATTTGTAAAAGCCGACTGCTTCTATTAGCTTTAGTTTTTAGCCCAGACCTGCTGAACAAAATAATATGCCTTTATGTATGTGAGTGGACAGAATCAGTTATGGAAGCATCCATGGGTGACCGAGAACAATGTTTGAATGACAGCTCAAGGTTGCTGTCTGCTGCTCTGATACAGAAAATAGCCTTTACTACAATCTGGTGACTAACAGCAGTCGTGACTCGCGATAGAGTAGAGTAAATAACCGGGCAGAGATAACTGAGACTATAGGTGGCTGCAGTTTAACTGTTTAATTATGAAGTGCATAGGTGAAGTATATTTAGTGAGCGTGACTAGAAAAGGTCATCTCAGCGGCAGCTTTAACCAAACACTCCTCTGAGGGGAACAGTTCTAGCTGTAATACACAGGTTGTTGGTTGTGTGTCTTGTCAGCCTTGTCTTGTTACGGTAGTAACATCTCTTGGGTCAATTATAAAAAGCTACCACGCTTCAGTGGTCTTAAGTTCAATGCATTAATTCACTCATCATGCTCCTAAGGTTTTTCATTCTTTAAGCCCTTATTATTATTTGACTTTGGCGACAGACGTGATAATCATCTGCAGAGCCCACATCTGGAACACTACTAAACTTTCTCAAGTAACCACACAACGTGTATTTTCTATTATTTGATGTCCCTGTGAAGGCTCCTTGTTTTAAGTGTGTACTTAATGCAGTTTTCATCCTTCTCATAGTTGCCCTTCAGGAGCAAAGAGTGGTCACTGTCAGAACTTGATGCTTTACTGCTGGCCGGCACAGTCGGACACACCCTTAGTTTGGCGGCCAGCAGCTTCGTAG
Source organism: Tautogolabrus adspersus (assembly GCA_020745685.1). NCBI lineage: Eukaryota > Metazoa > Chordata > Actinopteri > Labriformes > Labridae > Tautogolabrus > Tautogolabrus adspersus. The sequence goes on from CM036540.1 coordinate 4,155,988, forward strand.
AAGAGGAGCACCAGACCTGGTACTTTCTGCTCAACACCCTCTGCCTCGCAGTCTTCCAGGATGTCTGCCGCAAATACTTCAGAGAGCAGAGAGACACTTCTGAGGAAGAAGAGCATATCCTCCTTTCTAAAGATTGTCATTCATCTGTTCACCAAAAAGCAGACATTTGCTCAGAGAAATGGCTAGCATTAGCCACGCCCCCTTTCACTCTGGTCTGCTGCAGACTGCTGCGCTCCCTCAACCAGACTGGGGTACAGTGGGCTCATCTTCCTGACATGGGACATTGGCTAAACAGGTTTGGTTTTCCAGTCTTCTCAAGTATTTAATGTAAATAATGGAGCATCACCTGAACATCTAACAACAGAGGTCGACTCTCTTCTACAGTCTTCCACTCCACCAATGCATATTTTAGTTATTTGTTTGGGTTAGTCATGGTCTAGTTTGATTTATTTATGTTGGTTTATTCTGGTACACTTGGTTTGGGTGTTTGGATTTGTTATTCACATGGCAGCTAACCACACAACTTTATATTCCACTCAAATGACTCTCGGGCTATGTGAGCCCATGTCGTGAGTTGGTGACCATGTCACATGTTATGACATCTGTGAGCAGCTAACCAGTTCCCTGCCAGTTTAGATGATGCCATACACAAGATAACTTAATAATCCCCTGACATACATTTAAGGACAGATATGTATAAAAGCTATTCTCTTTCCTTGTACTGAAATCTAGTTGTGTTTTTCTGGCAAACAGGCTGATAGTAGTGTTGTAGTACTCGAAATCGGTCTTGGTCTCGAGACCACTTTTTGAAGGTCTTGTCTTGGAATCGAAAGCATTTTTACTCAGACTGGGTGGACTCCTGATTTGAAATCAAGACCAGTCAAGACCCCCACTGATTGGCTATTTTAAAGTCATTAGAGTGATAAAAAGGAAAACTCCTCTTTCTAAAAGAACGAATAACTTCAATTCATTCATAATTTATTTTTCTTCCACGGCTACGGCCGCAACCTTCCTGGTGTTGCGGTCAAATTGAGTGACACGCCTGCTGCACACAAGATGATGATTTTTCATTGTTATGGTCTTTGTCTTGACTCGATCTCAATCCCTAAATGTCTCGGTCTTGTCTCGGAGGACTCTGGTGTCGGGTATGTCTCTGTCTCGGTTAGTGTGGTCTTGACTACAACACTAGCTGATGGGGTTAAATAGCTTCTTTGACGGCTCAAACTGTAGCAAAACGTTAGTTCCCCAGTAAATCTGTGGCTGTTTCAGAGCCATAAGTATGTTTTAACAGCAGAGGGGAGGGTGTTTTAGTCTGTCCTTTAGGTGCATCACACGGTGGAAAAGAGATCTGGATTTGGGCATCTCCCCTGTCCAGTGTTTCCCTTTCTTTTTCTTACTCCCTGCTCTGCCTGGTACTTGGATAATGAGATCTAGGATGTGATGCACCTCCTGTTGTCCTAGAGTACCCAACAACCACTGCTGTCTACAGCTAAATACAGTGCTTCTGTTCACCTTTGATGTGTCCTCTGAAGTCATACTTTAAGTGTTCTCAGCTCGGTGCAATAGGGAACTTTATAAACTTAAATTCAGGGAGTTAATGAAGATCTGTCTTTATGACATTTTAAATCACAGATTGACGATATGACTGGCAGTGTGGCATCTCATCCAAATATCTGTCTTAAATAAACAGTCAATTCTAATGTTATTTGTTATTTTCTTACTCTGTATATGTATTTTAAATGTGTTTTAAATCAGTTCAATTGTCTCTATTGTGAAAAACCTCATGTGAGTTTCTGCTGTTGTTTGTCTGTTTCCTCTTTCTAGCTCTGAACACAGGACAGTACTCTCTTTGCTGGCTGCATTCTGTTTGGTTCTCATCTACCTCCTGGTTCAAAGACGGTGCTCATGGGTGTCCAAGGCTGCCCTCGCCCTTGGACTTGTGGGTGTCTACAGCTACCGGGCAGCTGTTGGCAATGTCTTGTTTCCCTGGCAACACGCTGGTCGACCTATGTCCAAGTGAGTTTTCTCCCCTTGCCCTTCATTAACCTTTCACTCACTGTAACATTTGACAGGTTGCTATTTTGTTCTTCTGAGTTGATTTAAATGCTGCGTTGCTCTTGTGAAGCTGATCATGCAGGTTGCAGTGCTGCACGACTCTTGAAGAAACAGTTAGACTCACATCTTGTGCACTGAGCAGAGAGGGCAAAACATATTATGTCACTTAATCTCTCACCTACTCTTTATTTACCATTAGTCTTCCCTCCCCCGCTTTCCTTTAATCTCCCAAACCAAGTGTCCCCCTGAAGTCCTCAGAAATGTCTGGATGCAACATAAAATAATTAATGTTTGTATTAACAGCTATCATTGTTACGCACCCGTCTAGGGGGGTAGGTGTGTGTAACACAGAAAAAGAAATGTTTCCTTCCTGGTCCCCGAACAAAAGGCCAGACTGAATGTTACAATTTTACAATAATGATGTATTACAAACAAAACAAATGAAATATCACAACTCAAGCAAAATTGGCCCCGGTAGAACAAAGGCCCAAATAACAAGCAGAACTAATGACCTCTTTTTATAACACTAACTTCCCTGAAGAAAATGAAACCAAAAGACAAGAACTTAACCTAACTGCCCTCTAACTTAACCAAAAAGACACAGAATGCCAGTTCAAACTTGAGAATTACCCAAACAGCAAAGATCTAACTAACTCTCAAAACAAGGTTCAGACGACAATTCAGGAAGTAACACAGTTTGGAGGCCAAGGACAAAAGAAATCTCTGCTGCTGTCAGTTTGGACGCTGCTCTTCATGTGGATCCCAGCACATATTTAAAAGCTGGGATGCGGACTGCTGCCGATCTGATCCTCCAGCCAATCACAGATCTCTACCTGTGGAGCAGCATCAAAGATCCATACGCACACAGAAGTCTCACTCTCACATACAAACACAGGCAACCTCCACACACAGAGAAAGAAACACAACACGGCCAGGCATAACATGCATATTCAAAAAATCTGATTATGAAAAGTAAACAGAACAGACACATAATGGAGTGTAAAACGGAAAGAGGCGGCTGTGGCTCAGTTGGTAGAGTTGGTTGTCTCTCAACCGGAAAAGTTGGGGGTTCAATCCCCAGCTCCTGCAGGTATATGTCTGATGTGTCCTTGGGGAAGACACTTACAGTAACCCCAAGTTGGTCCCGCTGCTTCGTCAGCGGCGTATGAATGTGTATGAATGGGATTAGTTACTTCTGGTGGTCACTTTACATAGTAACCTCTGCCATCAGTGTGTGGATGTGTAGGTGTGACCTGCAGTGTAAAAGTGCTTTGAGTAGTCAGAAGACTAGAAAAGCGCAGTGTGTCAGGAAAAGAGAACTGAAGGTGGTAAGACTAAAGCAGATTGTGAACAAACACTTAACTAAAGTGGAAAATAAAGAACTGAGGGAAATGAGAAATAGGTTGATGAATAGTCTCAATATTTTCAAACAACCCACTCCATCACCACCCGCCCGCTGTAATTCTGTGGGATCCACTGAAATATTTCAAACAAGTCTGGCAGCGATAACTCCTATAAATGGCCCGCTCTAAGATTATACTGCCCTGCTTTCTACTTCCTCTAGGTTGCTCAAACATACAAACATGCTCGCATAGTATCCACAACAATACAGAAGTATTTTAAACGTACAAACAATTGCCATTCTTATGGGGTCATGTACGTATGCAGTCAAATGCAACAGCACATCTATACATTTTCTTGTGCTTGATATACATTCATGAGGTCATTACGGAGCCCTTTAAGGGACATGGAGGACAATGTTTGGGTGATCTGGCAAAAGTTTTGAATCTTCTCTGGTCAATTACTTATCAGCAAAGTATTGCTTTTATAAAACCAACACCTCTTTCCACTCACAGTAAGGTAGACAGTGGGCTACAACCTGACATTCATCGATACATGCCGACCTCTGAGCTGAACAGCTTACAGTGGCCTCAATGCACAGCCAATTCAATTAACAATCTTTCAATTCAATTAAGCTTTAAAGGTCACATATCATCCTCCTTTAAGTTTAAATGAGTGTCAGAGCTCACCAAAACATGTGTGTGAAGTGTCTTGTTCTAAATCCACTCTGATCCTGTATTTGATCATGTCTATAAACCCCTCTCTTTCAGCCCTGCTCAGAACAGGCTGTTTCTGTGTCTGTAGCTTTAAATGTAAATGAGCTGTGTCTGACCACGCCCCTCTCTAGAAGGGGATGTTCCCTGGGCTTTCTCGCTCCATGCCCTATTGTTTACTGTGAGAAGGCAGGCTCAGAGGGCAGAACAAACACCTAGCTGTGGGAGTGTCACCCACCTGGGGGAGGGGTTACTGCCCTTTGTGATGTCATGAAGGGAAAATCTCCAAACGACCTGTTTGAGCACACATTTTCTGAAAAGTGGAGCAGGCAAAAGACGGAGAGGATGGGCTTTTCTCATAATTGGGGGGTTTGTGGACCAGCTATGGACACATTTTTCCAAAAACATGGTGAATTGTATTTTGCACAATATTTGACCTTTAAAATGTTGTTTTTGTCTTTTTAACTTACAATCCATGACCACTCTCCATACTATTCTATAGTGCTATCAATTTGTCTCTGCATGTAACCTAATAGTTTTGCAAGAAAAATCCATACAGGTTCACTGAAAATGCAAAAATAACAGTGTGTGTTATTTTTCTCTTTTAGGGGAACAGTGGAGGCACGCTTTGTTTACGTGTTTGTTTTGGGCATCCTCTTCTCCGGCACCAAGGACCTGTTGCGTTCCCAGATTATCACCACTGATGCCAAGTTGAAGAGCAGGGGATTGTGGGAGATCTACAGTGGCTTGGTCTTGTTGGTTTCACTGTTGTTTCGTGCCCACAACTTGCCCGTCCTGTGCTGCTGCCTGTTGATCCAGACGCTCATGGCTCAGTTTATCTGGAAGAAACTCCACTATGATGCAGCCCAAACCACCATCATGCATTATTGGTTTGGTCAGGCATTCTTTTACTTTCAGGTAAGCAATCATACTGATATAAGTGTTGGCAGGGTTTAACAGTCTCTTTGAATTACTGCTTGGGAGCAGCTGAAGATGTATTAAGTAACGTGAAACTGTTTTTTTGTTGCAATTGTGATAACATGATTCAAATATGACTTGTGATATTTCTCATAAAGGTTTATTTTTAGTAACACTATACAGATGTGATCATGAATAAATATTAATCACTGTTATTATAATAATGACAATGATAATATTATAGAAGTCAAAAAGTTCTTTCACACTTTCAGAAAACTCCAGAAAAGCCGACTTAACTTTAATGTGGGTCGAATAAAGTTCCTGAGAGGAGTTTGTTCAAGTATTTACAAAATGGCAGACTTCCTATGGGGTTAACCTCGTTTGTTTGAGGTATTGGGATTGTAAATATCCTTACCAATTTTTACGTACATGTAGGTGACACTGGGCTGCATGGTGGTGCAGAGGTTAGCACTGTTGCCTCACAGCGAGGACGTTTAGGGTTTGAAGGAGCCTCTGTGTGGGGTTAGCATGTTCTCCCCGTGCATGCGTCGTTACTCCGGCTTCCTCCCACAGTCCAAAGACATGCTCGTTAGGTTAACTGGTTACTCTAAAAAATTGCCTGTAGGTGTGAATGTGAGTGTGGCTGGTTGTCTGTCTCTATATGTCAGCCCTGTCATTGACTGGCGAACAGTCCAGGGCGTAACCCGCCTCTCGCCCAATGACAGCTGGGATCGGCTCCAGCCCCCCGCGGCCCCAAACGGGAAAAGCGGTATAGTGGATGGATGGACAGTTTGTGAAACTTTGTGGTCTTCATTTAATAATTTGGTACAGTAAATCCTGATCTTGCTTACATTTCCACATCACTAAATCACAGCGCCACATAGTGTAGACAGCCAATGAATTCAACAAATAAGAAGAACATGACACAGTAAACAAAGATCAGTGATTCCTAGGAAGGTCTGCACCTCCGAGGTCGTCCCTGGGGCCGTGTTACATGCAGACGGTAGTCGCAAAAAACAAAAACCGCCTTGAAATGACTCTCTCCAAATCTGCAGGATATTTAAACATGGTGCGTTTTGTGTTTGTTCTTTATTACTGCTGTTGCACGGGAAGTGAATATTCTTTCGACCAATCAACGGACTGCAGTGTGTTTAGCTCCAATCTTTAGGGTCGTATCGGTACACTTGGCACCCCAACAGAAGGGTACCAAAAAAGTGTGGCGGTACGGATCAGTTATTTTGGGACCATTCCCAACTTTTGACAGTGGAAATGCAGATAAATGTGTACCGTACTGAACCGGACCGAACCGGACCGCTTGGTGGAAACGGGGATTTAGATCACTTTTCTTGTGATTTGGAGCTATACAAGTAAAAAAATGGATTGATTCAGACATGAGCCAGTTAATGTCACATGAGTAGGGACGAGGTGTACAACTGTCCAACCAATCAAGCTACCATCTAAAAATGAAAGATCATCACAAGGACTTGAAGGAACAAAAAAGTCACTGAAATGTTTGTGTTTATTTATGTGTTTATTGCACATAGCTGCATTGGATCGATTAAATGCAGCATTTACTGCTTAGCAGAGCAAATAGCATCACTGTGCTCTGGTGCTGTTTGCAGGTTCTCAAATCCAAACAGCAAAAAAGGAGCACACTCAAACAATAATAAAACTTCAGGTGCAAAAGTCGGCACACTAAATGTCCTTGATGAAGGCTTTGTGCTGAAACGTGTCTGTTGTTGATCTGTACGCTGCTGCTCCACCCAGACAATACTGACTTAGAAGGACATTTAGTGTACTGACTTTTCTGTTTTCCAGGTATCCAAATCTGCCATCATGCATTCATGCAAATGAGCCTCACTGTGAAAACACCAGCGGAGATAACTACATGAGTTAGAGTGACTGACAGTTGGTGGTGACTGTGGCACAATATATGAAAGTGTGAGTGACATGCTCAGCCTTCTTCAGCGGTGCGTGAATGGGAATAGTAACTTCTGATGGTCACTTTACTCAGCAGCCTCTGCCATCAGTGTGTGAATGTGTAGGTGTGACCTGCGGTGTCAAAGAGCTTTGAGTAGTGAGAAGACTAGAAAAGCGCAGAAACCTCGACAGTTAAGGGAAAAAAACACAAGTTAAAATGTCTTTAAAAAATCAGACCCTTATTTGCCCTCCAAAATAAACATAAAAAAGGATTTAATTGGCCATGATAAAACAGGGAGCAGTATCGTTCAGGGTCAAGTCTAAGGTCACTCATGAACATGCGCTATAGGTTAGTTGACCCCGGAAGCGTTTAAACCCACAGATCTTTGTGTCAATTGTTGATCTGCTTTGATGAAGTCCTCCTCTCCTGCCTTGGAAATGCTAATGAAAGATCTCTTTGTGCTCCTGCAGGGGAATTCGAACAACATTGCCACCATCGACATTTCTGTTGGGTTTGTTGGGCTGGAAAGTTACATAGAAGCACCTGCCATCTTCTTAACAGCCCTTAGCACTTACGCAGGGCCCCTGCTATGGGCCTGTCATCTCGTCTGCTACCTGAGCTCAGAGAGAGATAGGTAAGTTACGGTTTAACATTTACACAATGGGCATCATAATCGATTCTGGGGTTACTTTGGCAGTTTCAATGAGAGCTCAAGCCAGCTTAACCTGACTATAAAACAAAAAGTATCACCTCGTTAAAAATACCAACAAATTTGTGTTAAGGACAAATAAAGTCAAACAGAATTACAAATTGGTCTTATCTTTATATCAACCATTCAGTTTTCATCATTTCCATGTCTGAAAGAAGTCCAGTCTGTTTAGCTAGGAAAACCTTCTCAGAAACAAAAATGTTTCTCGTTCATAGGATTCTTCTTGGTTTAGCTCCCGCTCCTCTGTCAACATCCTCTCATTCATTTAAATATAATGTAAAAAAATGGCTTATTGAGAACCAACAATGTCAACACTGATGCTGGACCTACCCATGGTAACTTTAACTGTCCTATGTTGGATATTGTTTGTTCTCGTTACCCACACTGTGTTGTATATATCTGTATTTCTCTATACTAATGAGCGTATGTTAATGAGTTATATTGAATTCTATGATGCCAAAGAACATCTGGCTAAAGGGCTGCCGATGAAATTAGCCTTTGGGCTAACTCGGGTACATTTACATCCGTCTGAATGTTGATTAATGTACACTGTCTCTTTTTAAATGAATAGATAAATAAACAATAATCAGTGAGCCATTAATATCAATAGAGTGTGTAACTAGTGAACAAGCAAGACAGATGTAGAGAAGGCAGACAGGCCAGTAGCTGGATTGTTGTATGTGTGTAAATGCAGCCAATAGCTACCTCAGCATCCGGCTGCAGCCAGTTCAGATTGATTACTTCAAGGGCTCGACAACATCTGTCCTGCTGATTGAGCCAAAACTAAAATGTTCTTTTAGACAGAGGATGGCAAACCATCCCAGTCAGTCTCTGATTACAATTCTCCTCATCATTAAATTCTTGAAATATTTTTTTGATAGTTGCAGTGTGGCCAATTCAACATTTCCCCCCTTAAGGTTCCTGACTAGCTACTGTAGGTTGACAATAAAGGGCCTGATAGAAGATCTGAGGTTGGTGATCTCAGATCCTTTCATTTAGCACTAGCATGAGCTTGTGTAGCACTTTTCTAGTCTTCAGACTATCAAAGCGCTTTTAAGCAGCCGGTCACACCTACACATTCACACCCATTCACAGAGACTGCTGTGTAAAGTAACAATCAGAAGTAACTTATACCATTCATACACATTCATATGCCGCCGCCAAAGCAGCGGGAGCAACTTTGGGTTAAGTGTCTTGTTCAAGGACACATCGGACATGTGGCTGCAGGAGCTTGGGATCGAACCCTCCACCTTCCAGTTGAGAGACGACCGACTCTACAAACTGAGCCACAGCTGCCCCATCATCATTCCAAAGTGTCTACTTTAACTCAGAAATATTCAATCTTACTCAACATTAATGTTAATGAATAATCTATTCATCCATAGGGTACCTCAGGAAAGGAAACTAAACTAACCACACTAAGGATAGAGAGGCTCAAAATTAAAAGCAAGCAGACTGCTGTTATTGAATGTGTAGAAAAACATTTTGTAATGAAATGTAGAAAATCACTTGAAAGGATCATGACAGAATCTCCCAAACAGAAACCAATAAACTCACTGTAGTCCAGACCACACTAACCGAGACCAAGACACACACGAGACCAGAGTCTTCTGAGACAAGACTCAGACATTTAGGGATCGAGACCGAGTCAAGACAGGGGCAGGGTGAGACCAAAACAAGACCAAGACCATAAATATCAATGAAAAATCATCAACTTGTGTGCAGCGGGCGTGTCACTCACTTAGACTGTAACACCAGGAAGCTTGCAGCCGTAACCGGGGGATAAAAATCTAACTACAAATTAATTGAAGTTATTTGTTCTTTTAGAAAATGGTGTTTACCTTCTCATCACAGTGATGAACTTGGAAAAATAGTGGTGGTCTTGACCGGTCATGATTTAAAATCCAGATGATTATTGGTTATTTGTTCTCGTTGATTAAATTTCCACCTACAAACTTAAACTCTTTCAGTGGTCTTGGGTTTAGGGCTTGATGTGACTCCCCTTCTGGGACTCTGCCTGTTTGAATGGAACCAGATCCCTGTGTGTGTTAGAAACTGTACCAGAGACTGGTGCTCATGTCCACAAAACCTTTTTATATCTCTGTGTGAGTTTGGTATTACGTTATACTCTTTTAATATCCGCACTGCTCCCCTTCTCAAATGATGCTGGTTTACAGTCAATTTAACGTGATTTAACAGTAATCTTAAGATAATTAGAATAAACTTGACTCCTGGGAAGAAACAGAAGGTCACAACTCAAAAATGGGAAAATGTAGTCGTAAAGAAATCACCAAAAATCTGGGATTTAACATCATGTTAAAAATATGAAGAGTCCTAGATGGCCTTGGTTCACACACTAAGTATTTTCACTCTACAGGAAGTTTGCTTATTATCCAAAGCTCTCTCTGCAGTGCTCTCCTGTCCTCTGATGAATCCTCTCTCTCTCTCTGTAGGAGTCCGGTTGCAGTTGGCCATGGCTGCTACTGCTTAGCCCTGCTCAGGTCTGTGCCAGCAGCAGCCTACATTGTGCTGGTCACTGTTCTGCGGTACCATCTCTTCATATGGAGTGTCTTTTCACCCAAATTACTGTACGAGTCCATGCACGTACTGCTGACTGCAGGAGTCTGCCTCTTCTTCTACACAATGGAGCAAAGCCCCAGTTCCAGTAAGTCTTAAGGAGCCGAAGACTTGTGTTCCCCTGATATCGAAGGATTTGACAGTTTACTGTGTGAAGGACTGTCAGACTGATACACAGGACAACATGCTTACACTCACTTATTATCTTTCCAATCTGTTAATATGTGAGACTATGCTTTTGAAAGGGTCCTCCTTTTGCACTCTGTGTGGTTTTCCAAAAAAAGGAGAGTTGAAAATGAGAATGTACATCTTTAGTCTTTTCAGATATTTGCTTCTCTGAGGACAAAGATTCTTCTGGTGAATAAATGTGAAATGGTGTAAAGAAGCTTTTTGAAAGAATAACTTTGAATATATTGTATTTACCTCAGGAGCAACCTACAGTGACATACTGTGCTGCTAAAACAATAATGCAGAGTTACAGTACATCTATATTTTGGCTATAAGTGACTAATATTTATGTTTCATAGGAGAACAGAATGGGTGTTTGCAAACTCGCAGAGCTTTTGATAACACATAAGTAAAGACTTACAACCTTCAGGTGCTTTCACTTATTGTTTTGGAGTTGGGCCAAGCACTGCTAGAAGTTACATGAGGCAGCAAATCCACTGGGCATTTTCCAAAGCAGACAGTTTGTCATGTCACGTTAGGAGCACGGGCGTAATTGATCAAATTACTGCTAACAAATTTAGCATCCTAACCTTTTGTGCTCGTGCATGAACTGTACCGTGCTGAAGCACACCTCCTCCAACGATGCCAACGTGTGCTGAGCTCGAGCACGGATCACTAGTCAAACTAACTGGACTTTAGGGGGGGAGCGTGTTTAGGCACAGTACGGATTGCCTAGTGTGAGTGTGCACTTAAAATACAAACTTAAGGCTTTAGATATTCACAGATCAAATTAGCAGTCAAGTCTATGTTTCACTGGTCATACTTTCCCTCTTCATGGCGATGCATCTCTGGATACAACACCATATTTACCAAAGTAATATACTGTAGGTAATAGTAATAAAGGGAAGTCTGATCTAATTGTGTTCACTTTATAGTTTTTATAATCAAACAGACAACCAGAAGCTTAAACTGGTTCATCTAAAGTAAGCCAGTAAAGAAAAGGACAAAAGATGTTTTATTAAATCTGTTTTTCTTCAGCTCTTACTTAACATATTTCAGTAATTCATGAAAAAAGTTTTTTGTGGTATACATGAAATGTCATCTAGAAAGGTCAGCAGACACACTGTTACTTTCTTTAACAATCAACTTGTTGTCTTTCACTGAAACTTAAAGGTCACATATTATCCTCCTTTTCAACAACTTTAAATAACAGTGCTGTGAAGTTTCTTATAAATCCACTCTGATCCTGTATTTGATCATGCCCATAAACCCCTCTATTTCAGCCCTGCTCAGAACAGGCTGTTTCTGTGTCTGTAGCTTTAAATGTAAATGAGCTGTGTCTGACCACGCCCCTCTTTGGAAGGGCTTGGGTTGCTCAGGCTTTCTCACTCTGTGCTTGATTTTTTTCGGCGAGAAGGCAGACTCGAGCCTGGCTCAGACTGCAGGATAATCGGGACGATTTGAGGTCCAATCCTTCCTTCCCCACAATGGCAAGGTCGCTCCCGACTCGAGGCTACTCGGAACCAATTATCTGCCCAGATTACCTTGTTGTGTCAGTCGTATAAAGATCCAATCTTAACGCCCCCGATCTGCTCGGCGATCATCAGGGACGTCTGGATTGATTTCAAACATGTTTGATATTTAGAATTTAAAGTATTGACGATTACGCCATGAAAGGGTCTGTCAGAAGTCGTTTGGGACTACAATCACCGAGAGAGACGAGGGAGGACAGTAATAAGTTGACAGTAGTGGCGACTGGCAGCAGGAGGCAACCGGCACAGGTGAGCTGGACAACTATAGTTACAATCTTACCTCTCACTGAAGAATATACAACCCATGCTGTTCGTGTTTCCCCAGACATTTGTTCACCCAAAACTTCAAAATAATATATACAGTATATATGTGTTTTCCTCTCTGCACAAAGGATTACAATCGCAAAATTTAACGGCCAGCGCCATTGTTTATGCAAAGTCACCTGAGGTGGTGCGTTCCTTCTTCCGGCACGATAATCTTGAGGAAATCCTGTGATGTACCAAGATTTTCATATCTTGTAGTGTGAGCATGTTTGAGTTTATGCTGTTAGGATTCTCCTAAAGTGTGTGATGCTGCCCAGATTCAAAATCAGGAAGGATTTTAAAACTCCTGCAGTGTGAGCCGGGCTTCAGAGGGCAGAACAAACACCTAGCTGTGGGAGTGTCATCCACCTGGGGGAGGGGTTACTGCCCTTTGTGATGTCATGAAGGGAGAAAACTGCCTGTTTCAGCACACATTTTCTGAAAAGTGGAGCAGACAAAAGACGGAGAGGATGGACTTTTCTCATAAGTCAAGGTTTGTAGACGGACTAGGGACACATGTTAGTGTTGGAGAAAACATGGTGAAGTGTATTTTGCATAATGTGTGACCTTTAGGCTCCATACAAGGTAGTTAGTTAACATAATCTTTTTTCCGGCAAGATGTAGAATGCAGTTGATTATAAATAAATGAGTTCAGTGTCATAGAGATCCATTTTTGGAACTGTGTAAATAACTGAGTCAGCTTCATATTGTTTTCTGTACTTTGTTTCTCAACATTAATTCCTTAGAATAAATCATTCTAGTTATGACTTAAAAGGTCTACTTCACTTATTTTACTAGCCCTTCTTACTTGCTTACTATATGCACCTTATCATTTGGATATGCAAGTCGTATTGTTTTCGCCATGTTGGAAATGTTGTCTGAAACTAACTTTTGGTTAACCATAATAACAAGCAAAGAGCTGGAGCAGGCTGAAGCAGACCTTAAACACTAACCCACCCCCACCGCCCTCTTAGATCAGTCTGACCCTTTTTAAAAAGAAAATCACCCCCCCCCCCCCCCCCCCCCCCCACAGTGTGTGTACTAAAAAATTAGCTATTTAGACCAAGTTCGTTTTTTGAACAAGGCTGCAAACATGTTTATACTTTAAAAATGGGAATTTTAGAATGGGTGTATGTGACGTCTGGACCTCGTGAACACCAGAGGACCGACATTTTTTCTCACTTCTGCTTTGGCTTCAGTTTCTTTAATTGGAGGTTGCTGTTAATTACAACAAGTATGTAGATCAACTAATATGGAACCTTTCATTCAGTGGATCTCAGCATTTGTCAGGAAAAACATTTTTGTAATCACACAAAGCCACAGAAGATATCTTAAAACATGATGTCAACATAGCTGCACAGGAAGTCACTGTGATACAATGAAAATGCTTAGCTCACAAAGAAAAATAAGTCTTGATAACACTCCCCACTGCTCATCTAATACTCAACCTTTGTGAGAGAAAAAAAGCCTGTAGCTTCACAAGAAGAGGCCTCGAAGTAGCTTATCACAGATCTGATGGGACATCTGTGTGAGATCCATCCTTTGTGTCTACATGTAGCTTTGATAAATGTTGCTCAGTGCTCATGATGGATTCATGTCGGGTCTTTGTAGATACTGTAACAAGGAGTAAGGTCTTTTACCTGCTCTTTTGTAAAGTGTCTCGATATTGTTTTTAATTGGCGCTGTAAAGATAGATTGATTGATTGACATGACGGATCAGAAGAAGAATGGTTTGAACAAAGTTGAAAGCTTTTGAGCAAGTGCTGTCCATCCTGTACGTTCATCACAACAAAAAAGCTTCTTCTTTTTTTGAAGGCATTTCCTCATTTTGTAAAAGTTATTTAAGATGACATTGAATCTGAATTAAATGTCTTATAACCGGTCAGAATCCATTCATTCTTTCATTCAATGTATTGATTTGTTTGACGTTATCTCTGTACTCTCTGTTGGACTCATCCTACGTGATTGGAAAGTATCACGTAGGAAACCCATATTAGTTTGGTTTCCTACGTGATACTTTGTCATGTTAAAAAGCAAATGCTTGTTCTGTTAACATCCCACATGTTTTATGTTCCTTATTGTAACTCTGCTGTTCATCCTGTTTCTGTGTGCCCATTTTTACATCTTTTGTTTTTGTCTCCCCTAAAGGAGAATGGTTTTAAATGCTACTTCTTATTTCTGTCTTTTGTATGGGATTAATATTCTCAATAAAAATGAATAAATGGGTACAAAACAATTCCTGGCTTAAGTTTTTTAACTACAGCAAACAAAAGGTGTTCCAATAGGAAATTATACACCCAGTCTTCTTGTAAAAGTAGTGAAAAGCTGCCCATTCAATAATCTTTCAGCTGCATGCGGGCTTGGTGGAGGCCAGTTGTGTGCAGGGCCAGCCTGCTCTTGAGGACGAATAGTAACAGAGGCTCTTTTCACTGGAGTTTCTCTTTTTTGTTTCTTACTGACTTTGTGAAAACTGGAAACAAAAGACCAGTGACAAGGACCTTACATAGTCCCATGTACATGCATATAGTAATACTGTAGTACAAGGAGGATGTTAACTCATTCTTACCCAGAAAAAATATATATTTTTGGAGAGTCGGATGTTTCTTCTGTGATTTTGTACTTGTATTATTATAATCTCTTTGCTCTCTTCACCAATGATATCTATCTTTATGCTAATACCTTCAGCAGTGGCTATGTTTTTGTTCCCTTCATTTTCTGCCTCTTATTCACGTCTGGGCCACAATGGGAATCTTCATGTCTTTAATGTCCCTGTTTTCTCTTGGGGCGGCTGTAGCTCAGTTTGTAGAGTCGGTCGGCTCTCAACTGGAAGGTCGGGTGTCAATCCCCAGCTCCTGCAGCCACATGTCCGATGTGTCCTTGGGCACCTAACCCCAAGTTGCTCCAGCTACTTTAAGAGTTTATTGGGCTAACTAAACCTAAGAAGGCCTCACATAAGAATGTGTTGATTGACAGTTCCTACCATAACAGTGTCACATGTTCTTGAATCGTACTTCTGTTTATTTGAATGTAAAAGGCATAAATTATATTGACATGAATCAGAAAGCTTTTGTGCTTCATCAGCATGCATGACGATGTGTGTCTGTGTGTGTGTGTGTCTGTGTGTGTGTTTCTGTGTGTCTGTGTGTGTGTTTCTGTGTGTGTGTGTGTGTGTGTTTCTGTGTGTGTGTGTGTGTGTGTTTCTGTGTGTGTGTGTGTGTGTGTGTGTGTTTGTGTGTTTCTGTGTGTGTGTTTCTGTGTGTGTGTGTGTGTGTGTTTCTGTGTGTTTCTGTGTGTGTGTGTGTGTTTCTGTGTGTTTCTGTGTGTGTGTGTGTGTGTGTGTGTGTGTGTGTGTGTGTTTCTGTGTGTGTGTGTGTGTGTGTGTGTGTGTGTTTCTGTGTGTGTGTGTGCGTGTGTGTGTGTGTGTGTGTGTGTGTGTGTGTTTCTGTGTGTGTGTGTGTGCGTGTGTGTGTGTGTGTGTGTGTGTGTGTGTGTGTGTGTGTGTGTATTACACTTTAATGTGAAGTATGAACTAACAGTGCCTGGCCGTCTAGCGCGGGGGGGGGCGGAGACAGACGGATCTAATAACAGGGTTAGAGCAGCTGCATAAGAAATTGAAGATTTATAATGACTTGGATCTTCCCCTATGAAAGCGACCTTACCTCAGCTGCACCACTTTACTCTTTTGATGCTCC
Organism: Tautogolabrus adspersus; assembly: GCA_020745685.1. Lineage (NCBI taxonomy): Eukaryota > Metazoa > Chordata > Actinopteri > Labriformes > Labridae > Tautogolabrus > Tautogolabrus adspersus. The sequence goes on from CM036540.1 coordinate 4,171,917, forward strand.
AGGAGTTGTCTGCTAAGTGGCAGATGGCAGCAAGCCAAAGAGGTTATTGCAAGTTTAGATCTGGCTCCCCCTGAAAACACAGCCACTGCAGGAGCTATTGATTGATGCATGACTCACTCTGTGCTCGCAGATGCCAGGATTCCCCTTCTCCCTTCACTGAATCTCTGCCACATTTTCTGTTCCAAGCCACTGAGAGGATCCAGCTCACTAAAACTCGACGAAGTTGTTAAGAACCCTGGAAGGAAATACTTGCTGTTTGCATTAAATTACTACTCGCTTGACTGATTACAGCAGTTGCTTACGCCTTGAAAACTACATTTTACTTTACTTGATTTGAGAGCCCTTTATTTAAAAAGACATTGATTTGACTTTTTCAGGCCTGCCTACCAATCAAAATCACAAAAGAAAACAATCAGTAGGTGATTGTTTTACCTGAAAAACTATAAACTGAGTCTTTTTACTTCAAATGTTAAGAGGTGTCGAGGAAATATTCTTGGACTTGGAAATTGACTCCGTAAAGAGAGTCATAATGCAGTTTCTCTCTTGGAGGAGTTTCAGGTTAAAAGAATATCTATGAGGCACCCAGAAAGTCCATTGAAAGTTTACTTTTTAGTTTATGAACAAAGTTAGCTACAGTAAATAATATTTTCCAGCAAATGGTACACTTTTGTTTTCATGTAAATGGCAAAGACATCATAGACATCAGGTTTATATGAAGTATAAAAGATAATTTAAAACCTACAGATCCGATTCAATCTGTACGTCTCGGTCGCTTCAATGTGTCTTCTGCGTCACTCGCAACGTGACACCGACAATAACAACAACGACGTAGATCTGGCAAGCTGGAAGTTAATTCAAGGCTCATTATACAAACTGGTCTAAGCTTTGGTCGGTGGAAGAAAACAGCAAGAATAAAAACAAACATGGAGCAAAACAACAGCCTGTGGACGGACTGCTCCACAAGATTGTTTGCGTCAGAAATAGACACACTTCTCTGTCATCCATTTTGAAGGTGTATTTCCTGGGCGTAACCTGTTACCATAGAAATCAATGTGGATCAGACCATGTCAATACGGACAGGCAGATCGGATCTGGTCACTTGCAATTTGTAATGCGGACAGTCAGTCAGTTAGATCGGATTCTGATCGGATTTGGGGGGCAGTCTGAACAAAGCCTAAGAAGTGGCGTGTTAATTATATGTCCAAAAAGATACGTCCTACTTTTTTTCTCCCATTAAAATAATTATTAATAGTAAAATACATATTTATCAGGTATGTATTGTATATAAGTAATTCACACGCAGTCAAATCTTTGTTAGTTGGTGAAGTTTCCTTAGCTGTCTGTGAGATGGGTTTGTTTCTGTGCCCGCTCTGTTTGCCATCATCGATAACTAACTTTCTTTCTATTTCTAACCGTAAGTCATCAAAACCCAGAGTGCACACTAGTATAACACATCTTCACAGTACATTTAGCTCATCCTGAAGTAGCTTTGGATTTTGATTTCAGCACATTTAGCTGCAAGTTACTCATTCATAATCTGCAAATACTGTAAACACACATCACAGACATTGTTTGGCCACTTTAAGGTTTTAAAAGCACTGCTATGGTGCCTTTTTTAAGTTGTGCATTCAGTCATAACAAAATCTCAAAGGTTGCTGCTTGTGTTGAAGGTAATGATGATCAGAATCTTTAATGGAAGTACAAAGAAGAATCAAGTTTGAGTTTTGAGTCTAATAGCTTGGAAGCGTAGACAGTGCACTATAATTTTGTTAGAAAAGATTGTCGGCTTTTAAAAGCAAATGTATAGCTTTTCCAGACAATGTGCGGGCAGCATGCAGCACACAGATAATTGGATATGTGTTTGATGAGAGGCTTTTAGGTATTGATTGATCCTTCCCAGGTTTGACCAGCAGTTATGTCCTTGAAAGACTTCAGCACATGTATTCAAATGGAAAGAAATTGTATTCAATGTTTGTTTGCTCGAGCCCTTTGTGCCTCCTGTACCGTTATTTTCTCTGTGTGAGCAGCGTTTAAAAAGTGAATGTAGTTTTTAAAGAGCTAATTGTGTCACTGAGTCTCAACAAGCACCAAAGAAATGTTGGATCTCACCTCAAGGCTTCATCCGCTTAACCCCCGTGTACTGTACTGTCCACGTATATCATTCATCCAAATATCTGCAGTGTAATCACTTGTGCAAAGACTCCCCCTACCTCAGAGGGAGGAATTTAGAAATGCAAGTCAGCATTTTTACTTTGTGTGACCAGGGCCGGAGGCTGTCATTAGACTAATGCAGCACTGCTATCCAACAAGAGAAAAATACAGGCTGCAGAGAATACAGATAGTTCACTGCCCTACATTACAACCTTACGTGTCTTTGCTGTTTCTAGATGTACACTTACTAACTATGATTATTTTATATTGTAGAATGCATGTAATGAGATGTCTTTAAAGGTACAGTAAACACTAATTTTGAAACTTTTTACAGCAGTAGCCACCTCTTTAAGAATGATCCTGGTTTCGGATGATGTCATTTAGATTTTGAAGGCAAGCACATGACCAGAAAAATCACCAGGTAAATGTTGCCAGTAACTACGCACTTCACTCTGTCTCCTCTCAAGTAGCAGTTTGACATGGCTATCAGAAGAAGACACTGGCTGTCATGGATTCACAGTGGGAATGTGTGAAACAAACTTGAATGTGAATTGCTGGAAAATAGAAATCAGCTCAGGCAACCCCCGCTGGATGAAATACAGACTAGAGTTATTGTGTAATCTTACATTTTCGTTCCTGTTAACAGTTGACATTTTGTTAATGACCAAAGAGATGCATTTGTGATGGCAGTCTGCAGAGTATAAATGACTTCAAGAGCAGTGACTTTTAGAAACTTGATCCTTCACTTTTTCTCTCACTTTGAGATGTTGGATATTTAATCAGACGTTTGAATTTGGCTTAATCAAACCTTCTTCTTACATGCTGTCATTTTATAACAAATGTTATCTCAAGACACTTTAAAAAAGAGCAGTATAAAGACCTTACTCTTTGTTATGATACCAAAGAGCAGTATAAAGGCCGTGCCTACCGCCGGGCAAGATTTTACAGTGTACCCAATTTGACAGAAAATGGAATAAAATTCAGTAATTTCTGAAAAGCTGTTTTGCCTTCTGTCCAATTTCTAATAGGATCATTGCTTCTAGGAGATGGTACTTACTATTCAACAACCTTATAGCCAGCTTTTGTTAGGAGCAATAACACAAACTTTTCAATCATTTCTGGTTATTGCTGCGTTGTTTATAAAATGTCCAAAACAAAAAGAAAACTGACCAAACAGACGCACACACACACACACACACACACACACACACACACACACACACACACAAACACACGCACACAGACACACACACACACACACACACACACGCACACACACACACACGCACACACACACACACACACACACACACGCACACACGCACACACACATTTTAATGTTGTATGGTCACACCTACATGATCAGGGAAAATAAAGAAAACACCAAATAATAACAAAACCTTGCGTGATTACCTGTCCTGCTACTGAGTCATTGATTAAGGCTTAGACTGTCCCTGGGCTTCCTCTGATATTCCAAATGCACATTATTAGTTATAGCAGTTATATGAATCATCATGTTTATCTTTGATACAAAAATTGAAACTTCAACGATTTTACAATCCAACTCAGAGTTTTTCTCTGACAGGAAGGTTGCAAGGTGAAATAACTACACTTATGCAGTCACAGTGAGGTCATAACTGTTCCCTCACTTTGGATGTTGAGAGAGAGTTTAAATGTGTTTACCAGGTAATTGTGGCCTGATCATTAATGTGGTCCTCATCCAGCTATATTATGGGAATTATTGGAACCAGTAACTTTGAAGCGTGTCTTTTACTGCAGACTCAAAGTCAACCTTTAACTTGGGATAGCTTGGAACAGTTTGAGAAATGTAAAGGTATATATTGATTAACTAGCAGCAACACAACAATCAGATAAAGGTGGTTGAACCCTGGAGAGCTATATCGACAGGAGCATGACATCCGAGGAGGTTAAATACACTTTTTATTCACCAGTAAAAATGTTAAAGTCACAAACTCTGCCTTTATTACGGGCTACTCGAAAGCTGTTGCTTATGGACCTTTTTTGGCCAGCATCACTCTGATCTGCTCATCAGTGGTGTACTATTTGAGCTATCGGGCAGAGGTTTAAGAAAAACATCTGGATTAGAAGGATCGGTCTTTAAAATTCACTACTCTCGCCCTCCTGTGAAACTTACTGGTTTTGATGGGGATTTGGAGAAAAGAGCAGAGTAAAAGTAATTGATTGTCATAGCAGAGGAAAGTGCTGCAGGAGGCTGCTCCAGAGCTGCTATGTGTTGCATGCCTCAGCGGGGAAAATGTCATCGTATGCGGGCGGCAGTTCGGCAGGGAGCGGGTAGGAGAAAGGGAAACAGTGATTGAGTTCTGGGTCTGTGGGCGAGTATCCCGGCAGCTCGCTTGACGGGTGTCCCCCGCACTGCACCTCTGCACCTGTCTCGTCAAACACATGAAAAACACCCAAATTGATGTAAGACACAGGCTGGAAATCAGCGGAGGCGCAGTCCCGCTCCTCACTGAAGATGATCGCACCTCCGCGCTGTCTCTGAGCCTGTCGGCCCCTTGAAACCTGTGCCCTTTTGTAGCTTTTGATGACCACTAGGTTGATAAGCCCAAGAATGCACTCCAAGGTGCTCAGAACAGTGGAGATGACCAGAGTCCGCTGGTATTCCCTCAGTTTCTCGCAGGCAGGGTTTACAACAACTGAGTGGAAGCAGTAATGAGAATATTTCCTCTCTACCAGAGAAGCCGTGTCCCCGTCTACTACCGCCCCGGAGAAGGCAGTGAGCACTCCCAACAAAAAGACGACAACACCGAGGAGAAAGAAATTCCTGCAGCCGGGCTTCTCTCTGCAACAGAGCAGCGCGGAGCCCAGCAGGACCTGCCCGATTCCCACAAGTAGCCCGGAGTAGAAAGCCCCTGCCGCGGCGCCGAGGTGGAAATGCGCTCTCACTGTAGATCCCAACGAGACGCATCTTAATCCAACGACAACTTCGCTCAGGGCGCTCACGAAGAGGAGGGTGCTGGAGAAGACGGTGCACAGTCCTTTCCCACTCAACTTCATTATATTCCACCTCTTCCGCTCTCGATCCCTCTCCCCTCGTCTTCATCCTCCTTCGTCTGTACTGGAGGCCCTCTCACATTGGGACATCTTTTGCCGGTGACTCCTCCAGTTCAGGGCAAGGGATAGTCGCAGGCAGCTGAGGTGTAGCCTACCTCCTGCATCCCCGCCGCTTTAATAAACAATTCCAAGAACGTATTCCTATTGTAGCGTCTTCGTGTCAAGTCCTCATTAATCAATGATCATATAAAACTGTCAGACTCCTGAAACACTTTCCTTAGCCTAAAGTTTTTTTTGTCCCTTCAGCACCCTCTAGAAGAGAGAGACCCGTCTTTAACCAAACACATCACACAAACAATGTGTCGAGAGAGAGGGAGGCGGCTGCTTGAATTGAAGATGCTTGAGGGTCCTCTGATCCACAGGACTCCAAATCTCTGCAGCATCTTTGCAACTTTGAATGTGTCTAAATAGGGATACTCGTCGTGTTTATAGCAAGAAAAAAATAAAAAAGGACAAGTTTATTGGCTGTTAACCTGTGAACCTTGGGGGGGAATTAATTGTGTTTGGTAGCCGTGGGTGTGATTCAATGAACTTAATTGGTACTAGTCTAGTATTAAACTTTATCCTGCAAATATGAGTTTCAAGTTCATTTTCATTTCTGAAGGATATGATATAACTCTGTCAACTTAGGGTTGTTAGATGGGCTACACACATTATGTAGTAACGCCATCCTTGCATAACTTCTGTATTAGGGTTGCTGTTGAAGGTGGATCTTTCTGGAAATCAAAACCAAAAGCATTAAATATAGAGCAGAGCTGCCGGGGATGGACTAAGGCTTGTGCGCTGTCCGTGGTGCTGAAACATGCAGCCTGGGCCAGATGGCAGCTGACTGGACTCCTCTGCAGCTCTCCTCTTAGCCAACCTCCCAGATATTACAGCAGGATTGTGAACGTAGGAGAAACTTTACTTGTCGCACTTCATGTAGAACAGATAACTTATGTGTAACAGTTACGGAAGCCGTTTTATGTTTATAGCCTACCTGGTTTTTCTGTAGTGTAGATGGTCTTGGATTGATGGATATTTTGAAGGCCACAGACGACCAGAGAGCGGGGAAAGGCACAACACAAATGAAGAAGTAAATACTGTGTGAGTCATCTGAAGTCCCTGCTGTGATGACTAATAGAATTGGTACAGCCCACAGTGTTAGAGTAAATGTTGTAGAAGTCATTCCACTAAGTTCCCTGTTGAAATGTAAAACAAACAGGCAGATGAAAAATTTGACCATAACAGGTGGGCTAATGACACAGCCAAATGATAGAGATCGACAGCATGTGGCCATACTTAGGTGGTCTTAACCCATTAATTGTTTCTGTATCCTGGGTCATACAAACATTTGACAGGCTTTGGGATGAAGGGTTATTAAGTGGGTGCACTTAATATCATAAGAAACACTGAAGAGAGGGTTGGGTCCAGTACTCAGGTCATGTTTTTTATTATGTTTTTTACTACTGTTTACAACAAATGTGAATAACTACTGTTCATAAATAATAATTTGAATTAAAACCTGCACAAGACTGTGGAGGGCGACTTAGTTGGTCTAAAGTACCCAGAGGAGGACCCAGAGAAGGACCCAGAGGAGGACCCAGAGGAGGACCTAGAGGAGCACCCAGAGGAGCACCCAGAGGAGGACCCAGAGAAGGACCCAGAGGAGGACCCAGAGGGGGACCCAGAGGAGGACCCAGAGGAGGATCTAGAGGAGGACCCAGAGGAGCACCCAGAGGAGGACCCAGAGGGGGACCCAGAGGAGGACCCAGAGAAGGACCCAGAGGAGGACCCAGAGGAGGACCCAGAGGAGGACCTAGAGGAGGACCCAGAGGAGCACCCAGAGGAGGACCCAGAGGGGGACCCAGAGGAGGACCCAGAGAAGGACCCAGAGGAGGACCCAGAGGGGGACCCAGAGGAGGACCCAGAGGAGGACCTAGAGGAGGACCCAGAGGAGCACCCAGAGGAGGACCCAGAGGAGGACCCAGAGAAGGACCCAGAGGAGGAACCAGAGAAGGACCCAGAGGACGACCCAGAGGAGAACCCAGAGGAGGACCCGGAGGAGGACCCAGAGGAGGACCCAGAGTCTTCTTTTCTTTTCTGCTTCTTACAAGGAAGTTTTTTCTTGCCACTGTAACTTCTGCTTAAACGTTGCTAAAGTGCTACGCTCATGATGGATTAACGTTGGGTCTTTGTAATAAAGCAATGAGTAAGGTCTTTTTACCTGCTCTTTTGTAAAGTGTCTTGAGATAACATTTGTTATGAATTGGTGCTATACAAATAAAGATTGATTGATTGATTGATTTGTCAGTATTGAAGGAAAGAGCGACTAAAGTAGAAAGTGGGGTAACTAAGAACAATTAGTGTTTCACAAAGTATTTAGACATAAATCAAATATAAAGCATTTTAATGTTTTAGGTAAATGGTAAATGGACTTGAGCTTGTATATCGCTTTTTTAGTCTTCAGACTACTTAAAGCTCTTTTACACTGCAGGTCACACCTACACATTCACACACTGATGGCAGAGACTGCTATGTAAAGTTACCATCAGAAGTAACTAATCCCATTCATATGCTGCCGACGAAGCAGCGGGAGCAATTCAGGGGTAAGTGTCTTGCCCAAGGACATATCGGACATGTTGCTGCAGGAGCTGGGGATCAAACCCTCGACGACGACTCTGCCAACTGAGCCACAGCCGCCACTAGGTGAATGACAGGGACTCTTTTAAAAACACAGCAGATGTTATTATGTATTTTCTCTTGTCATGTGAAAAACCACAACCAGCAAAATAAATGTCCTGGTTCCCTCCTCTGTCCGTGGCTTCCAGCTCATTAGCTCCTCTTCAAATACCGGCCAGAGATGAAAAGTTTAGCTTTCAGAAAGATGATGAATAATTCTTTTAACAGCTGGTGGGAGTCACATTATTTTTGATCATGACGTATCCTAGAGCAGGAGTTCCCAAACATTTGGTAAATGGATTTGAGCTTGTATAGCTAATCCCATTCATACGCATTCCTACGTTGCCGACGACGCAGCGGGAGCAATTCAGGGTTAAGTGTCTTCTGCCCAAGAACATATCGGACATGTTGCTGCAGGAGCTGGGGATCGAACCTCCAACCTTCTGGTTGAGAGAAGACAACTCTACTAACTCACAGCCGCCCAGCTCAGGACCTCCAAAATAACTGTGCAGAAGACTGGTGAGCCCCCAGTCCACATACTTTTATAGTATACTTACAGTAATAATTTATTGTAAGAAAGGCCACAAGCAGAACACAATAAATCTCCATGTATAAACTGTACGACTGAGAGGACATACATAATGTAATAAACAGACAGACAGGTGATGTCTGTGTGTAGGGAGCTACAGACGCCTACATTGTTGCATATGTGCAAACTTACATTTATATCACTTTCATATCAGCATAAATATTACTTAACGACTATAGTTATTTTTTAAATTCTACAACTTTTAGTAGGCATCTCCCGACCCCTGCTTTGTCCTGGACAATAAGACTTTTAGTCTTCTATTGTTAGATTCTGATGTGTTTGCATTTCTCTATTTAGCTCTGTGCTAAGACAATATATTTTGAAAGACTAATAGGTCCCTTTGGGGGAAACGTTTGTTCTGTTGTGATCCCTTTAAGGGTTCACAGCTTCCATGGGAACTCAACCTGCCTGCATATTTCCTCTGTTGCCCAGTTTTAGTCCTCTGTTTTAACAGCAGATAACAGTGTAGTGCAACTAGTCTTATCAAAGGAGTCAAATTGCCTTCTGTCCCTCTGTAACAAATGGTTATGGGCAAGATGGACGTCTACTTCATATTTACCTCAACCAGAGGGGGAGCAACAATCTAAGGTTTAAAGGGGTAGAACAGCTTTCTACGTGTATTTTCAAACAAACCATCGTCTTAGTTGCCATGCTTCGAACATTAACTGTATGATGATGCTGTAAGATAGGAATATTTCCTTCTTGTTCAGCATTTTCAGTTTGGAGATGCAATATTGCAACGACAGCTGGCTATTGAAGGTTTTCGCAGTTGCTACTGAAACAGGTGTGCAAATCCATTTCCAAAAAAGTTGGGTTCTATGTAAAATGCAAATAGAGCCGAATGTGATGCATTGAATATGTAATTAAAAAATAGCACAAATACAACATATCAAATGTTGAAATTGAGAAATGTCATGGTTTTTGGAAAATTAGATGTCCATATTGATGATGCTGGCAACATGTTTAAAAAAAAGTTGGGACAGGGGCAGCAATAAAAGACTGTAAAAGTTGTTAAAAACAACTCGTGGAAAATCTCACAGATATTAAGGTTAACTGGAAACTGGTTGGTAAAATGATGATATAAAAAGAGCATCCCAGAGAGGCTTTCTGAAGCACAGATTTGGAGGGTTAGCCAATCTGTGAAAGAGTCTTCTGGCAAATAGTGCAATACTTAAAGAATAATGGGGGGGTTTTACGTACATTTGCAAAGGATCTTGGGTTTTCATGGTCTACAGTACATGATATCATTTAGAGATTTAGAGAATCTGAAAAAATCTTTGTATGCAAGGCCAAAAACCAGTGTTGGCTGGCAGTGATCTTCAGGCCCTCAGAACACACACATCCACAAATGAAAAGCTAAAACCGTATATGGCCCAGTTACAGGAATTTCAGAACATACACTCAATTTTTAATTAATTGTTTAGCTTTTTATGCCTTTATTTTAGATAGGACAGTGGCTAGAGTCAGAAATCAGGAATGAGAGAGAGAGTGGGGAATGACGTGCGGGAAAGGGAGCAAAGGTTGGATTCAAACCAGCGCCGATCTCCTTACATGGCACTAACTGCTAGGCTACAGACGCCTGAACATGGAGTATTATAAATCTAATTTTCAAGTCTCATTTATAATCATTGATATGAGAAAATCACATTTAAGATGAACTGAAATGGAAACACTGTCCTGAGTACTGAGAGTCAAAATGTAACTTCCTGTTTGGAGATCCTGGAAACCCCGTTCTCTGGGAAGATACAGGAGAGGGACGGTACGGCCTGTTATCAGGGCACAGTTCAAAAGCCAGCTCTTGTGATGGTAAAAAGATGCATCAGCATTTGTGAAAGTAACACTGATACTGAAGCTTGTACAAGTTTTGTAACAACATATGCTGCCAAATAGACAACTTATTTTTCAGGGAAGGCCTTGTTTATTACAGCAAGACAATGCCAAACACATTCTTCACAGATTATGACAGCATGGCTCAGTGGTAAGAGGGTGATAAACTGGCCTGCCTGCAGTCCCAAATAAACATCCATTAAAAATGTTTGTCACATTGTGAAATGCAAAATAAGAACAGCTGAAACAGTTGAACAGCTCATTATCATTACGTAGTGATGACCAGATGCCAAACACTTACCATCAAAGAGGTTAAGTAACAGAGTGGTAAAAATGACTTTTTTGAAACTTGTTGTCCGCATCAAATTTCAAAATGGGCATTTCCAAAAACAATGATATTTTAGAATTTCAACATTTGATATGTTGTCTTCGTGCTATTTTCAATTATAAATCATCACATATATAAACACTTCAGTTACACACAGAGGGGGAAACCCTGCCAAGACATCTTCATTATAATTGGGCATGCTAAAACAATCAGTGGCGATTCTAGACTCCATTGGGACCCCAGGCAGAAATTCATTGGGGGCCCCGAAAACCAAGTCGGCCAATGTCCTGGTGTTCACTCCTCTTCCATTATTTTCTCTTTCTTTTTCCACTCCCAGACTCATTGACAAACTTTGTTTTTTCACAGAGATGAAGAATGTTACACTTAGAAGAGCAATGAGAGTGAGTGCTGTCAGATGGGGTGGGGGTGGGGTGTGTGTGTGTGTGTGTGTGGGGGGGGGGCTTAGGGAGGTTTCCTACTGTCATTGCAAAATCTGCACATTTTGAGCCACAGCTTTGGATCAAAGTTGGTCAGCCCTCAAGGGGTCCCCTACTGGCCTCGGGCCCCAAACAGTTGCCTGCCTTGCCTATTGCACCTCTGCAAACAATTAATAACAGGATGCATCACTTTTCAGAAACACCTCATAGAGATTCCTGGTGCTGTCACCCACACTCCCTGTTAAGTTTCATGACTATGAATGCCCTTCTCTCTACAGATATTAAAACATGTATTTTTATTTAACAAAGTTAAATCAAAGTGATGATGTTATTGCAAAAATGATTGGCCATAGGAATTTCTAATCATCCCTCCAACCAATCATTAATATCTCTCTTCTCTCCACCTGGGCAAGGGAATGTGTTTTTGAAACATGGTTTGTAAAAGATGTTAAAATAAGCTGCTGTCCCTTGATCAACATAGCATTGATAAAATCACCAGACCTCGAAATCCAACCAAGCCAGGAAGAGTGGTCAAAGGTGTAACGCCTCACCATAAGGCGGCCCTATGGGACTAACAACAAACCACAAATAGACCCAATAAAACACACTATACACCCTACCAAAGTCAAACCAATGGATTTATTAACAGACAAACTAAATGATTAAACAAAGATCAACTCAAAAACTAAACACACAATCCCTCACTGAGCAGCACAGCAGTCCCAACTCCAAATGCCTCTCTTCCTGAAGCCAGCACTGGGCTTTTAAGCACTGAGGCCAGGTGTGCCTCGTTGTTCAATTAGTAGTTTCACCTGAGCTGGAGACAACAGAAAGGGAGAAGGAACAAAACAGCATAGGGAACATACGTCTGTAACAAAAGGTAATTGGTTTAAGGAAAGCCAGTATTGAATACTTCGTAAGACACAACGTACACTTCAGTTTCTCAATAAGTGTAGCTCCAATATATCTCCCCAGTGTAAAAAGTGTCAGAGGGACTTAATTTCACTCAATATGGCAATGCCCTATGATTGCACGTTTTTGGGAAAAATGTGGAAAATAAAGAGCACCGTTCAAAATTCAATCTCCTACAACGTTGTATTCTGTTCCAATGGATTGGGGACAGCAGCAGCTCAGTCTGTAAGGACCTGGGTTGGGATGCCGGTTTAAGTCTGGACCAAGTCTGGAAATTGGTCTGGAGAGGTCACTGCCAAGTTGCATTGAGCAAGGCACCGAACCCTCCCCCCACCAGCTGAGGTGCGCTTGCTGTGGGTACCCCCCTCAATCTGACATCTCTCCATCAGTGCATGTGTTTGTATTTCAGCCGATGTTCAACAACAGAGTGTAAAATTGAATTTACCCTTGCAGGATTATTAAAGTATACAAGGTTTTACAAATGGAAAGCCTTACTGATACAGTAAAGGGAAAGGAAACTTTTTTTTAAATTAGGCAACCAGTCTTAGTTCATTTACCTTTTGAAATGACAGGTTTACTACAGAGGGGTGGATTACCTTTTGATCTTGTTTAGTTTTGAATATTTTCAGAGTTTAGATTTTCTTTCTTCTTTTATTTTGTCTCTCCTATTTTGTTTCCTAGTTTAGTCTTTAGTGTGTCCTGTTTTATTTTGTACTTTATTATCCTTGTATTTCTCTCTGTCGTAGTGTGTATTTTTCTGTTGATAATCCTGTGTTCAGTTTTCAGTGTGTCCTGTTTTATTTTGTAGTTCTTACCCCTGTGTATCATGTCTAGTCTTACGTCCTCCCCTTGTGTGTTTCCCTCCCTTTTAGATTGCCTTCATCAGTCACACCTGTGTCTGATTGCCCGCTGTATTTAGTCTCTGGCCCTTTCCAAAAAAGCCACAGTTCAGTATGAAGTGCAGCCTTTCAGTAAATGATTGAATTGAAGGAACCTGTTAGTTAGTGTAATGATGTGGCTTTCATTATTGTATTTCAAATGTTCTTGCACAATAGCAGAGCTTTGGTTTTAGTATTTACTGAGGCTGTGTCACTAGCCCTGTTGAAGGACTTCCATGTCTGCTCACTTCCCCTCTAGAGCCTCACTTCTTTTATATGATGTCCTTAAGCTCCACTTTCTGATGTTGCAGAGCAGAAGCTGTAATCAGTCCTCGAGAGGAGACTGTCTTGTCCTTGAAAGAGGTTTTGGACCCTTTTCAAATTGAACTGACTGCATGAGAAACTTAAAGGATGGAGCTGAGTGACCTCTATGAACAGCAGCAGGAAAAAGAACAAAAACTCACTCTGAGAACAAACATGCAAGACTAGCCCGTCCCGAGAGGCTTTAATAATAATCCACATATAGCAAACGTCCTCTTATTGAATGTGACCTTTCATGATTTGTTGTTACCTTATGCATCAGTCAGTGCAACATAAATATCAGCCAGTAAAACCATCTTAATTATTAAAGTGCAAAAAAAGGCCAGTGCTGACATCTAGATACTAGCCATAATCCATATCCATGAGGGCATTGGAGGCTAAGTAAGGACAGCCTTGTCACTGATTCCAAAAGAAACAGCTTTCCCATGCAGCCCCCGCATGCTCCAAGCCCTTGGACAGAGATGTTGTTGCATTTGAGGAATTCTCTCTAACTATTCATGCTCTGATTTGCAAACTGAGATCCCCAGAGAGAAACAACAGATTATAAACTATGAGTCACTTGTAGATGGACTTCATATTTGAGCCTCTAACCAAAGGTCATTTTCTGTCACTGTGATAGACAATGCAGTTTTTTTAATCTTGAACCATCATGGTCCTTTTAAAACCAGCTTCATTGGCCAGTTACGTTTACACATACAGGGTTCATTTTGTTCTCTTCAGACATTAATTATTAAACCTTTATATATATATATAGGCCTGCATTAGACAATAGTGCAGTGTTGAGAAGTGCAAAGGATGCTGAAATTGACTGGATACTGTCGATTGAAGCATATCGACATTGTCTCTACAGAGGCATCATTGAGGATGGAGTGTGTTGCAGATGAAAGCATTACCGATCATTATTTTACCTGATACAGCCAAACTCGGTCTAAGGTGGACATCCTGAGTCAGTCAGACAGCTGCTGACACAGGCGATCAGCAAAGCTGTGGACAGGGCCACAAAAAAAACTGTTTAAGTCAAATCTAGAATATCCTCTTAAAAAAACAAAGGGTTCACTTTATTTGGGATAATTAGACTAACTCACCATGCTGTCACAGCCCTCTCCTTTAACACTGTGTGTTAAAAATACAACACCAAAGACAATACATACTGTATAACCAAATACAAAAAAAAAAAACGTTTTAAAGAGGACACTCTGGTGGTTGTTTTGTAAGTCATTGAATTATTTAGTGCTGTATGTCCTTATGGTTGTGTAAATTAAACATGGCCCATCAGTTATTAGCTATTTATTAGAGGTTTTACAAAGTTTCCTTAAGAGAAATGATCACTGCAAACAGAATCTCAACCATGTGACGACAATTGTGCCTCTTGGTGCAACTGCTCTGCGACACTGACTGTCAGGGCCGCCTCTCCCTATATGCGGAACACGCGCGTGCGTAGGGCCTCATAATAAATGAGGGGCCTCATGTTTATGCTTTTTCTTTTCTTATGCGCGCAGCCCAGCAGCTCATGTCAGTACTATATAAGTTGTTTCCCTGCAAAGCCAAAGCCTGCTGAAATGTTAGTGGAGAATACTTCTCGGTCTGCAAAGGGACCGCTTTCTCTGACACCAACAATGTTGTGACTTACCTTTTGATTCTGCATATGACAAATCTGTTACTGAAAACTAAAAGTTGTATCAGTGTCGTGCATGTAGTGTTGACACTTATTTCAACTGAAGTGAAACACAATTGTCTCTGGCAAATGTCATTCAACAGAACCTAGTTCGTGACGAGGAAACTTTCTTTAAACAGCCGAGAAAAAATAACATGAAACATGGAGCGGCTGTGGCTCAGTGGGGTAGAGTCGGTCGTCTCTCAACCGGAAGGTCAGGGGTTCGATCCCCAGCTCCTGCAGCAACATGTCAGATGTGTCCTTGAGTAAGACACTTAACCTCAAGTTGCTTCGTCTGCAGCGTATTAATGTGTATGAATGGGATTAGTAATTACTGATGGACACTTTATTTAGCAGCCTCTGCCATCAGTGTGTGAATGTGGAGTTGTGACCTGAGGTGTAAAAGTGTTTTAAAGACTAGAAAAACGCTTTACAAGCTCAAGTCCATTTACCATTTACATCTTCAAAATCTTTAGAAAAGATTCTGCCCAACCTTAAAGCGGTTCTTTGTTACCAGAAGTGATGATCAGCAGCACAATACCTTAAGGATATGGAAATGATATAGTTGGGAAACATAGTGGCAAAGAAAAAGTTGTCTGATGGCACAGGGAAATGATTGAACATTTGAAAATGTAAGTTTTTTTTTTAAAGGCTCGTAACATGTCCACAGGAAAGATTAGCAATTTTGTAAGGGGCTCTATGTGGAGTGCTAGCTTCTAGACCTAGCCTAAAATAGCATAATGCAGTTGTTGCCTTTAAGCATGGGATCATTTTAGGCCATAAAGAATACTTTTTTTGTTTGGTTTTTATCACCATATCTGTATAAAAATGTAAGGAGTAGAACAACTGTTTTGTAAGTCCTCAAATCTGTGAATTTAACCTTATTTTTAGCTGAAGTTTTTTGCTTCACTTTATTCTGCGAATCAGGGCAGTTTTGTTTATGATAAAAAACAACTTTAAGCCTTACATAGGATGCTATTATTTTGTTAGCTTCCAGGGCAGATATTTATAACAGCTTCGTTCTTCATTATTTAATAACTTAGGGGAAAAGCAGATTTTTCATTTCATGTTCTGCACATTAATGGTATCAATGCTATCACTGTGTCTCAGTGTTGTGCATGTGGGTGTGTCGTAAATGGAGAAGCTACAAATCCCACACAGTACAGCCGCCTTCTTCAACATTTATAAGAAACAGATGTCACAGAAACAAGCTGGATCTCCTCCAAGAGTCCACACATACCCACTGCTCTCTTTGTAATCCACCTTGTTTGTGAATGCATCCTAAATAACAGCCAATGGCATCACAAGCATGCGCGACCCTGTTGGTCAAAGAAATCAAATACTAGCACCAAAACACAGGACAGGTTCTTGGCTGCATGCAGTCTCCTCCTGTACTTAATCACTTTCATAGCCTGCAGACCGAAGTGGATCCTCGACAGATGTTTGGATTGGTGCTGTGTTTAATTAGTCTTTTAATTACACACTGTCTGGAACCCTTTTTGTTCTTGGTTTTACCACTAGGGAACATTGTGGTTCAAGCAGTGCTTGAGGTGATGCAGCAGGTACTTGATTTGTTTTGTTTAGAAACCTGAAACAGTATTTATATTCATATTTAACAGTCTGGATTGTGTTGAGGCCCTGTGTGTCATTAAGGCTCATAATCAGTACAAGTGTCTGTTTCATAATCATGCAGAACTGATCCAAAATTACCAACTGTTTTAAATAAGCAGGGTGGAAATCTTTTAGAGCAATAGACTGAAGTATTATTTGCCTTTATGCCCTGTAGAATCAGAATCACTGTGGCCTTTGCCCTTTATGCTCAGTACGGTCACATTTAATGATGATGTGAACTTGAAAATATGAGGGTCTTCAATCAGGGAAGGTAAGACTTCCCACTCTAATATGATGTTTTTGGAGGAGCTGAAATTGCAACTGCTGTCAAACCAACAGCTTGGTCAAATCTGGAGGGATGTATTGTGTTTGTTAAGTCAGCAGAAGAAGAAACAGCTACATCAAGCGGGGGGAATCTACCCCCTTTCTCTAAGGGAGTCCACGAGACAAGGCTGCATCAATACAGGATCTGTGTTCAAACTGCTTCACCGGTAAGTTAAAGTTGTCTTCTGGCAGCACAGCTAAGACGGACAAAGACGAAAAAACTCTGCCTAATAGCAAGTGGCTCATACTATACCCTGAAATATAGACAGATAATAAAATGTTGGGAAAAGAGGGAAAGCTGTGATGCTGTTTCAGCCATTGATCATCATTCAGCAGCTTGTCAATTCATTTTATCTTCATGATCACTGATAGTTTCACAAACTTACTCAGTTCAAACTGTTTCATTTTCGTTTTGATCAAGCTTTAATAATATATCTAAAACACTAATGTTCTGATACTTCCAATAAACCATGAACGCAACATTAAATTAAGAGGATTTGATTGCACTCGATATTTCACTTTGAATCCTTTTCGGAATTTATGTGTTTGAAAAATGTTTAAAGGTCACATATTATCCTCCTTTTCAACTAGTTTAAATAAGTCTCAGAGCTCCCAAAACATGTCTGTGAAGTTTCTTGTTCTAAATCCACTCTGATCCTGTATTTGATCATGCCTATAAACCCCTCTATTTCAGCCCTGCTCAGAACAGGCTGTTTCTGTGTCTGTAGCTTTAAATGTAAATGAGCTGTGTCTGACCACGCCCCTCTCAGGACTTGGGTGACTCAGTCTTTCTCGCTCCATGCCCTATTGTTTACAGTGAGAAGGCAGACTCAGAGGGCAGGACAAACACCTAGCTGTGGGAGTGTCACCCACCTGGGGGAGGGGTTACTGTCCTTTGTGATGTCATGAAGGGAAAATCTCCAAACGGCCTGTTTGAGCACACATTTTCTGAAAAGTGGAGCAGGCTAAAGATGAGGGGATGGACTTTTCTCATAATTGGGGGGTTTATAGACGGACTAGAGACACATGTTAGTGTTAGAGAAACATGGTGAAGTGTATTTTGCATAATATGTGACCTTTGAATTACCAAAAAAACATTGATTTCTTTTCATTTTTTTATTTTACATACTTTATTAATCCCTGAGGGAAATCTGGTTTACACTGTTATTGAGAGACACATATGTCTGAGTCACACACATGCACAAACAGGACCTGTGGACATGCATTAGTGGAGAGGAGTCAGAGTGGGACTGCTACGCAGGGCGCACACCAGAGCAGTTGGGGGTTCAGTGCGTTGCACAAGGGCACGTCTGCAGTACTCGGGAAGTGCCCCGACACCTCTCCAGCTACCAGACGACTTCCATATTATGGTCAGCACCGGGACTTCAACCAGCGACCCTCCGGTTACCAACCCAGGTCCCTACAGACTGAGCTACTGCGGCCCCAATTTTTAAGAATGTACGTAGTTTCATTTCATGTTAAAGAGTTAAGGCCTTTGCACACTTCGTAGTTTTTTTTCCAAGCGTTTTTTGGATCCATAATCCCCCCAAAAAACCGTTACGCAGACACCTTGCACACTGAAGTCAGATTGCATTTATTTTTCTATTGATTATGAAAATTCGCAGTTTAAGACAAAATGTCTCCTGCCCATCACGCAGAGTGATCCAGCAGTGAAGATGATTTTGTGGTTCTTTCACTCTTTGAAAAAGAAACATGTAAAACATGACACGAGCGAGGAGAGTTTCACCTGCGGATAAAAGAGCTGCAGAACTTTCCCGATCGCGCCCAGGTGTATTTCAGGATGTCAGAGGTCCAGTTTGATACGCTGCTCTCTATACTGGAACCACATACTAATAAAACACACATTTCCTCAGTGTGCTAAGTGATCGACACATCAGATCGTATTTTTTTAATGTGTTTCAATTTTGAACGAAAAAGACGGACTGAGTGTGCAAAGGCCTTTACTCATAAAGTATAACAGTGTCTCACTGCTCCTGCTCTCAGAGGTCCTTTTACTCAAATGTAAGAATGTGTCCTCCTATCAGTGACAACATTATTTTGAAGTACGGAGGTTTAGTCAGGGTGAGGGGACTTTGGTTAAAAAAAGGAAAGAAGGAACGATTTCAAAGTGTGAAAGACAAACACATTTATTACCAATCAAAACAACGAGCGACTTCTCTTACAACTCTAACGGTGATATCAGACATATTGAAATCATCTAATTAGTATGTAGTTCTTTCTACTGAGGATGGTGACAAACCAAACATAACATGATACACTTGTCTATCCTATGTTAAAACAGAGCTTAGCTTTTCTGTTCCATTGTATGGACTACTGCTAAGAGGGAAATGTCTGTTTTTATTGCCGTCCATCTCTTCATTTTAACAACGCCTACTTCTCTTAGCTGATCTCTCGTTAGTGATTATCCTTCACTCATACATTATAGCAAATTACAGTCATATCAAACTCAGGGGCTGCTTCTCTTGACAGATTTATGAAGCAGGGCAGAAGCGGAAATGGTGCAAGGCTTGTGGAGGTCTAGCTCACTGTTGGTTTCCCAGATGGAGGGACTGTTTGCTCAGGAACATC
The DNA here is from genome assembly GCA_020745685.1 of Tautogolabrus adspersus. Lineage (NCBI taxonomy): Eukaryota > Metazoa > Chordata > Actinopteri > Labriformes > Labridae > Tautogolabrus > Tautogolabrus adspersus. Next base: position 4,191,295 of record CM036540.1, read on the forward strand.
TGCCGTGGGCTCATTGGAGGGAACACTGACTCCACATTTGCTCTTTAAAGAACGTCCCAAAAACAGCCAGTACTCCTTGCGGATGGTGTCCTTCTCATGTGCCAGAAGTTCACAAATCTTCATGTTGGTAGGGTGGTGGTGGGGGCAAACACAAGGAAAGTTAGGATATAATAGTTGCAAAGTTTTCCGTATCAATAATAAAAACACATCTTCCAAAAGTAAACCAGTTAGTGTCTGGAATCTCAATAGTCAACATTTTGAAGGTTCTTTAAGTTCACTTACTTGTAGAGCCTTTTGTAAAGTTTCCTTTTGTTCCTCTTCCTCCACATTCTCTTTTTGGTTGCTGCTTTCCAAAGCGTCCTCATAGCAATCAAACAGGAAAGCAAGAAGATAAGTTGAACAATGCGTCTCCTTCAGCTCCAGGATCCTTTGCAGCAGACCCGGCTGAGACGACAGACCTCTGTCCTGCAGCATCCTGTAAAGATGAACAGGGGGTCAAGTTGGTTTTCTAATGATAACGGTCTTCACTTGTTTTGTCTAGTGAATATCAGATTAAACAGGACGCTCACAACACATAGATAATACTAAATGTTTGAATGTTCTGCACCATCTCTTAACCATGGTTTAGTCTTGTGTCCTCTTTTAGTCATTTTATTGTTTATCTGGCACATTTGTACTTTAGCTGAATACAAGTTACCTATGTATAGTTCATATTTCCTGCTGTGAGACATTACTGGATATTTAAGGTTTGTCTATGCACTTTAGAATGGAAAAAAATAAAAGAAATCCAGATCAAGAATTAAATCATCTCTGTGACACAGAACATGCAGAGAAGAGGGGACCTTATTTTTGTTTAACTTTTCATTTCAAATCTTCATTTTTACTAAGGGCGCTCTCATGCTAGGAAATCCGTACCGTGCCCGAACATACTTCACCCCTAAAGTCCAGTTTGTGTGACTAGTGCGAGTGCTCCGATCTGTGCTCAAGCACAGTACACGTCCTTGGCCCTGGCATGCTTTGAAGAGGTGTGCTTCAGCACGGTACAGTTCATGCACGAGCACAAGCAGGCAGGAACATAACGTGCACAGCCTTCATTATGGAGACTTCCCGGAGTGTTCTGGTTGTATCTGACTAACATGATTTCAAATAATCCAAGTCAGTGAAGTAGCTGTCATGTTCTCTGTGTTGTTCTCCGATGTGCAGACACGGACTCGACCGCGCGTCACTTTTATTTTTTATTTTCGAGTCCGCCTGTCTTCGCTCCCTGCATAATTTTGTAAAGCCTTGCATGTGTTGTATATTTTGATGTTATGTACAAGAGGTAACCGTGCTCAGGCCCGGCTAGTCCTGGAGCAGTGTGAGTTCATGCCAGCTGGGGGAGGGGGGGATCATGCTTCAGCACGGTATGGGACAACTTTGCCCAGTGTGAGGGCGCCCTAAAAGAACACTTTCTTTCACAAAGTCGCCAGAACATGACTCCTATTTCAAAAAGTTTCACCATTGGTTCTGTAATCACAACAAGTGAGCCTTATGTTGGAGTCGATTAATGACGTAGCAATACGAAGAGAGTGCAGAATAACATCAGCAGCTGCACAAAACAATTCAAACAACGATGGAAGATGTTTATGAGACATCAGAGCTAAAGCTTTGCATCTAAATAAGAGAAACATAGCAGACGTCTTTCTCTCTCTCTGATCCCCTGTAGAGAAGTCGAGACACTGACGGGATGGGGAGAGAGCAAGTACACATAGTCCACTGGTTTATTGATCTCAGACGACGGTTTTATAAGGATAAAAAGAAACTCTAAAGGAGTCAGAAAAAATACTTAGTCACAAATATTACAATAAATAAAGTGTATGTGTGAGAAACAGTTCCATCCCTACAATAAAGTCTTGTGGGTTAACATTTCAGGATGGAAGATCCAGAATTCAGAAGAACCAAATCCCTATACTACTGAAAAATGACACCTTACCCTTTCAAATAGTTCCATGCGCTTTCATTGTGGGGAGCCTTCCGGATCTGGTTCAGGCAGTACCTGACACAAAGAGATGACACAAATGCATGCAGTTAAAAAGCAGAGTTAGCTTAGAGCTAGTTTACATCTGCACAGACTAAAGACCAAGATGGCCTTTGACATGTTGGCTTTTTGTGCTATTATCAACATATGGGGATCTCAGTCTGCTGCACATTTTTACCTTTTACACAACCTCCCAAATTTTGAGGAAATGGGGTTGGAAAATTTGACAAACTAATCGTCCAAACAACATATACTTACTGAATCTCTCTCTCTACTATGGCTGGGTCAGAGAAGCCTGTGGTGTGAGAAATAACAAAATGTCTCTGGTTCCATGAAGAGTTATTCCTCACATCTTCCTCCAAAAGATTTTCCACGAACTCCAGCTCGTGGTCCCACAGTTTGTACTCCTGGAATAAAAGATAAATAAGGCATGTATGGGCAACGATCTCGTTATTTTCATCATGCTGTGGTCTCCATAATGGATGAAACAAATACTGTCGACATGACTTAAAACAGAACATCAACTAACAATCAATTTATAAGCAAAGCATTCAGTGAGGCATTGAAGCAGGGGGCACAGAGTTGATCTAAATCTTTCATCATAGTAAATGGTAAATGGACTTGAGCTTGTTTAGTTCTTTTCTAGTCTTCTGACTACTCAAAGCTCTTTAACACCGCAGGTCACACCTACACATTCACACACTGATGGTAGAGACTGCTGTGTAAAGTGACCTTCAGGAGTAACTAATCCATTCATACGCCGCTGACGAAGCAGCGGAAGCAATTCGGGGGTAAGTGTCTTGCCCAAGGACACATCGGACATGTTGCTGCAGCAGCTGGGGATCGAACCCTCAACCTTCCGATTGAGAGTTCACTCTACCACTGAGCCGCAGTCTCATACTCTGATGAGGTTAGAGACACACTTCACAGCTGAGCAGTGGATGATAGCTGCCTTGCTGAGTTGCTGCTGCTCTTACGCCTCATTCATGATCAGCTGTACACACATCACGGGAGAACTACAAGATCACGCGGGAATAACGAGAAAACGTGCAGACAACATGTCTCTTTGTCTTTCTGAGGATGATTTATTGTTCTTTTGGTGCCTGTTTTGTCGTTATGTTGATAAAGTGATGAAAAATACAATCGCGAGTCCGTATATTGTGTTTTATTTTTAAATTGACCGGACGCTCTGTGCGTTTCCTTGTCTGACTTCCTGTCCGGGTTGTGATATTCTGTCCAGCTTGACGCGTGTCTGCAAAATCTCCGTCCAAAATAGACTCGCAGAGTATTTGAAACGGAGCAGAGCGACATGGCGCTGGTGGCACGCTCTGGAGACGGACCGCAGCGCCCGCTGTGTGAACACAATGATTGACTAGAGTGGCGGCTAACTACGGCGTAGTGCGCAGCGCTGAAGGACCACGGCGCGCACGGAGTATGTGTGAATCCGCCTTTACTGTTGCAGCATCCAAACAGGCTGTGTGCCTGCAGCAGAGCTGCTGGGAAGCTACTACTGCCAGACCTCAGACAATGAGTATCCCTTTATTGGTGGGCAGATTTGAGTTGATATTTTACCCATGTAAGTGACATATTCTATAGCTATGGACATTGATACTGCAGTGAAAGACGTACCTGGATGACCCACTGTCTGTGCTGCCAGGCGTGGTAGTTCTTTGCATCTTGACTGAGAATGTCTGCAATGAACTCCAATTCTTCTGAGGGGTCACTCAACCACTCGACCACCATCCGTCTGTGATGCCTGGGAGAGAGGAGTTTTGAAAAGTAAGCTCTTATTTCAGTCTTATTTGATTACTTACATTTGATAAAAAACAAACAATAACAAAATATCCAACGCAACATTATTCATGACCTGATCATGAATAATTGCTCGATATATTTGATAACAGTAACTAAATAAATCAAAACACACTTTGCCAGCACTCACCAGACTTGGTAGTTTTTGGGCTGCTCCTCTATGATAGCAGTAATGTACCTCATTTCCTCTCTGAGGTCCTTAGATAGGGCTTGCAGCAGCACTCGCCTATAGTGCCTGCACATTTCCAAAACAAAGAACTGTTTTATGATGGTTTGAGATGTAATAGAAGCTAATGCAAAGTGGTAGAGAAGTGATGACAAACTGTGAGACTGTGTTCACTTTGTGCATGAGTAACATCTCTATCCAATCAGACAGTTTGTTTGAATCCTCTCCAAAATACGATAGGCTACTGAACATGAAGTAATATTTCTAACAGCAAATTGCCTCTCTCTTTTGTTCCCTAACATGTTTACAAAATTAAATACTACAAAAAAAATCTATTTGTTGCTCACCAAACGGTGTAATTGGCCGCATTCAGCTCGATGGCCTCTGCTGTTAAAGCGAAGGCCCGCTCGCTTTTTTCATCATTCTTCAGGAGTGCACGGAAGTAGTCATAAACATCTGCAACTGTTGGAAACAATCCCAATGATTATTAGTGAGGTCTAATCTCAGTGGTCATAGACAAAACTTTATAGTAACACGAAGCAATTACAAATCTCTCATGATAAAAAGAAATGATGGGTCATTGATCTGAACGCGTGTCCTTGTCCCTTTTAAAAACTATGGTAGTGTTTTCTATGCGATTCCCCTACCAACAAACTCACACTTTTCAGAGTAGGCGATCTTCACCACAGGATTTGGTCCATCGTCCTGGGGTACAGGTTCCAGGTCAGCCCACTCCTTTCTGTCTCTGAAACAACAAAAACGAGGGATGGATTTCCTGGTTGCTAACTGATTATACCTCCGTAAGCTAATTAATATAGCCAGCACTATTTTATGAATTAGTGAGCTCATGCAACTTAGTGTGTTAATGTCAAATAAAGTTATAGAATCCAAAGAACATAATTAAGTCAATAATCCTTCCAATGAAAATCTGAATTTACCTGACTAATAGGGATGTAAAGATTAATCGTACAATCGTGATAAATCGATTCAAAGGTGTCAAGGTTCACATCGGTACTCTGAAGAATGAATCTCAATAATATGGTGAGCGTCAGCAGCTGTAGAGCAAGATTTAGAAATCGAGGACGCACCACCGTCTTTTAAATCGGGGGTGAGGAAGCATTTTGGCTTCAAGACAGAAAATGAAAGAGGTGAGAAGATAACAGACAAGACAAACACTGTGTGCAAGTATTGCAAGAAACCAAATTTCTGATATTTTTCAGAATTTAATGAATGACGAATTGCCATACAGTCTGATTTTGTAAAATAAATCGTAAGAGAATCGTATCGTGAACCCAGTATCGTGAATCGTATCGTATGGTGAGTTTAGTGAATCATTACATCCCTAGTAATATTAACTAAACTCACTTAAGTGACATAAAACAAGAACTTATCAAACATGACCGTTTCCATGGTTATTATCCCAGGAAACGTCTGCCACAGTAGGACCGAGCAGCTCGTGAGCTAACGGAAAGTACAACAGAACAGTACCTGTAAAATAAATATCGAGTCGGGTCATTAAAGAAATCATCGCCAACTTGGTCCTCTGTCTCTACATCAAACTCTTTATCATCTTTAACGTCCACAGGTTCGTCCAAAGTTTCCACAACACCTGACATGATGAGCTCAGTCAGTTAGCTTAATCGCGCTAGTCCACCGGAAAGGGAAACACGTCACATCCGCTGTAGCGAAAACGGTGCTTTCAGGGATTGCAGGAAAAATAGTTTTTAAAATTCAATTAGCTTTGTTTGAAAAATGATATCAAAATACCGTCCAGACACAATAATGTCTTTAAGAATAGTGAAAGAGCTATTTATTTGTTGCTAGAATTAGTTTACTAATATTTGTTTGGTGTTGTTTATTTAGTTTTTCAACACGTTTTCTTTATTTCGAATAGATTTTGGGTAATATTTTCTTTTGCTATTTATTTGTTTAGTAAATTTAGCTTTGCACTAGTATTTTTGTTAGGTATTTGGGTAACGCTGTGGGCACCTGAGGTAAGAGGCAGGTAGAGGACCAGCATTCACCTGGGTGGGCCTATGGTTTTTTACCACCGCGAGAGGCAGCAGGAGCCTTGATTTTCTTTGTTCTTTTGTTTGCTTGCTTGCTTTTGACCAACTAAACCATCGGAAACGCAGATCCAGAGGTGCTGATTGTCAACAGGCAAGGCCCCATGCCAGTAGGAAGGCCTTGAGGGCTGACAAACTTTACACCACAGCAGTGGCTCAAAATGTGCACATTTTCCAATGACAGTAGGAACCTCCCTAAGAGGGGGGTGACAGCATTCACTCTAGTTGCCTTGCTAAGCATAGCATGTATTGCTGTTTTAAAAAACCAAGGACAAAAGAAAGAGTAACAAAAAGGAAGAGGAGTAAGTGTTGGAACACTGGTGGTAATAAATGCTGGTTGGAGGGCCCCCAATGATTTTTTTGCCAAGGGCCCCAATAGACTGTCGAATCGCCACTGCGCAGATCTTTTGCATGGCCATTGGACTTCTTTTGCCTGCGTACACCACATCCCCATGGTGCATCAGCGGCCATTTGATTACATTTCATATAAGTTCATTTAGAATTTTTCGGACAAATAGGTTTTGTCCAAACTCGAGAGCACTTTATTTCGGGTGTGTTACGGATATCTTTGATAGATACATTTTCACTAATCAAACCACTTACCATTACCCATTGAGCAAAATTCAGTCACTAGGCAGTCTCTCTGGTGCAGTCTCATCTTCAACAGGTTTTGGATTTCTTCATTCTTTCATTGAACAATAAAATCAGTAAATACATTAATTTATTTATTCTTTATGTTTAATGTACGCTCCTCTGTAACTGATGCACAACCTCTAAATATTTACCCTCTGGCTCCCTCTTGCTGCACAATCTAGTTGCTTTGTTTTCGGGGTAAATGTACTCATGCATTAGAAACTTAAACGACAAATAACAATTACAGTCACTCGTCGTGTTTACAACTGAAATATTCAGCCTAAAGATTACATAAAATGTACACTAAAGTCGTATTCATTTCATGTCCCATAAAGAGCGCTGGGCATTGGAGTCAATTGTTCTAACAAAACAGCATCACTTGCAAATGTCTACGGTCAAGCTGAACTTTATTTTCATTGACATTTCTGGACATTATAAAAATAAATAGATGATTCACAGTCAGTGGATCATAATACAAATTGATATCAAAATTATGTATCCGTCAGAATGAAGAATCAAACAACATGCAGTATCACCTTTCCATGAATGTTTATGCTCTAAATACTTCTCTCTGTTATTTGCATTAAACAAAATCTGTCTTTTAATGAAACCTGTCGACAGAATATAAAAATCACCATTCAAATTAGAATGCTATGCAAGTTGAATAGTCTTCTCTGACTAGTTGATGGCTTGACCCAAAGTGTGCTTAATGAGTGTCCTCTTGATCCATTCCATGTTTTTCAATGTAGCGTCTAAATGAGAGAGAGAAAAAGTCAAACCAGAAGTCAGTGTTTAGTTCATTATAATACTAAGTATTCTCTGTTTGACACACACTTCATCACTCTTTCCTCGTTTAAAGGGGGTTTTCACAAAGTATACAGTACATCTGAATTCATTTCCCCTGCTGGAATACTTTTTTAAATTAATTCAAAGACCTCAAACCCAAAATCATAGGACTGTTCACATTTTCAAGATGTTGAACACAATGAAGCAGCATTTGCTTCTTGCTGAGGTGTGTTGTTAGCAGTAAGCAAGCAGATATGGAGTACCACCCCAATTCCTAAACTGTTTGGACGCTGTGTAAATCGTGAATACAAACAGAATGATCATTGCAAAACATCAACATTTGACTTTTTGGGCTTGAGAGGAGAGGGACCATCTGGGTTGTTATCAGTGCACTGTTCATAATCAAACAGCCTTGATGTTAACGGGATATATTGGTGGACATGTCACCGGTAACCAGCACTTTTGTGAAGGCACCATTTATGCTGAACCATATATACAGGTTTTGGAGCATCATACGTTGCCAAATGGAGAACTTATTTTTCAGGGAGGGCTTGCTTTTTTCAACAAGACAATGCCAAACCATAATGTAGACATATTACAACAGCACGGGGCTCTGTAGTCAAAGAGTCCAGGTAATAAACTGCACTTACTGCAGTCCTGACTTTGTTTGTTTGGAGCATCATGAAGCATAAAATAAGACAATAGAGACCCTGAACTGCTGAAATCCTACATTAAAGGAGCAATATGTAACTCTGACAACTAGTGTTTAAAATGGGTACTGGAGTCCAAATTCAAAACACTGGAGAGAGCTGTCTCCCGCTCCTCCCTAGAGTCAATGTGGACTTTTGTTGCCATGTCGCGGACTCTGAAGCTTCAGTGTTTATCCAGCTCTGCATCGGTCTGTAAACCTTTCTGCGTTCTAACCTCTCTCCATTTTTCAAAAGCATCTCCAACATTGATCCTAGTTTGAGCACGTTTCTGCTCGTGGAGCTTATTAGAAACATGCAGAGGCTTTTTAGGTCGGGTACAATCACTTCTATCTGAACCAGTTCTCCATCGCTACAACACCTTTTGGTTTAATGTTCGCCTCGATAACCGAGGGGCGTCCAAACGGCCGTGTGGGGGGTGCCTTAAAACCGCCTACCTTCTCTGGTCAAAACAGATACTGATCATTCAGGACCAGAATCTAAAGTTAGAAGGAGGACATACTGGCTGCTGCATTGTTGTCAGAGAAGCCAGCACTTCAACATGGCATGTTTCCTTAAATTCTGATCATATAGTAAGGTCACTTTATCATTTCATTCAGTAGATATCTTACATAATAGACCTTTAAGAAAGAACATCCCACTCTCAAAATTACAATTTTTGTCTCTTCAGTTCCCAAAAAGCATACAAAGTGTTGAAAGAGAAAGGACTCAGCAGAGTGATAAATATGTCCCAACCTTTTAAAACTTGATGCTGGCATCAAATTCAAAATGGGCATTTCACTTTCCAAAAAGAATGAACTTCTCAGTTTCAACATTTGATGCGTCTTTTTGCTATTTTTAATTAAACGTGGGGTTTCAAGGTTTTGCATATCATCACATTCTTTTTCACAGCGTCTCAGAGGAAACTGGGGTTGTATTTAATGAGTCAAGAAATGTTTCATCAAAACAATAGTTGATTGTTTTCCAATCAAGGCTGACCTTTGTTGCATTTCTGCTGCAACCTTTAACTCGATTTTGCTCCTCTTGCATATTATTAAATATCTTAATCATGTATTAAAGCTTAAGACAGTGAATCTTTACCTTCTTGCAAAATTATACAGTGCTTCTTTTCTCTCTTGGAGAGACAAATGTCTATCAGTTGGCGATCTCCCAAAAGCTTTGGCAGCAGGCTGTGGATGAAAAGACAAATATTTATATATTAGGGGGGCTCCAAGTAGATGAATGGATTTGTTCTCAAATGTCACTGAGGAATAAAGAAGTTGACTTCAAATCCCCAAATGTAATTATTTACATGTAAGTTTCCATTCCCTCCTAAATGTCTAGCAATCGTTTAAGTGACACCTTCTACAGTTAGGGAGCTGAGGTGGTTCAGCACGATGAGTCTCAAACCTTTAAGGTGGGAGCAGAACCAGAGGAGTAGGAGCTGTTCCTTGAAGGCCCTAATGTTGACGTTCCAGTTGCTTCCATTTGGGTTTCCTCCTTGTTCTCCAGCAGGTTTGTTATGGTTGTGTCAACACAGTTGGTTTTTGCTGCACACAATTACAAAGAAACAGTAAGTGCATGACAACTCACAGGGTAGCCATGCTTTATAAGGCCCTGTGTCCACCTAGCGTTTTTTTTTTTTCTGAGCGCCAGCGTCTTTATAAAATTGTTTTCAATGAGTAGAGAGCGTTTGCAGCCGCAGGCGGCCGCCTGGAGAAAAAGCTCAGCCCAGGGTCTTTTTTCCGAGCGCTCCAGTTGAAAATTTTCACAAAGGCGCTGTTGACGTCACCGGCGCTCTTTTCCAAATGTATGATATTCCCTGTATTATTGCCGCCTTGGGATCATGTCTTGTACCCACATCCTCTTTTCTCCGGGTCTGATCGGGAAATAAACAACTAAAATAAATCATACAATAAAAAGTAAAGTAGCAGTGTCGGTCATACAGCGGCCGTTGTCAACAGACTGTTGTCATAGAGACTGTTGTCATAGAGACAGGACGGACATGCAGTGCTTTTCTTCTCAGCACACACACGCTTCATGCAAGTGCTCCCTAGCGCACAGCCAGCACTTTTCTGCCCGGAAAAAACGCTAGGTAGACACAGAGCCTAAGTGTTATCATTTGAAAGAATACGTCATCTAGATGGTAAATAACAGAAGAACAGAGCTCGACCTAACATGGCAGGGTTATGAGGTAACAATAGAATTGGACACCAGGCCTACCTAAGTCCTTTGTGATTACATTCAGGGGGACATGAGGCAACACGTCCTTCACCTGTTGGGCCATTTTGGCAATCCTACGATCATCTGTGCCCAAACTCTGGACCATGAAGCCAAGGCCAATAGAAGCAGGTCTGACATCTAAGACAGGAAAAAGACGAGCTCAAAATTGAAACCCTACCAGCTGAATTCCTTCAAGAGTATTTTACAGTGTGTCTTCATTTCATTGACTTACTTGTTGAAGCTTGTGGTAAAGTGTGCCTTTTCCTTTTGACGTGCTCTGCTTTATCAGCTTTTGTGATCTTGGTGGATACCAGGCCAAGTTCACTGGCTAGTAGCTGTAATCAAAGTCAGATAGAAGCACATTTTAAATGTACAACTGCAGGAGAAGAGCAGACAGATTCTACAGGAGATACAACAAATATACTACTGTTCTGCTTTGAGGGAACAATCTGAAGATTAGTAAGTTCCCTGTACAGCATAGGAGGATCACCGCATGGGTAAAGTGGGCAAGTGGCCAGGGCCCTGGTTTTTCAGGGAAGGAGAGTGACAGTCAATGAAAGAGGGAGAGAACGAGAGAAGGAGAGAGCGAGCTTCAGGTCACAAACAGCTGTTTCTACGTGACAACTGGAACTACAAACTATTTGATGTACAGGAATATAAAAGGAAGGAATGAACATTAACTTTGAGACTGAGGGAGAGAGTTCCACATTTTGTCAACTGTTTTACCTGGTAAGATTGTGCGATGACCATAATGCACACTCTTACCACCTCACAGGGTTATTTCAGTATTAAACAATAAATAATGGAATTACAAAGGAATACGTGCTGTGTCATTGTAGGTTGCCCGGTGTTATTGTGCAACCAAACTCTGTTTGTTTGGGGAGGACACACACTAGTGCGTGTGTAATATTTGCGTGTGTAGGTAGGGGTCCAAGGCGAGTTTGTGTCCAGGGCCTGTGCTCATGATAATCCGTCCATGCTGTACAGGAATCTGTGTATCGTCAAGAAATCCATTACCTGGCCTAAGATGCATTAGTTTAAACATGTCTTTTTCTTAGTGCCGTTACCCAATGATGATTCTAGCCAACTGAACAACATTGGTTTACCTCCTGGACTTTGTTGGCAAACTCCTGCATCGACTCGTCTTCTTGTCTGGATATGGGTGGAAGCCAACTGGGATAGAAATGAAAAGAAGCAACACAAAAAGTTACTCTGAAAACAACGCTGAAGAGACGATCTACTAATTAAAACACGCTTACTACTCAACAGTACTGGAGAGAGAATATACTGAACACTTTGTTACTTGTTCCACAGTTAAGTGTTCATGTCTTTGTTTTCACAGTTTCAGTAACTCAAAGCTCTACAAAAGTATTTTGGTTTACAAGAAATAAGAACACAACTGTGGCCTCTCTATGGATCATTTATCTGCAGAATATCAGGATTCAACGGATGGATGGAAATAATGATACAAATTATTTAGTACCTTACATGATACACTGTACATGGAGCAAAAAATGTCCACAAGAGCTCCGACAGCCAACTTGACTCTGGTGTACTCTGTGGGCAGACAAAACACAATCATATCAGATCATCATGTTACATTTGATCATTGAAATATGTATGAACAGACAGTAGAAGAGAGTGATGAATACTAAGAATTATGGCATGGGGCCCTCGTGATCCAAACAATCTGTCCAGTGTTTAAAAATATCTCCTCCTTTAGCTGCAGCTGCATACAGCAACACGAGTTATACTGTACGTGTTGTTCCTGGTGCTGAGATGACGGGCAAAGTCTTTCAGTGCGTCGCGGTGAAACTGTGACCTTAATTTAGTTACTACAACATGGTTAACCCATTTAGACCTAAGGACGCTTAAAAAAATGTCCTCTAAAACCTAAGTAACGTTTGAAATCAACCTCCCAAAACCTGAGGCTTTTCAGAAAAACTGCACAGAATTTCAAAGTTTACTAAAATCTTTGTCTCTGTATCAGATAGAGACCTTAAAAATAAAACATTTGAAAGCTTAAAACGATTTGCTTTAACTGTAAATTAAAATTTCCTTTGCACTCATGTTCATGGCCTTATGCGACGTAGACGTCTCATCAGGTCTAAATGGGTTAAAAAGGTGCTCGGGGTGTCTGACACAATGACTCGAGGTAGCCACATCATAATCCAGGAGAGTTCTTTTTAGCACTAAGAGATGTTGCCGTGAGTGTCAAATTGTGCACATAACTCTCAACTGCATACTGAAGGCCCTGAAGCTGACGTTTAGAGGATACTTCAGACCCGTGGCTCCAGAAATGATCACTGATGGAGTCCAGAGTTAAGTCAGTGGAGGGAGGACAGCTAACGTTAGCCGCCATGACTAGCATCAGACATCGATCATATTTCAAAAGTACTGTATCTTTGTCTTTATTCTTCACTCAGGACAAGTTTAGAAAAGAATCAAATCAATGAAATATAAAAAAAGTCTGTCATATCATGGGGCATTTTTAATTGTTTCCAATGGGAAGGAGCCCAGCGACAAGAGATTCTGTCTAACCTAGTAACAGTAACTAAGGAGGGCGGGGCTTGGCAGAGGTTTAATTGTTACAAGGTCTCCTTGTACCCGTCACAAATAACTCTCTAGATTCTACGGAGCGGTTAAGATCTAAAAAGTGAATTCTGTAAAAACACAACAACATTTGAATGATATATCCCTCCTCATATTTGTTTACAAGTTCAATGGACTTTACCAAAGCAATCAACGGTCTGGTCACCCGTAAGGCCACAGGTTGAATGGAGTCAGTCAGGGAGAAAGGCCAGGAGCTGAGATTGAAAACATGGATTCATTAGTTGAGAATGTGCACTGTAACAAATCTGACTGACTGAAAATGAGAAAGGAGGAACAGCTGGGACAGTAATTCATCTCCACTCTTTTATAAGTAGTTACATCCTTGGTAAGAAATATTAACACTAACCTGAACCTGAGCAGACCAGCACGGCCATTTGTGGTGTCCTCCTCAGGGAACAGGAGCAAAGGTGGGATACCTTCACTGGCGCAGTAACTCTGAAGGGAGTCTTCTAACACTCCTTGGACAGACGCTGAAAGGATCTCCATGAAGCCTCTGGCCCAACACACGAAGCCTGTTGAGCCCTCCAGCTGGGGCTAACAAGCAGAAAAACACAAAGCAAGCTTTCCTTAAACAACAACACTGAATATGAAAACAACAAAGCATAATGTAGGTTTAAATATATTATAAATCACTTATTCTACATGTAAAGTGGTATACACCTATTTCAGGCCCATTTTTTTGTGTACTCAACGCTTATAAATGAGATTTGAAATGCTTCATGTTGGGGCGCCGGTAGCCTAGTGGTCCTCCAAGCGGAGCGGCCCAGGTTAGAATCCGACCTGTGGCTCCTTTCCTACATGTCATCCCACACTCTCTCTCTCTCCGGTTTCTGACTCTATCCACTGTCCTGTCTCTGGAATAGAGGCATAATAAGCCCCTTTAAACTAAATGTGTCATGCTTCTAGTTCACAGTGCTCGAACACTTGCATGTAGGTGATCAAGTAAAAAGGTCTCGACCATTGTGCACCAGTTAACACAAATAAAAGTACGAAAACGACACATAAACCGGAGATATTTCAATAACAGGTTTGTGTGCTTGATTCTCCAACTTATTTTAGTTCGTAAGTGACTTTAATTGCTCATCCCTCTTCTATTCCCTCTCCATTCTCTCATCCACACACGCTCGCAGTACGCTGAAGACACTGAAGTAAGATTACTGGTGTTTTCAAAAGTTCCACTGAATGGTCCGTTATTACTTTAGGTGACCCACGTATGACGAGGCTTCTTCTTGATGACACGCATCGTAGTGATAACAAGTGAAACCTTTGAAAATGGGAGTTTTGTTGTGTTGCACGGCGCCCCTGAAGGCTCAGTCAAGAAAAAATCAAAAAGCCATTTGCAATCCATGTGCACAAATCTGCAATCTGTGGAGACAGTTTCCTAAACTGTACACCTGGATTTGCAAACTGCGCTTGGATTTGCATTGGACACAGTTTACAATACTGAACACTCAGTGTTGATGTTATCAATTGCTAATCCGTGCAGCATTCTCTCTCTCTCTCTCTCTCTCTCTCTCTACTCATAAAAATACCTGGGCGGCCCGAGCAAGTATCATCCATATTTGGGAATCTCTGCTGTGCCATTTACAGCACATGACCTTAAACTTTTGAAAAGGACCTTTTCACAAAGTGCAGACATGATAGTTGGTGCATGCTGACAGGTGCAAACAGGTCGAGGAGGTTTAGAACATTCTTACAAATGAAAACTTGCTAAAACAATTGAACGTGGTAGTTTTCCAAATCAAACAGACACATGAAATAAACGTAAACACTCACAGTATTGCAGGGGGTCAGGAGGTTGATTATGTTGTGGTCAAAGTCCGTCACGTGGTTGCATATGTACAGCTTGGTGTTCTTGTCTCTGGAGCGAGGGTTTTTTTGTCTCACATGCATCCCCAGGACTGAGCACATTATCCTAACAATAAATCTAAAGACAGAAAAGAAACATGGACAGCTGTCTTTTCTTTTCTAACACACATTGAATCATGTTCAATAACACACACTTCTAAGAGGAGGAGCTCAGTCTGTGTCAAAACTCTCAGAATCCACCAGTCATTCATTTTATTTACACATGAACATAAATAGGAGCCAGACACATTTCAAAGGGATCAAACCTGACCATTTATAAAAAAGGAGCCACACACTGCAATAGTTCTTGATTGGCTGACTGACTTTATTGTAATATTATCTGTAAGCAGCAGCCACACTTACATTTTACACAGTTTGTAGTGTGTTAGCATCAACTGTCATTACCTGATTTTCTTTATACTGCTACCACCATTTTTATAAATGTATACAATCATTATTTTTAGGGCCCAAACGATACGAGCCGATATTAGGAAGAGGAAAAAATCTGATACCAATAAATCAGCCGATATCTTTCTTTGATCTGTGCTCGATCTTTAGAGATAGAATGAGATAGATATCACATTTATTATGTTGATCCCTCAAACGCAGTTATCAAACACATGTGGAAAAGATATTTAATGAAGACAAGATGGTCACTCAACTGGAAAGTAACTGAACATATACGCGAGTCACCTCTTGACACTCTGAGAGTGAGAATTATTGTTTTAATTCATATAGCGCCCTCTGCTGGTGAAAGAGAACTGCTAGTGTAATACAATGATATTCAAATGAAATGCTATTTGACTGGTGAATAAATCGAGTAATATTGGCTCATATCTGCGATAAAATCAGCCGATACCGATAGCCACGATACGCTAATATCAGCCGATATTATTGGCTGTCTGATTAATCGGTCGGGCTCTAATAGATTTTGATGAAACACATGACTATCACAACAGCAAAGCTGTCACAATCAAAACTATTATTAATGCAGAGAGTTCTGTTAAACATATGACAACATAAAATACTTACCTTCTAACAAAACTTTCTGGAAGTGCACAGCTGACCAAGAACACGTGAACACCGATAAAGATCCGTATTAACATCAAACAAACGCCCACAGGAAAGTAGACCAGCAACAGCAAAAGGATTAATGTGTCTTTGGGAAACCTGTGCAAAGACAGAGTCAGAGTTACCAAAAAAGAGTCAATGAGAGTTGATACCAATGGTCATGATCAGATTGGAAGTAACCTAAAGCAATGAACGACATTTAATCAGAAACAACAAAACCAACTGCATGTAATTCAATTGTTTACTAAAAACCCTCAAATAAACCCACAACCACTGTTCATGCATCCAGTAGCTATGTTTCACTAGTAAACAGTAAGATGACGTGTAGAGATGTAAGTACAGATTGTTGTCATGGAAGGAAAAAAAACTCATCCATATAATCTTCAGATGTTTTTTACATTTTTACAACACATGGCAACATATTTTGTAGTTATTAGGACATACAAACTGATCACATTATAAATAGAAACTTATCTTTATAACACAAAACTACTAACGATTAAATAAAGAATTAAGCCAGACTCAAATATATACTCTAACTAGGGATGTAAAGATTAACCGTGAAATCGATTCAAGGGTCAAGGTTCACATCGGTACTCTGAAAAATGAATCTCAATAATATGGTGAGCGTCAGCAGCTGAAGAGCAAGATTTAGAAATTGAGGACGCACCACCGTCTTTTAAATCAGAGGTGTGGAAGCATTTTGGCTTCAAGACAGAAAATGAAAGAGGTGAGAAGATAACAGACAAGACAAAAACTGTGTGACAATATTGCAAGAAGACAGAGAACTACACAAATAGCACAACCAACATGATGCAGCATTTAATCGACACCACAATAAGAAGCTCCAATCACCTCCCCTTGTTGAGAGAGAAAAACATTAAAAGGCCAAACCACACTGACAAGCGGGTTATCAGCTCCTAAAGGAATCTGTTTCAGTCATAATTTGTCTACTGTCTCATTTTGTAAAAGAAATCGCAGCGTGAATCGTATCGTATTGTGAGTTGGGTGAATCGTTACATCCAGAGCTTTAACTGAGGGAACCTGCTGGTGTGGCAACAAAAGGCCACCTTAGCAACAAGCTTACACAGACTAAGGACTACTTCTTTTCATAACTAAAACTCCACATTCAGTCATTGTGTTGAAATGATAACAGATACTAGTTGTTAAAAAATGTCCTCTAATATGCAGTTATATTATGGGGGGGGGGGGGGGGTTGAGACTGAGCAATTTCTTTCAAGTTCAAAGTGCAGTTCAATTACGACCACAACATGATTCATGTATTATGAACCCGCATATCTGTAGTCGATGGTAGAGCCATAACCCAACATCCGGAGCTTCAGTCTCTAAACGTTATTACACGTGTCGCTAAATGTTTGGAGATACAAGAGACGCCTAAAATAAAACTGGTCCTGTTCTGTCTAATGCTGCATTCAGGTGCTGCTCGGGTGGTCCAAGTTTCTAAGTTGGGAAGTTGTTCTTCCGACTTCACTGTGTTCCCGTGATTTCAGTTCAGAAAGTCTGAATGTAGTGACACCAAAAACAGCGTTGATGCTACGAAGAAGATCTGTGAAATGCAACTGTTACAAGTTATATTTCAGCAAAAAGTTGATGAGCAATACGTCAATTAATAAAAAGTACGTTAACATTAACTAAACATATTTCCCCCCCCCCCAGGTGATGACGATTCTGACGTCAAGTCGGTAAGTCGGGCACCGAATTCTTTTCCGAGTTTCCGAGTAGTTGTTCCGACTTGAGCAGGTGTTAATGTGCATTTTACAACCCGGAAACTCGTCTTTCCGATGTGTCCGACACCACATGAATGCAGCATAGGACCCAACACAGTAACACTGCACGTACAGGCCTCATAACCAAAAAGTGTTCTTATTATTATGATCTCGTTTTATGGTTAAGTCGAGGCACGACTTCACTTTCTTTAATCTACAGTGACTGCTGTGACAAAGTTATGCAGCATGTGTACACAAAGGCACACAGCCTCTAGTATCTGCTAAAAAGAAGTAGAGTAAACTTCACTTTAAGCTTCTAATAGAGGAGGTCGTAAGTTTACTTAACATAGTGACATAATTAGCATAGCACAATGATGCGTAATACACATTCATAATAAACATATAAACTGTTGCGTCAGCATTATCATCGCAGGATAGCTTCATGTTTTATAAAGCTGATGTCTATTCGTTTAGCAGCGTTAGCTTTAAGTGGTTGGCTCGCAAATGGCAGACGTCAAGCTAACAAGGATACTGCATTCAATTTGATCCAACAGAATAAACACTGAACGGGGAAGCATCTGTGGCTAACTTGTGTTTGCTGAAGATCACAGTAACTTGCTGCTGTTGGCTGACTTACCGACGAAAGTCAAACATGTCTTCAACCCCCCGAGTCTCCATGTCTTTGCTCAGAGGCTAATGCTAATGCTAAGAAAACAACCTGAATCGAGACGATAAATCGGTCATAACGTCAGCGACAGCCCGTTTGTCGTCCTGGGACTGAAGTGCCAGCTTACGTTCTCTAAAATTACCAGATGGATTGTAGTAAAATATTTTCGGCAACCTATTACTGCAACTTTAAAATAATAGCTCAGCAGTCGCTCATATCGGCCGCGATGCTAGCAGCTAGCATCTATGTTTGTCGAGCCTTCTTCTTCTTCTGATGATGAATTTTTGGCAGACTCCAACAACCACTACAATATCTTCTTCTTCTCTTGGTTGGCGGATCGCTAACAGCTTAAACGTGCATACCGCCACCTACTGTACAAGAGTGTGTAGTGACATGAAATAAACCTATACTTTAAAGAGGACATGTTATAGCCCTTTTCAAAAAGTTCCCTTTGGTCTAAATGAAACATCTGTGCGCACCAGAGGAGATTTGTGACCCTGTATAAACCAGATCTCTCAGAACGCTCTGTTTTGGTGTGTGTGTCTCTTTAAATGCAATGAGCCCCCCCTGAGTTTTCCCAGTAGACATCACTCCTCTGTAGTGAGAATAAAAATGGAAGACCTGCTCAAAAGTTTTACTCTAGGCTGGGGGTGGAGTCCATGGGTGGAGATACCAGGGGAGGGGAGTTTTTTTTTTTTTTTTTTTACCAGAATCGCACTGTGACGTCACAAGTTGAGAAAATTTGAAAGGGAACATTTGTCTCTGTGTTGTAAGACTTATGCAGACCACAAACAAAGGACTGGATGGGTTTATTTCACATTTTGTGGGTCGGTAGACACTCAGGTTACCCAAATAACAGTGTAAAAGTGTTATATGCTGCATTCAGGTGCTGCTTGGGTGGTCCAAGTTTCCGAGTTGGGACGTCGTTCTTCCGACTTCACTGTGTTCCCGTGATTTCAGTTCAGAAAGTCTGAATGTAGTGACGCCAAAAACAGCGTTGATGCTACGAAGAAGATCTGTGAAATGCAACTGTTACAATTTATATTTGAGCAAAAAGTTGATGAGCAATACGTCAATTAATAAAAAGTACGTTAACATTAACTAAACATATTTTGCCCCCCATGTGATGACGATTCTGATGTCAAGTCGGGAAGTTGGGCACCGAATTCTTTTCCGAGTTTCCGAGTAGTTGTTCCGACTTGAGCAGGTGTTAATGTGCATTTTACAACTTGGAAACTCGTTTTTCCGATGTGTCCGACACCACATGAATGCACCATCAGTTTAGCTCCTTTTTCTACAGCTTCCAATGGATGTAATCCTGTTTACACCATTTTCATTACATTCTTCCAAAATGTGAGCATGTATGACGGCCTTAGAAGAGACACACAGTAACACAACGTCAGATAAAAAAGTCAAAGGCTAAGAGAAAGGGTTTTTATTCATCATTTGTCAGTGTATCTTTATCATATAACCACATCCTGTGATGAAAGAATCCTCTTTATAAGTCTGCTTTATTGCTTACCTGAAATGCTAAGTGATATCAGGTGGAATCTGCGAGTGACTCCATGAAAAACGCAACATAACGTCTGCTAGACTTCAGGTATTTTCTCACATTAAGGCACTTTATAACTTACTTAGACTTTTATACAAAATCATCCACTTCCAAGACACAATAATATTTGGTCCTACCCTGTCGTTTTGAAAGCATGACTGTGCAATTTTAAGGAAGAGTTTAACTGAGCCTCTTTAATGTGGAACAGATTGTTTCTAAAACAACAAAGGTTCAAAAAATTAGAAGATAAGTAAAACAGAAAAACAACTCTTTGTGTACAAATGCATACTGGTCCAGCCACACAATAAGACCAATCAACCACCCCTTCAGATCAGCCCCTCTTGAGCCTTTTTGCTTGTCACTGGACAATCTGGGGCATCTCGCTCCATGCTTTGGCCTTTTTCTTGGCCAAGGCCATCCAGGGTGGCTCGTCCTGTGTGAATGCTGGAGGAGGCAGGAAGTGCGGAGAGGAAGGGATCTGGTTCGAGAGCCCTGTAGCTCTTGAACTTGACTTTTCTGGGGCATTTCTTGATGAAAAAGGAGGGGAGGTAAGTGTTGAGCCCATGGGGTCAGGTGTCTTTGAATAGGTTGGAACATTGGAGAGTGGTGGTGGGCTAACACAAGGGGGAGATTTCTGGTGAACATGAACCTGAGAAGGGGGTGAAAAAGAACTTTGGGGTAGCTTGTTGAAGGTGACAGGAACATTGGGTTTCAGGTGGACAGGATTGGAGAGACCATACGACGGGGATTTAGGCGGTTGAGATGGCACCAGAGCTGAAGGCGAGACAGCCCTCCGTACCTCCTTGTCAACAGATGCTATAGGGCTACTCATCCCTGAGAAAGAACAAAGAAGACACAAAGACACTCATTAAACAATCAAAAAGAAGAACTTTTTTAAAAATAAGATTCAAAATTCAAAGTGTTTATTGTCATGTGCACAGTGTAGGAAACATGTTTCCCTGTACAATGAAATTCTAACTTTGCTGTCCACAATGTTAAGTTATAAGTTTGATCTATGATGGATTAAGCTGGGTCCTTGTAATATAGCAATAAGTAAGGTCTTTTACCTGCTTTTTGTAACATAACAATGAGCATGGTCTTTTGACCTGCTCTTTTGTAATATTAATAGACAAAGAGTAAGGTCCTTTACCTGCTTTTTGTAAAGTGTCTTGAGATAACACTTGTTATGAATTGGCACTATACAAATAAAGATTGATTGATCTTTGTGTGTGTGTTCATGAAGACTGGCATGAATTTTAGATACCTTTCAAATCATTTGAAAATGCATTGAAGATTATTTATCTGCAATTAGATTGAAAGAAGGCTAAGATATCTATCCACAGAATGCATTACATGTACAGTTTAAGGCTAAAGAGTTACTGATGCAATAGATTAGAATAATATAAGTTATGGATGTGAAAATGAGAGTGGGATTTAATGTTTCTGGTTCAGATGCAGTAGCAGGGTTTGTCCACACGAGGGGAACTACATCAGTTAAAGGTGTGTTTTTATACAACTTGTTTAAGCAGAAACCCCCCCAGAAGAAAACAAGTTTAAATGATCATGATGTGCATGTGTGTGGCCTGACCTTTGTTGGTGGACTTGGCAGTTTTGTTGTTGTTTGAACTCTTCATCTCTTGTTCCTCCTGATGACAAAGATCAACACAACCAGTTGTTATGAGTGTCTCTCTCTCTCTCTCTCTCTCTCTCTCTCTCTCTCTCTCTCTCTCTCTCTCTCCCTCCCTCCCACACAGACGCACTAACACACATTACCTTCTTGACTGTAGTCTCGTTCAGTGAGTTGTCTTTATAAGTTTTCTGTTTCTGGATGGCCACAGAGATCCAGCTTGGGGAATCAGGTCCACTAGAAACACCAGGAGTGGAAGCTTGGTCTGGATCAATTAGACAGCAAAAACAATGTTACACTCAGCGGGCTAAAAACTCGTTCTTTTTCCTTTTCTGATTTAGCTCTCATTTTGGGGAGATCACATATTTTCGTTTTTGAACCCCACACTCAGCCACGGCAGCGCACTTTTTACATCAGTTAAGGCCAGGCTTAGAAATGTTTGTATCCTCCAGCAGAGCAGGTTCTCTCTTGTGAAATGATTTGACAGCATTTTAAGGTACCAGATTTAGAGTTTCTTCAGTTAACAGATCAGCTGCTATGATCCATGTAAGGGATCCTCATGCACACATCGACAAATGCCAATGAATGGGATTAGTTACTTCTGATGGTCTCCCCACATAGCAACCACTGCCATCAGTGTGTGAATGTGTAGGTGTGACCTGCAGTGTAAAAGAGCTTTGAGTAGTCAGAAGACTAGAAATTTACCATTAGTGGAGTCAGAGTGGGGCTGCTACACACTGCTACGCAGGGGGCCCACCCGAGCTGTTGGGGGTTTTGATGCCTTGCTCAAGGGGACCGCGGCAGTTGTTGGAAGGTGCCCTGGCACCTCTCCAGCTACCAGACCAACTTCCATATTATGGTCCGGGACTTGAACCGGCGACGACCCTCCAGTTCCCAACCCAAGTCCCTACAGACTGAGCTACTGCCACCCCCAATAATGAGTATTTGAGCTATTACTGTTAAAATGTGAATGGCCATTCTAGATGTATCAAATGTTTCAGAGCATTCATGTATCCTTGCTTAAGTGATTGAATACATTTTTATTTTACTTCATGTTTATTTGTAGAGGGACAAGTATGGAGCGAGTAAACCGTTTCCACACACTACAGCATTTAGAGCTTAAGCTAATTTGCAATGCCCGTCCCTAGATGGGCCTTTAATTATTAATTATTTCTGATTATATTTTATGGTAATGCTGATGACAACTTATGACCTGAATTTTAAAAGGTCATAAATTGATAACTTACTTCTCAAACGTTATAATCCACCTGCAAAACTAGCCAATTCATTCTGGCGTGGACTGATAATCTCGGGTTAGCATCAGTGATGCCTGGTACAAGATACTGAAGAGAGGGACTGCAGATGTAAACTAGCTCTAAGCTAACTCTGGTACAATGCATCAAATGGCAACATTTATGTTTAACATTGTGCATGTTCCCTTTACAAATAAAAAAAGTTCAATAATAAAATCCAATTCCTCCTTCAGCCATTTTTAAATTAAATATGACAATAATCATCTACCTAAGGTTCAGTCAAATTGTATTCTTAATCTCAATTGTTTAGCTAGCATAGGCTCATTTTAACTAACTGGATGCAGGGTTCCCTTCATGTAACATGTATCCCATTTGAATCATTTTTAATTGTCTCCTGGTTTAGGATAAAGAAGGTGATTTTGAAGTACTCATTGTATACATCATTTCTTTTGAAATCGTAAAGAAATATATGACAGAGCAGTGAAAAAGTAAGAAGCCTTGTAAACGTTGTCTTAAGAAAAGTCGTTCATTTATTACACACCTGAGATGTGCTTGATTTTTGCTCCTCTGTCTCCATGAAGGTCTGGTTTCTTAGGGAGCGCTGGTTTGTTGCTTGGTGGCTTTGCACTGATTGGCTGTGGCAAGTCAGTCTGACTGCTGTAAGGCTGAGCCGGAGCCTCAAAGGAATGCTAAATAAAAAGTAAACAATATATAATTTGAAAAAGTTCAGTACCTAATATTTCTTAAACGTCTAAACACGTTTTTGCCTCTTGGAAGTTGCAGATAAAAGCTGTAAACGAATCACTGTCACTGACACAGTTTTGGGCAACTCAACAAGAAGTGATGCGACACCTTGGGCAGCCCTGCTTTTGGGGGCCTTTGAGTAAGATTTGCATTACCGCCGCCTGGCCACAAGGTGCACCTTAGCCCGTTTTTAGGATGTTAATGTCACTACCCTCAAGCAGCACTGGCAGCAGTAAGATGGGTTTCAAACAACATACTGTCAACAGTCAAAAAGAAGTGTGGGTTTTTACCTGTGAACTTTGCTCCTCTGAACTAAAGCGGTGCAGAACTGGCGTCTTTCTCAACCACACTCCAAATGGATTGTTGTTGTTTCCCTTTAATAAGGCCGAGCCCTCTGTAGGAGGAAGGATGGAACAGCTCATCTGTGGTTTAACTTTAATCTAGCTTTAATCTATCATCAAGCCAACATAATGTGACGTGGCAAATTACTCTGATTGCTTTTAGCAAAAGTACAAGAGAAGATATAACTGAAAATGACACAATTAATTCAATATGTCAACAAAAGGCCAAGTTCCCAAATAAAAAAATATTCATGATCTACGCTTGAACATGCTCGGTGTTCTTACGTTCTGTGCTTGCAGAAGCCGAGGGGGCGCAGACAGATGCAGAGGAGGGAGGAGTTAAACTGTCATTGGCACCTTCTACAGGGAGGGATGGGAAGTGAAATTTGGTCTGATAGGAACCACTGGATGGCTTTTTGATTGTTTCCTCCTCAGAAGCTGGAGGTGGAGCTACATCATCCGGGGACAAATGTGTTTCTTCTTTGACTTTTTTCATAATGGCATCTGGTTCTTTTTTTGTAAATGCTGCAGCACAAGAAGGTTCTTCAGCATCCTGGTTACAGGTGCTAGTTTCCTCTTCCTCTGAGCTTGGAGAAAGACTCTCTTGGGACTGTGTCTCATGATGCGGCTCTGGAAAGGAAAAAGAAGCCTTCGAGAAGGTCTGAGACTGCTCTGTGGCTTCAGTTTTTTCATGTTCCATTTGCATCATGCTTGCACTGGATACCGTATCACCTTCCTGCTCTACATCTTGTTCAGAGGGATCTGCACCAGGTTTGTTTGGTTCAACATCTTCCTCTTGCTCTGGGTTTGGTTTGAAGTGGTCACATTCCACTTCACTCTCTTCCCAGATGACCCTTTCCTCAACACAGCTTTGAATCTCTTCCACTATGGCCTGATCGGCCACTTCTAAAGGGAGTTCATCCTTGTTCCTGATTTGTGGGGCAAACACCGCATTATCTCCAACCACCATGTCTTCACCTTCAGTCATGTTCTGGATTGCAGTAGTGTTTCTAACCTCTTCCACAGCTGCATCAGGTAACACCTCTATCACTTCTTCTGAACCCTGCCTTTCATCTTCTTTTGTTTCCTCTTCCTCAGTCCTATCTTTATTCACCTCCACCTCTTCAACATCTTCTTTCCTATTATCTCTTCTCCCTTCCTCCACCTCTGGCGCCATCTCGAGCTTTAACATGTCCTCGCTTCCATCGCTCTCATCTGGTTCTACTCGGTTGATTGTGTTATCTGTAAGCATATAATTTTGTTCCTCTGGCTGAACTTCCTCTCCCTCCCCATACTCTCCTTCCTCTTCTGGCTGGAAGACAAGGCAGAGAGAAAAACAAATAGACTTTTGAGTATAGCAAATAAGCCTCAAGAAAAGACACACAATGAGATTTTACAATCAGAACTTTTTTAAAGAGAGATCAAAAAGTAATTGTTTTTGCAAAAATATAAAGATAATGAATTAAATTATGAAGCATATTACTTCAACTGTACTGTATCAAATAAACAGTACATACACAATGTTGACTCCCTTTTTCCACAACAAAGTCGTCTTCTTTCTCCTCTGCTGCTTCCTCCTTGTCTGCAATCATGGCGTCACTTTGAAAATCTTGACAGGAACGAGTGTTCCTGCTCAAAGTGGAAACCTCCTCCTCTTCCGTGGTGGTCTGATCTGGCTTGAGAGATCCAGCAGGATCAGCCTGATAACCGACAGTTTCTCCCCTCTCCTCCTCCAACTCCTCTGCTTTTTCTACACCTACATGTTCTCTTTCCTTTACATCCACCCCTTTGTTTATTTCCACCACAATTCCTTCAGTATGATTGCCGAGCGAGGAAGAGGGAAGGGGAGTTTTCAAAGTGCCCAGCACCTCTTTTAACAAAAGGACCTCCTCTTCGCTGTTTTGCAGGACTGTTTCTTCTTCTCCTGTTAGGGACAAGCTGCTTTTAACCTCCTCAGCTCTATGGGGGATGCCTGGAGGGTCCGACAAGAACTCTCTCACACCAGAAGGAGTCATCGCTCTAGAAGAAGATATCAAAGGATCATATTCACAGAAGGTCAAAACATATTCATTCAAGGAGGAGATGCCAAGAAGGAATATAAAATAATGAAAATAAGGGAGGATGGTAAATAAAATCTTATCACCTAGGACTGTCCAGAGAGGAAGCTGTCAAGCCAAGCTTGTCGGAGGGAATAGGCTGGGCGTCTGGTGCTTTCTCCACGAAGAGACATGGGTCAGGACAAGGGGAAGAATCCACGTCTAGAGAAATGTGTTTTGTTTCTGATCCATCCTCTCCCTTATCACAGCCCTCCTTGTATGTTAAAAGGGGCTGTGTTTGCCTCCCCTCTTCATTATCTTCATCTTCCCTCTCCAGCTGTGGTTTCAGCTCATCGCCATTTACAACTAAATCACAGAAAAGCACAAATATATGATGATAGATCTGAAGGAGTATATATATTAGAGGAGAAAGAAAAACATTTTCATATTGGCACGACTCTTACAGTCCTCCCTTTAAAAACTGTATATGAATGGTAAATGGACTTGAGCTTGTATCGTTCTTTTCCAGTCTCCTGACTACTCAAAGTGCTTTTACACCGCAGGTCACACCTACACATTCACACACTGATGGGAGAGGCTGCTGTGTAAAGTGCTCAGAAGAAACTAATCCCATTCATACACATTTATACGCCACGGACGAAGCAGCGGGAGTCATTTGGTTTAAGTGTCTTGCCCAAGGACACATCGGACATGTGGCTGCAGGAGCTGGGGATCGAACCCCTGACCTTCCGGTTGAGAGATGACCGACTCTACCACCTGAGCCACAGCCGCCCCGTTATATATATATATATTAATATATATCGATATGTTGATCGATTAATAATCAAATTTCGCTCAATGCAATAAAATAGTTTAAAGGTGCACATTGTAGATTTGGTAGTGAAATTTGAAAGTTGGAGATGTGAAACAATTCTATGCTATAATTTTTTTACTAAAAACACAAACTTTACTCAAAGAAAACATGGGTCCCTGGGACACTGTTTGGAGCTAAAAAGCTACCAGGAGAGTTACGGTGTCACTGTTGCGACCCCCCACCAAAACTTCTCTCGTAGCATTTTATCTTCAAACAGTTACAGGGACCAAACTTTCCTCTGAGGACAGTTTGTGTAGAGAGTTATGAACATATAACACAGAATCTGTACACTTCTCCAACTTTCACATTTCTCTACCTAAACTCCAGAGTGCACCTTTAAATCAAGATATAATTTAAGAAGAGAAACTTGTTATTTTTTCAAGTTGACATTCAAAATTAAACAGTTTATTTGCTTTTTAATTTCAGTTTGGTATTACACACTCACAGGTGAAATAAGGAAATCAGACACATTTCCTTCATGCAGAGTCGTCAATTTAAAGGAGAAGAACGCAGATAATAGAAGAAAGAAACAGAAAACAGTTTACTGACCTTCTGGTGTCACGTGTTGTTCGAGCTTCCTTGATGCGTTCAGTATCTCTTTCACCACAGATTCTCCATCTGCTTTTACATCCAGCCTCTGCATGGACACAAGGCATGAGCAATGATATAATGCTGAATGGTTACAGTCACGTTAAAAAACACTGTTTACCCAAAACATGCAGGTTAAAGCCGCTTTACCGTCATCACATGTCCTGCTTAAGTGAACACTGGTTTCCTGGCTGAACGTATGAACTGACACTTTGGTTGGACAAAAGCTGCATTACCACAAGATGTAAAATAAGAATCACTGTCTAAAAAAGGATCAGTGGATATTCTGAATAGTTCATCTGATAATTCAAGTTTAACCTAAACCTTCTACACAAAAGATTCATCACGTTCAAAGGTGTTAAAGTATGAACATGCGACTTTCATGTTGTGATGAACAAAAGAAACAAAGAAAATAAGACATTCTTAATGAACACAAATGATCATTTCTATTCTCTGTAACTGGTTTATCAATTGGTGTATAAACTGTAAATGCTCTCCTGATTGTTTCTAAACATATGTAGGTCTTACAATGAGAGGTTTCCTCCTGTAACAAGCTTTGTGCCTCAGCCCCAGTTTGTGTTTGGCAGCAGAGTTATCCAGACAGCCATAGGAACTGGCCGGCTGACTGAAGTCCCCTGGAACCACGAGAGAGCTCACAGCTCTGCTGGAGGCGGCACAGGACAGCTGGGAAGAGAGGGAGACAAGACAGAAGATTTATTTGTGTAAAGCTTTAATTTATGACGAACCAATGGACAGGAAACGCCTTCAGAAATCTGAGAGAAGACGTGAAATTATTCGCTCAAACAAGTCTGTCTGGACTGGCTTTGTGTACATGTTTTAAAGAAGAAAAGGTTGGATCACTCTTTGACTGTTGGGGTTAAAGCGTTAGTTAAAGGGTGGATTTCCACCAAGATGATGAAGGAGGAAAGCACAAGATGAAACACCTCCTTGGATAGCTTCACGGGGACAGTGACAAAATTCTGTGACCGAGAACTATTTCCTGCTTTCCCCATGAGTGTCTGCACAGAGGCCAGCAAATACTTTTTCATTGTAAAACTAAACAGCACTTCATTTTTCAACAGTATGAACACAACTCTTTATTCAGTTTCAGTGTACGGGTTTTGTGGAGGAATTTTCAGAATCAAACCGTCCAAACATTTGCAGACCAACTCAGAAGATCAGGTCTGATCTAATGATTTAGAGGTTGACATTTTTGTTGTGTTTGGACTTGTCTTGGGTCTTGTGCTTGACCTATTCTTCCTCTGTATACCACTTGTCTCTGTCTTCTTCCCTTCTCTGTCGTTTCTCTGGCAATAATAATGTTAGTCTTGACTCTTTGACCCACTGTGCCTGTGTTGGTTTGCTTTCCAATGGTTTTCTCTGGCAGTCAGCATGTCTGCTTGCATCTGCTTTTGGTTATTGCTTTATAATTTGTCCTCAACCAAACAAAACACCCTATGAAGCCAAAGCCAATACTTGGGTAATTATTCTTTGGGGGTTTGTCATCATTAGCAACATCTCTCAGGTTCCACATAGTCACCTGAAATAATAAGAATATACAAATACTAGTGAGTGTGGATTTAACACACAGAGTTTAAAGTTCATCATTGTTTGTATATTTGAAGCCACAAACGGAAGAACAAAGTTGTGAATAGATAAACTCAAACTGATACCCAGAGAAGCAGGGTAATTGAAGAATGCTATAGACGTGTTGTCAAGCCAAGAATGAAAGTGATGAGATCCAACTTGGTTATAGAATAACCCCTCCAGCCACTGAAAAACATCCTTGACCATGATCCCTGGGTGTCTAACATACTTTAAAAGGGAATTCTTCAGGGTTTTGTATGCACGCCTTTTAAGCTGGCCCTTTGTGGTTCCTTACAGTTCGAGTATGACGGGCCAGAACTCTCCTAAAATCGCTTAAACAGAACTATCATTAAATGCTCATTTGTCATACTTTACTGACTGTGCGTTTAGCTCACATTTAGCCCGTGAGGCCAGATGGGTAATTGAGGTTTTGAAGAACATTTGTCGTATCACGAACCTGCACTCCTTTCTCTCTATCATAGATGTACTTACAGAAATAAACCGTTTTAAATGAATGTGCTGTGAGGGAGCACAAAGGAGTTGTCAGCTCACATGGGAGAACCAGACATGCTTGTAATTCAGATAAATGACAATTAGAGGATACAGAAGCAGAAAGAGAGGAACAGTCATGTTCATAAAGAGTCTGAAATATAAGTGACGAGACGTCAACTTAAAGAGGTACATTTGCATAGTTTTTTTTTATTTGAAACCAAAAATGATGTTTTTAAGTGGGACTGCATCATTAGCTGTTCTTACCTCCCTCGCTGAGGGAGAAATACAAGGTTTCTGGAGGCCTTTATCAATTACTCAAGATTTCATGAGATAACTTCAAGCTGGAGATGAGTAAATTCCCTCAGTCTGCATTGTGGACGTGCCAATATGTGGTGCATCACATATTGGCTCTCAGAAGTCGGTTTTCAGTCTTGTTTATGAGAACAGCTATTCAAATATGCAATTGGATCCGAGCAAGTTTGTCTTTTTATGTATGGAAAGTAGAATAATTCAATGGAGAGATTTCATTCCTGCTACTGCAGCTCTGGGTTGCACCTTAAGAGGTAGAATTATTGAAACTTAAAGGTCACATACTATACTTCTTTTCAACCAGTTTAAATAAGTCTCAGAGCTCCCCAAAACATGTCTGTGAAGTTTCTTGTTCTAAATCCACTCTGATCCTGTATTTGATCATGTCTATAAACCCCTCTATTTCACCCCTGCTCAGAACAGGCTGTTTCTGTGTCTGTAGCTTTAAATGTAACTGAGCTGTGTCTGACCACGCCCCCTCTCTGGAAGGGGATGTGACTTGAGTTTTCTTTCACCATGCCCTATTGTTTACGGTGACTCTGCGGGCAAAACAAACACCTAGCTGTGGGAGTGTCACCCACCTGGGGAAGGGGTTACTGCCCTTTGTGATGTCACAAAGGGAAAATCTCCAAACGGCCTGTTTGAACACACATTTTCTGAAAAGATCAGCAGGTGAAAGATGGAGAGGGTGGACTTTTCTCATCATTGGGGGGATTGTAGACAGACTAGGGACACATATTAGTGATAGAAGAACAAGGTAAAGTGTATTTTCATTGTATTTGACCTTTAATTTCTAATTTAGGACGAAGTTTACTCACTCCTAACATTGAAGGTGTTGCAACAGCTGTGAAAATTCCACTAAGAGTTGCAACTTAAATCTTAGTACGTGTCTCATGTAAAATATGGTTGTCATGGTGAATCCTTTTGAATCCCTCTAGCATTCCCTCTGAAATGTGTGATAACTTTCTTTTGTATTCCCACTTTTCTTTTCCACAAGTGAAGCCGGAGATAATTTCAACCGCCCCATAATATAGTAAAGTAGAGTATTGTTAAATTATCTTGTATGTTGTAGTTGATGATTTCACTGCTCGATGTGACCGTTACTTTACCCTAGATTAATGGTTCATTAAAGGTTTAGGCTTTAGTTATCACCTTAATGCTCCATTACATCTTATGGTAGTTAATGGGAGTTATTTCCAGCCATTAGCCTCTAAAGAGATAATTAGTCACAAAAAGCAACACTGTATTGAGAAAATTGCTTTTCACTGATTGGCCACATGAATTTAAACGTAATTTCTGAGACAGTTGTTTGGTTAGTTCGGTCGTTACGCTCTACTTGCTAAGATGATCATTACGTCCCTGTGGTGCAAACAAACAATGAAACTTCTGAAGTTACAAACTAACAAGTTTCAATGTAGGATTTAGTGTGGACTTTAAACCCTGAATGAGGACAGAGCTCATACCTGGTGCAACAGGCCACCAGGGTTTGGGAGTCTGAAAGAACTCTAAACAGAAAAAAGCACGTCACCTTCGGATCAGCCTCAGCTTTACTTGTTGTGTGACTTTCTAGAAAGTTAAACATGGTAAACATTCTGCATTCATGTAAGCATTTGGTGTGAACATTCAGCATTAGTATCTCACATCTCACAGAGATGGTGAAATGGCCTAGAGACTCTAGGTAAAAGCTTTAATTGAGTTGCTGAACCCAGTTGAACACTAAACTCTCACTACTTCTAGTGTTTTTTTAGTCATTGTTTTCATTTTCTAGAAGGGCAGAAAGTTAGATGGTAAGAAGAGTGCGTATTAGACTTCCACCAGTTCTATTGTCCCTTAAAGTTCAAATCAATGTTATTGTTTCTTTGTAGACATTATTTTGCTCACGTGAGCCAGAACAGCTTGTTTTGGTTCACTTTTTCAGCATTTTTTGTCAGCTTGTCTTGAAGGTACACATTAAGCGCTATAGAGAAAAAGTTTGATACAACACTGTTGGAGGAGTGCAATGCTAAATGAGTGGAATGGCCTTTAAGTGTTTGTTTTTTTACCTGGTCATCGTCACTGTCTAGTCCCTCCAGGCTATTCATGCTGTGGCTTTGAACCTTATAAGAGGTGAAGAGATAAAGAGAAGAGGGTGATAATAACAGTGTTAGCAGTATCGTCTGCAGCAAAAAGGCACTCAGATGGACTACAGAATGAGTCCATCCATCCATTATCTATACCGCTTTTCCCGTTCGGGGTGGCTGGGACGCTGGATCCGATCCCAGCTGTCATTGGGCAAGAGGCGGGGTTCACCCTGGACTGTTCACCAGTCAATCACAGGCTGACATACAGATACAGACAACCAGCCACACTCACACCTACCGGCAACTTAGAGTCACCAATTGACCTAACAAACATGTCTTTGGACTGTGGGAGGAAGCCGGATTACCCAGAGAGAATCCACGCATGCACAGGATGAACATGCAAACTCCTCACAGAGAGGCTCCTGTCCAGTTTAGTCCAGGGATTAGAAACAGGAACCTCCTCACTGTGAGGCAACAGCGCTAACCACTGCACCACCGTGCAGCCCTACAGAATGAGCCATTATTCAACAATATGCGTTACCATGACTGTATGAAGTGCCCTATATTCTGGAGGACTACA
Organism: Tautogolabrus adspersus; assembly: GCA_020745685.1. Lineage (NCBI taxonomy): Eukaryota > Metazoa > Chordata > Actinopteri > Labriformes > Labridae > Tautogolabrus > Tautogolabrus adspersus. The sequence continues at coordinate 4,223,653 of CM036540.1, forward strand.
GGGTAGGCCATCATCTTCAGACATGGTGCCAGTGTCTTCTGTTTTCTTCACACAATTGAGGGATGGAGGAGAGCCCAGTCTTATTGCTTGCTTTAGCTGGAGCTACAGAAAAAAAAGGAAAATATGCATGTGAGTGTGTCTTCTGTTTGGATACTTTGACCTGGAGGAGAATAACACAACTGGAAACACAGCCCAACATGCAGGATGTGGAGAAGTGCAAACGTCTGAAGAAGAGTCTTAGATATTCATTGACACAAACTTGAATCTACTGTTTGAACTGTCTCACAAAAACACCAAGTATGTTTTTATATGCATTTACCTGTAGGGATTTCACTTTCACATGAATGCTATCCTGTGATGCCCCAAGAGGCTCATTGGCCTCTGATGAGTCCGAAACAAAGACAGAGTCGTGTGACAAGGTCTTGCTGCCCAGGCTGATCTTTGATCTTTGGGAAAAGTCAAAGAAATGAACAATGCAAACGTGATATCTCAAAGACTCTACATCACATCAAGTAATTAAAGAGAAATATATGTTAACAGGCCCCTTTCTTTGAATTTTTATGCTTCTTTGGGGAACATAAAAAGAAAAAAACAGAAACATTTGAGGGAGAGTACATGGCAGGAAGTGACACATTTTGGAAAAACAGTGGAAATTAGGACACTCGAGGACGAATTCCAGCACGTTACGAAAAACAGGAAGCCACAAGGCTATACTGAGGAAGAACAGGAGAGGGACGATAAAGCTGGATCTTCCTTTTTGAATTATCCATTTCCTTTTCCCCCCCAAGAGATATTTATCAGAAGTGCAGAAGCACAAAAAACACTTCTGTATTTACAAAAACAAATTAGTTAGAAACAAAATACTGGGCTGGAGGAAAATGAAAGTTGTAATGTGTCTTCCTAAATGATCTGCATACAAATTTGCTTGGGTTTAAGAGTGACATAATTTATCTTTTCCTTTTTTTCTGACAAGAACTGAATTGTGGGGGGCACAAAAATAGATCTACTCTAAAGTCATGAACCTGCTTCTGAAAAATGTGTTAAATGTGTTCAAATGTGCTAAAACAAAAGTCATAGAGTTCAGATGGGTAAGTAAGTCAGATCCATTATCGGACCGTTGAGGGATAAACATCAATGCTGACACTGAATTTTTTTGTAAAGATTATTAGTGAAAACCTCCCTTACTGATTAACATGTGTGTCTGTATGTATTTGTATAGGATCTTACCCTGAGCCCTTATCCCTCTCTGATCGAATGAGTGTGTTTTTCTCAGATGCTTTGCTGACATTTTCACTTGATTGGCTGGCTCTGAGCCTCACGTCTGCACCACTGGCTGGCAACTCCTTTTTCTTTTTCCTGGCAAAGAAGTTTTTAAACATCTGGAACTTGGACTTTTTCTTCCCTGTGGATACAAATCAGAGAAGAGAGGAAGAAATACGATGAAAGAAATTAGTCTTAACCTCTTTGCAGCACAAATAAGTGTATCATCACTCATAACTACAACACAAAGCCTTGTGTGTGTTTACACAGAGTTGTACATAAAGACAGGTACACATACAGTTTAGCTACTGAAAGTCCTTATCCCTCACTGGTGGACTCAGAGGGGGGCCTTTATTGTTTTTTAAAAAGCGTTGTGAAAGTGCCCTCTTGGATGTCCCTGTGGTAAATAAAACATTAAGAAGGCTCCTCCTGGATGTACTCTTAGTGCACAAAACGTGATACTCTCCCTGGCATCCTCACCTGTGTATCTTTGTGGTAAATGGTAAATGGCTTTGAGCTTATATAGCACTCTTCTAGTCTTCTGACTACTGCGCTTTTACACCGCAGGTCACACCTACACATTCACACACTAGTGGAAGAGGCTGCTATGTAAAGTGACCATCAGAAGTAACTCATCCCATTCATACACATTCAGACGCCGCTGACGAAGCAGCGTGAGCAATTCAGGGTTAAGTGTCTTGCCCAAGGACACATCAGACATGTTGCTGCAGGAGCTGGGGATCAAACACCCAACTTTCGGTTAGGAGACGACCGACTCTACCAACAGAGCCACAGCCGTGAAATAAATGGTTAAATAGTTAGCAGGTCTTTGTGTGATTTATTACAGAAGTGTAGTAGTTAAATCATATCATAAAAAACATTGAATCTTTACCAGCGTTTCTAACTCTTCCACTATGCATGTATGGTGACTTTTTGTGGGCTGGCGCCCCATCAAAGAGAGCAGGTGCCCTTTTCATTAGTACGTCAGTGTTATCCCGAGGTGTAAACATTACAAATCTCCTTTTATTTCCTGTAAGCAGCTACAAACTGCTTTAGCTGCTTTTAGTCATCAAGGCCATCACCCAGAACTTGATATGCCAGTTGGTCCTTTCCCAATAAGTTGATTTTTTTTTTATAATACATTGGTGATGCTTAGCAAGAGTAGAGTGCAGGATTTTTTCATTTCAACCAATTAGTTGTTCCTTAATTCAAACCTAAAAATCTCTAGCCATGCAAGCAGCCCTTTGAGGCTAGTTGAATCACATATCAGTCTTTAAGCTTCATGCTAAAACATGCTAATAACCACACTGTTACACTGCTAAAATACTGCTGTTTGGCATGATTTTTTTTTTTTTTGGCATAAATATAGAAAAAGACTAATCTACATGGCCTCTATCAGTGCTATGTGACAGTCAACAGTACAGATCCATAGTACTGTAGCGATATTCAGCAGCATCAATTGTATTAAACAAAGTTTCTCACACAAACCTATGGCCGGAACTCCCAGTAAATGATTGGGAGACATTTGTAAGTACAAAGACGTATGTCTGAGACCTTCAAAGATCCACATGCATGAACCATGACACTGTGGATTAACGGATTTACGGTCAGTCAAAACCAAAGGAACTGATTGACGATTTGAAAGCTTTCCTCCCTCAGAAAAGCTGAAGCGAGAGTATATCATCAACTCGTAAAACCTTAGATAAACGACTAACAGGAACTCAAGAGACGTGATATCCATGAACAGAATGACATTTTGAACTGTGGCGCCATAAAACTCCCCAAAGGAGTTGGCCATGTGTAGTTCTGGTATGTCTCAAGAAAGCACTCACTCAGACTAATGCTTCAGGACTCTGATCTGAACCAACATGTTTAATTCTCCATCAAATGAACACTTAAATCTCTTTGAGTCCACATATCTGTAAATGTCACATTGAATGTATTGAAATGATCTTTTTCTGCTTAAAATCCGATGTCTACTTAAGAAATTAGGACTAAGTCAATTTTAATAGGAAATTGACAATAGATCAACATCGCTCCCTGGTGGCAAAGACATCGAGGATAAGTAAGCTGTTATAATCTCATGCTCCATATGTATTATAATCGTATGATGTGTTATTAGCTGTATAAGGTGTTATTTAAAGACACCTATTGCTTTTCATATGTTTATTAATCTGCCTTATTAAGTATGTCAAATGTATAACACTGTTTGATTCACTAACATTTAATGATTCCCTCAGGATGTGCCATATAAACGTATATCTAAATATATGACGTGACTTACATTTACGTGAATTTACAATTTACATAGAGATAAATGTATGGTGACGTATATATGTTTTAGTTCTGACTTGTAATATTATTGAGTAAACTCGGTAATTAAAGCAGCGCCCAGCAGTTGGCCATTTGCCCCCCTCTTCTGCTCCTCATGATAAAGGTCACTTCTGCAGAGCAGGACCTCAGTTGATGTGCAGACGAGTTGAGTGCAGCTCACGAGCACGAGCACACGCTCACCTCAAGGAAAGTTTGAGTCAAAGTCTTCCTTCATCTGAGACTGACTCTTAGTTCCTTCACTTTTTAATTTCGTTTTTATTTCAAGGCAGTAGTATATTTTTCTTTTCTTAAACTTTCAAGACTTCGAACCGTAGGAACGACTCCTGCTGATTTTACGCACATTTTAGTTTCTTTCATTCTTCCTGGCTTAAAGCAAAGGCCTTTTTCAACTTTTGGGCTCATCTTCACGTTTGACGCCAGTTTCCTGATTTGGATAAATCCAGATGGTCATCAGGTTATTCTAAAGAGGAAATTGAACTGTCAAAAGACTTTCTAAAGAACATTTTCCCGTTTTGATCCACTCGGAGCCTCTGGGAGACGACGCGAACCAACTTCTGCATTCATCATCGGAAATCAACACCTCGGGCTCATTCCGACTTCCCACCTGACTGACTACGGCAGTTTATTGGCTGGTAAAGATAATCTGAAGGACCCGAAGGGCCTAGAGAATCGACGCTAGACCACTGGGGGAAAGTCGACGAGACATCAACAAGTAAAGTGTCTGCTATGAGCTTGTGTTGAGATTAAGATTGGTCGTGTCTCCTTAAACAATCCGAGTCCAAATTTAATCCCAAAATTCGTTAATCACCTTTTTATTCTTTGTTCGTTTAATAGTTAAATCAATTAAACAATACCGCGTTTTATCTCGTTACTAAACATATAATTTCACCATACGAGTTGAATTATAGAGTTCGAGGTATAACATGTCTTGGTCATACATCATCATAATTACATTATCACTGTCATAACCATATTCTTTATATCTGTTTCATTTAATTATTGTTTATTATTTTCTTTATTAAACTTAAACATAAAATTCAGAACTATTGTCCGTGTCTTTTCCTGATTTAAGCTGCTCTAGAATTCACACATTCTGATATGAGATTGATTGATTATTAATAAACTAATATCATTTATGTTTATTTTCTTCCGTTAAGCCGGAAGTGATGCCCTTCTTCGAGGTAAATTAGATAAATTCATATCTAATACATTATTTTGCTACAGTACCAAGCTTTCAATATGTTACACTGCATGAACCTTGAGGTTGACTTGAGGTTGAAAATGGACTTTTGTAATACAGAATATATAATAGCCGATACAACCCACAACCCCCTCAATCCCCACTGAGACATTGTTGAGTTGAAGGGGATAAGAAGGAAAAAGTAAATTCGGACTAACCACACTGAGAATTTACAACCCATATACATACTTTACCAGTGACTTCACACATTCTCCCTTTACTCACAAGGTTATTTTCCTCCTGCACCCTGCAGAGCATTCTTTCCTTACTTTAAAGCACACTCTCTAGTTGGAGCTGAAACACAGCTTAAAGTGTCTGAAATCCAAATCTTGTATCAGAGCCAAAACAGGCTTACATTTCTCAGTCATTTGTAAAAGGCCACATCACAAAAAAATTGTATTAGATTGTTAGAGACATTACATTTTATGTAATACCTACAAATAAGCATCATAATTAAGGCCCTGACACCAAGCGGTTTATTAAAACTGCTTTTAAAACACACAATTGTCTGTAAATGGTAAATGGGCTTGAGCTTGTATAGCGCTTTTCTAGTCTTCTGACTACTCAAAGCGCTTTTACACCGCATGTCACACCTACACATTCACACACTGATGGCAGTGGTTGCTATGTAGTATCATCCATCAGAAGTAACTTATCCATTCATACACCGCCACCGAAGCAGCGAGAGCAATGCGGGGTTAAGTGTTTTGCCCATCGGACCTGTTGCTCAGCTGGGGAACGAACCCTCGACCTTCCGGTTTAGAGACGACGACTCTACCAACTGAGCCACAGCCGCCCCCTGTGCAACCTCAGCAGACAGATCCAAATCATTGTAATTACTGCTTCATAATTAAGTCTTAGGTAACCGACTGTGGCTCAGTTGGTAGAGTCGGTCGTCTCCTCACCGGAAGGGTGGGGGATTCGATCCCCAGCCCCTGCAGCCACATGTCAGATGTGTCCTTGGGCAAGACACTTAACCCCAGGTTGCTCCCGCTGCTTCGTTATTGGCGTATGAATGTGTATGAATAGATCAGATACTTCTGATGGTCACTTTACATAGCAGCCTCTGCCATCAGTGTGTGAATGTGTAGGTGTGACCTGCCTCAAATACACAAGCTGCCTGTTCAACATAAGCACCCTGAGCCAAATCATTGCAAATACTTATTCATAATTAAGTCATAGGTAATTAAGATATACAAATATTAACTGATTCACAGCAGGAATAATTGAAGACATACATGCATAGCTCATGCATAAGGTCATATTGGTCTCAGAATGTAAAACTAGGACGTGTAAAGATGACCATGGCTAAAATAACGACCCAACCTGTTCCAGTGTCGCTTTTTTCCCCAATTGAAAAAGTGAAATACTTTGAGATTGACACGATACCATACAAAAGCCTTAAAGAGGATTTCCACACGTCGAGCACATTAAATGACCATGTAAGCTCACAACTGAAACAAAAGGAAAAGACAGAAATGTGTCAAAGGGACACCATGTTTAACCTAACTCATTATTAACATTCAAAGTGCCTCTCTTCTTACAAGTTACAGGAAAACGCTATAACTCAAGATGTGTCTGAGCTTTTACCTGAGAACTCTTCCATGACCTCAGCAGGGTCCTGATTGGCCGTTACATCCGGATGTCCTGATGCCATGGAGATGCAGCCACTCCTGGTTAACAGGGGGAGAAAGGGTGAGGATCAGCCTCAACATAACTTTTATGCAATAGTTAAATGACAACATGACTATTTCCGGTGCTAAACTCGTCTCATTAAGAGCAAAAACTACAAGGGGAATAAATTGGTGCACGTACTTTGTTTCCCTCATTGCACTTCCCAGGTTCTGTAATTTGTTTCAAGCCTCTATGCCCAATTGCTAAATGTCAAACTGAATGCGTGTAGGGTATTGAGGCTCCCTGGTTTACAAAGGAATTACATTTGTGCAGTGACTATACCAGAGCATAGTGTAGTGATTTGCATTAAAGGTCACAAAATATATAGCTTTTCAACCAGTTTAAATAAGTCTCAGAGCTCCTCAAAACATGTGTGAAGTGTCTTGTTCTAAATCCACTCTGATCCTGTATTTGATCATGTCTATAAACCCCTCTATTTCAGCCCTGCTCAGAACAGGCTGTTTCTGTGTCTGTAGCTTTAAATGTAAATGAGCTGTGTCTTACCACGCCCCTCTCTGGAAGGGGTTTGGAGGGCTCAGGCTTTCTCGCTCCATGTCCTATTGTTTACGGTGAGAAGGCAGACTCAGAGGGCAGAACAAACACCTAGCTGTGGGAGTGTCACCCACCTGGGGGAGGGGTTACTGCCCTTTGTGATGTCATGAAGGGAAAATCTCCAAACGGCCTGTTTGAGCACACATTTTCTGAAAAGTGGAGCAGGTAAAAGACGGAGAGGATGGACTTTTCTCATGATTGGGGTGTTTGTAGACAGACTAGAGACACATATTAGTGTTAGAGAAACATGGTGAAGTGTATTTTGTATAATATGCGACCTTCGAAAGTGGCTCGACATGATTCAGTTTTTTTTTCTTTATATATAAACAATGGGCAGTACAGAGCTAGCAAGTCCAGTACATTACTAATATAGTCGTTTATAACAATCAGTAGCTCTTTGAATCATAGTTATCCGGGATGGCAACCATTGGTTTCTCAACTGTGAATATGAATCATAGACATCAGCATTTGACCACTTCAAAGTTGGTTTGCTTGGTTAGCAAGAAATGACCCCATTAGGATGAGAGGGTTCTTCTGGAGAGGAACGAATGATTGGCAAATTCAATTCAGAAAATCAAAAACGTTATGCCTGTAAAGAATTTGTTTGCTGGTAAATAAGATAGTTCAGCCTTGTGTTTCTCAGAGAATGAGATTCTTTTTATTGGTGATTGCTGACTGCAGATGTTTATCGATCAGACTAAACAAGACAAGAGAGATCATGGATCATAGCACACTCAGGCCTCAACCTCTGGTGAGAGATGGACGGCTTTTAAACACATACCAGGTAAGTTCAAATAACAAGTCTTCTAAGTACTGATGTCCACCGTAATATCTCTGGGAAAAAACAACAACCATCCTGACTTGCTTGAACTGGCCAACATGTAAAAATAAATGAGCTCACAAGCTATATATCAATACAATTATACCAGAATTTCATTCACCTAAAATGCATGTGTACAGGATATTTGGAGGCCAGTTAATACCATTAACCACATAGAAAGCCAGACTACTGTCTGATTTATACATGATAAATATAATAATAAGACGGCACCAACAACACCAACTCAACAGACTGACTGCCGTATCTGTCATTCAGTGACCTCACTTCTTATTTGGCTAACTTTGGTCTTAATATCTTTTAAACTGATGAGTTAAAGGAGCTGATTTACAACCTGTAGCAACAAGTTCAATCTGGTATTCCCTCAGTGATTGACATGGTGAATGGTTGAATGGACTTGAGCTTGTTTAGTTCTTTTCTAGTCTTCTGACTACTCAAAGCTCTTTTACACCGCAGGTCACACCTCCACATTCACACACTGATGGAAAAGACTGCTATGTAAAGTGACCATCGGAAGTAACTAATCCCATTCATACGCCACTGACGAAGCAGCTGGAGCAACTTGGGGTTAAGTGTCTTGCCCAAGGACACATCGGACATATGGCTGCAGGAACTGGGGATCAAACCACCAACCTGCTGGTAGAGAGACGACCGACTCTACCAACTGAACCACAACCGCCCCATATATGAACTTGTTTTCCAACCTGACAAGCAATACATTTAAAAGGAGACCCCTAAAAAACATGCTCCATTGAAGGCCCTATGCCCTACACTATTTCAGGTCAAATATGTCTTTGTTGTCTCTGACACTTGACTTACGTTTGTGCACACAGATCGTATCCAGTACTAAGAACTTCCTCTGATGGTCATGAACAATGGAATACAAAAGCAAGTTACATTGTTTTTTTCATCTTGCAATGTACTATTTCTCTCCATTGCTCATTATTGTTGCCTTAGTTTAGATTATCCCTCTACAGATTTGCATGGCCTGCAGTGAAAAAAACTTCCGGGCACAGCTTTGGCTCTTTTTGGTTCTGTGAACTAGACAGAGTGAGAGTCTGTGAGTGTGGACTAACCTCATTATATAATGGATTAGCACATAGAAGAATTCCAACCACTAGGAGATCTGCCTTTTTTAGACGGATGATATAACCTTGTTACCACCCACAGCGAGCATTGACTAACAGAGTGAAGATAAACACTTCCATTTGGCCATTTCCCAGACCTTTACAGTGGGAAAAATGATAGCATACAACACGCACGCACGCACACGCACACACACACACACACACACACACACACACACACACACACACACACACACACACACACACACACACAGATCTAGGTTTAAAAGGTTAGAAGACAGTCTCTTAGTTTATTGTGGTTATTCCTATAAGGATTTGAATAGTAATGTATTGATTTTGGATTTAATTTCAGTGTTGTGATCTTGAAAGAGACAACAAACTTATACAAAAATACATGTATTTTGTTATTCCTTTTATATGGTGATCCTGAATATTTCATTTACACAAAGTTTACTGATATTGGAAAATACAACAATAGCTCATAAGTTGAGTTAAGTAGTTCCACAGTGGAGGCACCGCGCTATTTACTTTGGCTTGTTATTTCATTACATAAATGCACTCGTCATATGTCAGTCTGTATTGATAACTTTACTGGTAAAGGGAGATTTAGTCAGTTCAACATCCAAAGCTAAGCACCCAGGATCCTATTTCTAAACTTTAAAATAGTGGCCCAGTCTAATCTTAATCATTGCAGTGTCAGAAAGGGGTTACATGATGTTACTTAGAGCCAAGGAGAGGAATCCTCAAAATGCTGTACTATGGCTGTGCTTAATTCGGAAATGAATGGGATTTTTACTTCTGGAACCACACTGTTGAGCCCTATATTTGGGTTTCAGACAGGTTGCTGTGGCAACGGTTGGCTGTTTTTCTATTGGAATGTTCACGTTGCGTACTGCCACTTTAAATTCTCATGTTTTATGTTATTGTTTGTTTTTGGGGGTGAAATGTACAGAACTTTGGAAGTCAACATCACTTCTGAATGGAACCTTAAAGGGATACTTCACCCGTTGAAACATGAATCTGTAGTGAAGTTGGGTCATATATGTAGTAGAAATGTGAAATAAATTTTGAAGTTGGTGCCTCCTTGACCGAGAAAAGGCAGAAAGTGTATTTTTGGCTTATGTGGGTGAGAGACAACAACTCCCAGAATGCACAGCACCGCAGGACACTCCCGCTGAAGGAGAGGTGCATTCACGTGGTATCGGACAAATGAGATTCCGAGTTGTAAAATGCACATGAAACACCTGCTCAAGTCGGTTTTGTGTTTTGTTAACATACTTTTTATTCATGCACGTATTGCACATCAACTTTTTGCTCAAATATAACTTTTGACAATAAGATTTCTCTAAGAAACTTGGACCACCCGAGCAGCACCTGAATGCAGCATTACTCGCGGACATTTACTACAGCACATAGCCTACGGCCGTTTCCTCAACTGAATCCGAGATTTCTTTCAGAAGAATTGGCATCTTGGAAATTCCTGGCAGAAAACAGACTCTATGTCTGTGTCCATAGGCAAACAGTCACAGCACCGACAACACAAGTCAGCCCCGGCTCCTTCTTCCTTGTCACAGCCGCGGACCTAGCCAGCTAGGCTAGCTAGCCTGCCTGTCGGCACCAGCAGCCAGCTTGCCGCTATATTGCGGCTCCTAGAAGAGCCACAAACATCCGATTCAAGCACAAGACCTTCAAAATCCCTTTCATCCATATCAGTTTGAAGTTGAAACATACTTTTTTTGCCTTTCTGTGTTATCAGCTTTCTCCGCAGAGCCTGTTAGAAGCAATATGGTGGATGTTAAGTTTCGTTTTTGGGAGTGAGGTCCCGCCCACTGATCTGTGATGGGCCTGTAGCTTCAGTGGTTGAAAACATGAGGAGCTAGCAATGTAGTTTCACCCCTGCTAACCACAACAGCCGCAAATGACGCAGTATGACGATTTTTGCGTCATTGAAGGCTCCTTCTCAGAAAAGAAATTACAGATTTTTCTCATCTTAGGGGGAAATGAGGGCTGGATGCAAGACCATTCAATAAAACCACAAGTTTACTACTGATACAAAGCTTAATGCAAATGGGTGAAGTATCCCTTTAACGCATCATCGAAGCATCAAAGCAATGATTCGAGTAGTCTTTCTGGTTATCAGCTGTTTAGTCATTAGGATTACTGACTGAGACAAAGAGACATCTTAAACTCATAACAGAGGCAGACCACTGACACAGTCTACAACAGTTTATCAGAACCAACTTCAACTATTAACATCAGCTTTACTTTGACCCTGATCCAACCAATCAGTCAAAATGCCCCAAAACAAGAAATCAGAACAAAAGTTCCAGACCTCTAAAAAAGTGGTCAAAGGACAATGCAAACGGCAGGGGGACTTCATCGATACACTTGGTAAAGATGTTAAAGGCTTGAATAAGGAGAGGGAAAGCTGCAAAAAGAGTAATAAGAGAATCAGGGTTTGTGATGACTTGGAGGAAGCATTGGCAAGACAAGAATCCAAGGAAGAAATGGATGTAGAGGAGCAGCAAGTTTCCACTAATGAAGACACTCCTGAAATCACACAGCTAAAAGCTGAGGAGATTAAAGCTGTCAAGAAAATGCCAAAGAAACTTCTTCAAGAAGCGTATGTGCAGCTGAAAGTGGATCAATTAATCAGCAAGGAAGAGGTGAAGGAGAGGGAAGGGGACTTTCTTCACCCTGACCGTGTGGAGGAAATACAGTCTCTGGAAGACCAGGTGTTGGAGGACCAAGAAGTGATCTCCAACTTGAGGGCTGAAATAGACGCCCTCCGTCAAAAGGAGAGGGATCTCTTGGAAGGGCAGGAGAATGAGCTCAGCATCATGACACTGCTTCAGAAAGAGAACAAGGAGCTCAAACAGGAACATAAAGTCAGCCAGGAGAAGTTTGCTGTTGAGCTCCAGCTGGAAAAAAAGAAGAACAAGCTTCTTGAAGAAGAAATGGAGACCCTCCAAAATTCTAACAATATGCTCAGCCAAAGTTACGAGAGAGAAGTCGTAACTGTCCGACATCAAGCGGACATCCTGCAAAGTGAGCTTGTCAAGGAGGTCCAGACTAATGCAGACCAGGTGTTGGAGGACCAAGAAGTGATCTCCAACTTGAGGGCTGAAATAGACACCCTCCGTCAAAAGGAGAGGGATCTCTTGGAAGAGCAGGAGAATGAGCTCAGATTCATGAAACTGCTTCAGAAAGAGAACACAGAGCTCAAACAGGAACATAAAGTCAGCCAGGAGAAGTTTGCTGTTGAGCTCCAGCTGGAAAGAGAGAAGAACAAGCTTCTTGAAGAAGAAACGGAGAACCTCAGCTGGTACTTACAAAAAAAGATAGCTGAAACGAAAGCCCTCCGTATAAAGATGGCAGAGGAGATGCACATCAAGAAGAAAAAAGATTTGGAGGAGGCATTTTACATCAGACAGCTCGAGGAACTTAAAGCTCAGCTCAGTCTCCAAGCCTCGCTCAGCTATGAGCTTTCCAACGAGCTCAAGGCTGAGAGAGAGAAACACACGGAAGAGCATGACACTGAACTGGGCGAGCAGGAACATCCCGTCCCTGATGCAGCCACTCGCGAACCTCAGGAGGAGGTTGAAGTCTCGGAGGAGACCTTCAATAATGAGACTCCCACCTCTGATGTGATAACCCAGGAACTCCAGGAAATGGCTGAGGTCAGAAAAGCCTTCACGCTGGAAAAGGTTTCGACACTCTGTTGGACTGAGAAAACCAAAGTGTTGGAAGAAGATAAAGGAGCCCATCACCTAATCCTTCTGACTCCTCCTCACCTCCCAAATAACTCCTCTCCTCTCTTCTCTCATCTCATCTCCTCTCTTTTCTTCTCTTCTCCCCCCCTTCCTCTCCTCTCCTCTCTTCTCTTCTCCTCTCCTCTTCTCACCCCCTTACCCCATCACCCTTCCCCATCCTTGTGGGTTGTCCCACAAATCCAATAATTGAAAAAAATAAATATAATTAATTGAATTTTAAGAACTGGTTCAGACAAGTTATTTAAGAATTCTGTTGTCAAATGTAGGAACTTGTAAATTCATTATGCTTTAATAACATATCAGAAGAAATCTTGTTTTAAGTTCAGAGTAATGTCAGAATGACGTGCAGAAAAAGAAAATAAGATCTGGGGGGTTATCTACTACCAGACCTCCATTTCAAGAAAAGGTTTGTCCAGTTGGTTTCAGCTAGTTTTCAGTTTGTTTTTTATTCAAAAATTTGACAACTAGAGCTCGAGGGATTTCAATCTATGAAACACTTTACATGAAATATGGCCAAATCAGGAGATATTAAAGAGGAAAACAGGAAACATTTGATCATCTAAAACAGTAAGCACCCTTCTAGTGAGATGTCATGTCTTACCAATTTACTGCATTGAATCAAAAGGGATTCAATACAAGAATCACTGACCCCATGAATAGGACGTCTAGATCATCAGAGGTGCCGCCAAAAGTCTTTTTGATACGTCACTTCTTGCGCTGCTTTAGGACTTACTTACTGTAGACTCTTGAAGAATGAAGAGTTAACATTCATATCATTGTAAGTAACATGTCTTGTCGACAGTGAAAATGGACCATTGGCTGAAGACGTCACTTCGTTCTTTAGTACGATCACTGCTCAGTGTTTGAAGGGGGACAACTCCAACAACTCTGCAGAGATGTGACTGAAAAGCATAGGTTAGGGCAGTGGTTCCCAACCTTTTCCAACTCAGGGCCCACTTTTAAGTCTCAAAAATGTTTGCGGCCCACCTCCGACCCTATAAATACGGAAGCCATGTAATGCGTTGTCTGTCTATGCATGTGTAATTTTTTTAAATGCACAAAAACTGTGCTGATAAGTTTAGTCTGTTTTAAAATGTCTTTGTTAGGGGTCTGGGGGTCTCCCCCAGAACATTTTTAATATCAGAAATGTCTTTCCTACATTCTGATCAATTTTTATGAACAATTTGAGGGTTTTCTGCTCCACTTTAAATGAATGATTTAGTATTGTGTCCTCTTTTGTGTCTTTAAATCTATTTTAGTGTTCAGGTACATTTTCACACAGTTATCATTCATTTAAAAACATGAGGACTTCAAACATAATACAGAATATGTTGATTCTGGGACACATGGTCAAAGTAAGAACATTTACTGTTAGAAGAGTTTTATTCATAGAGGGGGCGGGACATCGTTGATGGACAGACAGTCACCATGGTTACTCACTCACACCTGCCTGCTGCACACTGAACGAGAGGAGAGAGAGCTGCTGACTGACATCACTTATAAGTTATAGCAGTATGCATGGAAATCAATGTAAAGAAATAAATGATTACTAATTCAAACATTTTTTTAAACCAACGAGGTCCGGACCTCGCGGAGTTTCGGATATGATCGCCTCCCTCCGTTTCATAACATCGTTAAATTCTCGTTTCCGTTATCACAACAGGTGAGCTTCAGGTGGAGAGGCTTGTTAGTAACTTGTAAAAAACAAGAGAGAGCAGAAAACACCGACAGCATCATTTTAAACACCGGGGTTATATCTCCCATCACTGACTCTCTGTGCTCCGCTCTGTGTGACTCTCTGAAGACTGTGAACGTCTCTTGGGCTCGTTAAAACGGTTCGTTCGTTGTGTCGCCATCCGAAGTAGGCTGCAAACCTTAACTTTGCAAACCCTTCAGATAACTGTTTCTCGAGCCCTGTCGGTTTGGACAAATCTCAAACAGATGTATATAACCGGGATAGAGTTCTTTAACGGACTAACTCTTAAGTTTCGTTTTCATGCTCAGCGCTGATCCTGCTCCTCTCCGGGGCAGACGGTGAGGGGGAGACGAGTCTGTGTGGGAGCATAAACAGCAGCAAAAAGGAATAAACACATTAGCCCGGTTCTACGATCTCTCTGCTTTGGCAGATCGTCAACACCTTCACGATCTAAGATCGCACACCACTATTCCCCCCCCAAAAAAAAATCATACTATTTTGGAAATGATTTGGCGGCCCACTTGCAATGGGCCGCGGCCCACAGGTTGGGAATCACTGGGTTAGGGTATTGATACAAGAAAATGAATTAGTCTTTTAGCATCCCATGGATTCACCAAATTCGATTATGAAACCTCAAAAATCTCCTTTTACATTGGGTTTATGAGGGGGTTATATAGCAGACTCTTTTTCCAAGTGGAGGCTGGCACTTCTTTTTTCTTCAAGTCACTATTTCAGCGTGTCTTTAAAAAAAAAAATGTTTCTTCTGCTATCTGTTTTTCCACTGCTTTCTGTTCTCATGCTGCTTTTCTTAAAAATCCTGCATGTGCAATTGAGCTCATCTTGCTGAATGCTCTTCCTTTTAAATACATATTAAAAGAACATTTTTCATTATTTGAAGTCTTTACACAGAGTTTTAGTTTATATACTCACAGTCTATAGCTTATTCTAGTATTGTTGTTTCTTATAGCATTTCTTTCTCTTATAACCACGATCTGAGTACCTGATCTCAATCCCTTTCTTTTATAGACATCATCTGGAATTACAATAAACCTCTATAAACTTTGCTTAGAAGCGATGAAAATAATGGGGCATACCACTCAGGTAGCATTACTGGCTGTGGCAGGCTGATTGTGTTGGATGGAGCTCGGCAAGCTGTGTACTTCTTCTGTCTAATCTTAATGTTAGGCTAGGCTAAAGCCTGACTCACACTGTACGATTTTTCCCCGATTGTATAAAAGTCAGGATGGCATGTCAGCTCACACTGTACAACTGGATCGTTTACGACGCACGACCAGACCTTGTCATTTATTAGCTCACACTGAACGACCCGATTGTTGGGCACGACCTGAGAGCTCACACTGTACGAGTGAAATCTGGGCGGAGCGTTGACAATTGTTAATAATGTTTCTGTTGAAAACTCCAACGGACTTAAACAGACGGTTGTTGGTGAAAGGAAAGGAAGTGGAAGTTGTTGAAGGATAAAGGAAAGTTGATACAAACGTAGATATATGGATAAAATGTTTCAGAAAAGTGCTGCACTGATAATCTGTGCCGTCCTGTGAACCAAAACCTAAAAAAAAGAGACGCCGGCGTATATGGACTTGCAGGTGGCCGAGGAGACGAGGACTGTAGGTTTGTGCGTTTTGCAGAGAGAATTAGAGGTTATATAATATTATATTTTATTATTATATAAAATTATATAGATTATATTGGAAATTTGCGCGACTTCTGCCAGACGCTTTCATGATGTAATCGTCAAGATTTTAGATCCTAAATATCAAACATGTATGAAATAAATCGGGGTGTCCCCGACAATCGGCGAGCAGATCAGCGACATTAAGATTGGAACTTTATGCCACTCACACTACAAGATAATCTGGGCAGATAATCGGTTCAGAGCAGCCTTGATTGGGAGCGACCCTGTGATTGTCGGGAAAGAGAAACCTCAAATCGGCCCGATTATCCTGCAGTGTGAGCCAGGCTTAACCGACTTCTTTTAATTTCTCTTTTCCCATCTTCTAATTGTAGGGACCTACAAAATATGGTTCTTTAAAAAGAGTGTTTTATCGCATAGACAAGTGTATTCTATGCAAACTCTATTACCCATAATCCTTTGTTTGCTGTATTTTCCTGTTTACTCAGCCAATGTATTTGTGTGTTGTTTTGAGTGATGTACTCTAAGCCAATCAGTCTCTGGGAAAGTTGTATGTCTTAGCCAATCAGAAATAACTATGGGGGGAGAGGAGGTTACACAGGTCGGGAAGACCGTTCCGCTGCACTCTTGGAGAGCGACGAGTACTGTGCGGTTAGCGGGATAAACCGTGTAAATTCCAAGAAGGAAAACATTGTCTCGTTTATGCCCGTTGTTTTAGCCCGGAGTAAACATTATTTCGAAGTTACAAGTTGTGTGTAACACAGTGAAGGACTCGTTTATTTTCTGTCAGTGGAAAGTGAAAGTGTAGCACGCTATCTGCATTTGTTGTTTTCATTAGCTTTGAACACGTGTAAGCGTGGACGTTTTAAACTAGCACCGTGTTCGTTACCAAAGTCTCAGAGATTTACAACAATAAATCAGCAGCAGAGACAGAGCCTAAGATCATAGAAAGTACAAATCAATTGAGCGCAACAGCTTTAAACTGAGATTTTTTATTTGATTTTAATGAAGCGCCAGCAGCACTTAAATGCTGTTTTTTGACACAGTTACAGTCGCTATAACTGAGACTAGTTCAAGACCTCTTGTGATGCACGCTCCTTTACATAACATGATTAAAATACATTTACGACTCCTTGTGAAGCTTTGACTAAACAATACCCTCAGTTGTGTGGCTGTGCGCTGTAAAAGCAGGGCTAAGTCATGTGAGCGCTGTTAGAGAAGAATGAGCTTACAGTCTTTAAGAATCATATTCTCTTCTACCACTGCACCCTTAAAGCTCCTGTTTTTATAAAACAGACTAGAATTCATATTGTTGCCTTTTACTACAAAGCAAGCATGATCATCAGCATTAAGGTTGAATATTTCTATATTTTTAGTTCACTGCCTCTGGCTTGTATTGTATTTATACTGAGGTGTCAGATGAGGTGATTAACAGCACACAGAAGAAACAGCCTTTTCAACATTTTCCGCAGGAGAGACTCACAGTCATAGGATTGACTTTTAAAGAAAGCAAGACAAGATTTTTTATCAGATTACCTAAAGAAGTTCTTCATAGCTGTTTAAACTCAATCAAAAGCTGTCTCATCTGAACATCTGCCTCGGGCATCCAGCCAGCATTAGTCGTGACTGTAGCAGCAACTGCACAGTCAGTTGTCTATGTACTCAAGTGAAGGGCTGTACTACAGAAAGGAGAACCTGGTGAGCTTTCCTTTTGCATTAAAGGTCACATATTATACTCATTTTCTTCTTTCATGTTGTCAGCCTGTGAAACCTATAAAGTAGCTTTTCATGATTTGCAGCTCTAAAAACTCCTCATTTATCTGATACTGGCGTCAGTAAAAACCCTCATTTCAGCCTCTGCCTAAAACGGTCTGTTTCAGCTTCTGTCTCTTTAAGGCGTGCCCTCTCTCTTCAGATTGGCCAGCTCTCTATAAGCCATCCAGCCCCCCTGGAAAACGTTGCAGGGTTACTAGGGGAGGGCTGGTAGAGCAGCCAATGAAAACATCAATCAATCAATCAATCAATCAATCAATCAATCAATCAATCTTTATTTGTATAGCACCAATTCATAACAAATGTTATCTCAAGACGCTTTACAAAAAGCAGGTAAAAGACCTTACTTATCGCTATATTATAAAGACCCGGCTTAATCCATCATGAGCACTTTCGCAAAGCAGCAAAAGTTACATTGGTAAGAAAAAACTTCCTTTTAAGAGTCAGAAATCTTCGGCCGGATCCCAGGCTCATGACGGAACAGCCTTCACAGGCCTAGACTGACTTCATATACAGGGCTCGAAGCCATCTTGGGAAACTCTCGCAGTACTCTCGTGTGTTAAGCAGAACAAGTTTAGCGCACTCTGAAGACTTCTCCTGCGATTACTCCAAGATACATTTACCTAATGAGCTGAAACTTTGCCCACATTTAATATGGCCATCCAGCATTGTCACACTAGAGGTAAATGGTAAATGGACTTGAGCTTGTATGTCTCTAGTTTCCTGACTACTCAAAGCCCTTTTTTACACCGCAGGTTCCACCTACACATTTACACCCATTCACACACTGATGGTAGAGGCTTTTATGTAAAGTGTCCATCAGAACTAACTACTCCATTCATTCACACGCCGCTGACGAAGCAACTCGGGGTTAAGATTGCCCAAGGACACATCAGACACATCGGACACGTAACTGCAGGAGCTGGGGCCGACTTTAACACTGAGCCATAGCCTGCCACAGCATAATAGGTCAACTTTCAGTACCATAAAAATAGCATCATGAAGTGTTTTGATTGATTTGCTTGATATCAAGCCTCTAGTGGTTGTCTCTTTTACATGCACCCATCACTCAGGCAAAGCTTCAACAATATATTCTTCAGCCATACTGGTGTAGTTATATTACCAGATATACTTTAATAATCACAGAGGAGAAATTAAATTGATTGACTCTGTTGTTGAACATGCTATAAACTCATAGGCCCAGATACACAGCAGGATTGGAAATAAGCACCCACCAAATGCGGGTGTTTTTGTGCAGTGCCGGATGAATTTGCTCAACCTACCGGCCAAGGTGGCGGGGAAATAAAATGAATGTAACAGAGGCGTTTGTGGGGTAAAATAACGTAAATTGAATCAAGGTCTGCTGCTTGTTCCCCTCCGACTTTCTGAGCAGAGCCACGCGGCCCTGCATGCTTAATGAACACAGAGCCCCACCCCCTTCTCCTGTCGGTGTGTATGTTTACTATGATAGGCTATGTGCTGAATCAGCTTGGCTGGGTGTCACTTGAGCCCACTGCAGTAAGGATTAGCATATCCATTACAACGGGTCAACTCGCTGAAGGTGTGTTAAAAATGATGTCTTGCTTGTCTTAAGTCCAAGATGATTAAAAGAAGCCGGCTGTGGCTGTGACTCGTGGTCAAAGGACCGTCTGTAAATACTGTTACAGCTAATTGTAGTTCTGATAAACTTCAGTCAATTAGAAACACATTTTATTTCCAGAAAGTTCTTTACAATAAAAGTCCCTAGTTATTATGTTTTTTGAAATACCTTTCTTATGATTCAGGACATGGGGTGAAGTATAAATTGATTTTCTTGCCTCTCAGTAGAGCTTGAGTTGCAGCTAAATCAGGACATGGCTGCATTGGAAAGTAAACCTAACCAGCCTCAACATAATAAACTCAAATAAAGCTGTTTACAAGGAGACAAAGAGCATGTGCAGTATTTTCTTTCATAGTTGAAACATTTCCCTTCATTATGTAGCCTATTGATTGAATACTGTAAGCCTTGATAATTATTTATAGGCTACGTCGTTACACAATGCTACCAGGTCGAATAAAGTGACTGGTAAAAGACAATTAGTGGCTGCTAGATTTCTTAGTCCACCAGCCACAGTGACAGGTAGACGAAAAAGTTCATTCTCAACCCTGTTACACACACATGCACAAATATAGTCCTATAGACCAGGGGTCTCCAACAGGTAGCTCGGGAGCTACCGGTAGCTCGCGGGCAGGTTTTCAGTAGCTCGCCTATAGGTTGACCGACTGTGTTTATTGTGTTATTTGGCCCATAAAAACAAGTGTAAAGTAATAATGTTTTCTTGGACATTGATGTGAATTTTCAGGAACATAGCTAACTATGTGGCACAATAAGAAGTGTCAAATATTCATGTTTTTTTCTTGGACCTTGATGTGAATTTAGGTTATTCATCAGCATTGCAATTTCACACATGTATAAACAGCAGCTTAATTCAGCTGCTGTGTGCTGTGTAAATAAATGCAAGCGATGTGATGCAAGTAGCTCTTGGCCACTTTCATTTTTTCAAAGTAGCTCTCAGATGAAAAAAGTATGGAGACCTTATAGGCTATAGACACTAATGGAGAGATGTCAGAGTGAGGGGGGTGCACATGAAAAAGCGCCTGAGTATTTAGGGGCTGTTGTGCCTTGCTAAAGGGCACCACGGCAGAGCTCAGGAAGTGAACTGGCACCTCTACAGCTACCAGACCAATTTCCAGACTTGATACACACTGGGACTTGAACCAGCAACCTTCCGGTTCCAAACCCGAGTCCAGACAGATACTGCCGCCCTACGAGTTTCATTTTAAAAAGGGCTGATGCATTAAAAATCTGAGAGTAAGGCAGATATCTAAAAGCAGAAGTTTTTTTGTTTGCATAGGAGACGCCCAAGTGAGAGTTAAGAGCTAAATCAGAGGGCAACGTACAGCTTTTCCAAAAGCAGAGCTTGTATAAATGCATGTAACAACTTTTAATGTGTAAGGGCAGGGTAGGTAATAAGGAAAGAATATACAAAGAAGAAAATGAATTCACTTTCAACTTAAGGTTGTAATGAACCCTTTCTATTCACCTAACTGAGCAACATTACATGTGGTACATGAAACAAACTTGAGAACAGACTGAACTATTTCTGACAATAAAAACAACAATATGGTTTTCTGATTTTGAGGCATTCAATAATAGAATAGTACACTGTGCTGTTTAAAGGAAGAATGTGCGACATTTTACACATAAATATATCAGAAATCAAGTCTATCCTGTAAATGTGTTTACATCATGTTTACATGGACGGGACGGCCTTGAGTATAAAGCTGTTTCAGTCAAGGTCTAGAGAAAAGAAGAAGAACTTACTCACTGCTTATTTGTACTCACATAAGTGTCTTTAGATCACGGTCATTCAGTGTCAATTTATGTACAATATGAAGCTATGAGTTACCCAAAGTGCGCTAACATTAGCCTGCTAACACAACAATGCAGGACACAGTTGATTGCAACTCGAGCAAAGGACAATTTTGTTCGCCGCTTGCGCTTAATGGTGCTTAATTATGGTGAATTCTTAATTCATAACTCCTTCGTGAGAATGCGAGCGTAGAGGGGTTGGAGGTGTGCTGCTGGAGGAGAGCGGAGGCTTCAGAATAGCAGAGGTGTCCCCAAACAGCAGTTTGTTTTGGTTTAATGCTGGTGCTCAGAGGCGACATCTACTGGATCAAAAAGTTGAACATTCTTCCTACTTTATGGTGAATGCCCTGGTCGTCCCTGTTATCAGACACTCTTGATGGAACTCGATAACATAAGTATATTTATACTATATCTGCAAATAGAAATCATGCTCAGTATGTGTCACCACTGTAAGCTTAAAGGGATGCTGAAATAAAAGGTTAAAAAACAGACAATAAGTATTTTTCTGATATTAGATTTTCCCATTTTGTATATTAAGCTATAAAACAGAAGTTTATATTTAAGCTTCATTGGCCCACTAACTGTCACTGATCATCAAATGCATGCACGAAGGCCCAGTCTCATGGTAATCATTGCTTGTCTCAACACGGTGACTAGCGGGCCGGCAGCAGCCTGTTGCAGCTAATCACGCTAATAAGTAGGAAGCTTATCTCCCTAGAGTCACTACAGCTCTGAGTATTTATGTGTGGCTGCCAGGTGATGTAAGGGTTGAACCAGAGACTCCCTGCAACTACATCCTGTCAGACACAAACAGGATAATGAGTCAATATTAAACCAGACTGAAGTGTTCAATGATGGATTGTTGCAGAACATTCAGATTTTACTCGTTTTAATTGTTCAATGTTTAGAGAAAAAGAAATGTGTTTAGCAAACGACGAGTCAGATTTCAAGTGAAGGTTCATAGATTTACTTCTAAAAAAAATATGCTGTGCCATCCAATATACCATCCTAGTACAGAATAAGTATCATCTCAGTGCTGAGGCAACTGCAAGAAAAAATGCCTCTGTAAGTAAAAACCACGAGTCACATTGACCATCAGACCCTTCAAAGTGGGTTTCCTCAGCTGTGCCTAATCTCAGAAACCAGGTTTGTTAAAATGAATCTCTCTCTCTTCCGTCAGTGCAGGAACGATGTCAGGAACTTGGAAATGGAATAAATAAGTCACTTTAACCTACATAGAGTTGCTTCATTGAGGAGAGAGAAGGATCATTGGTGAATGATCTGTTAATTACAAAACAAAGATAAGAGAGAAAGTTATAATGTGATTGGTCTTTTTGGAAAGCTTTAAAAATCATCAAAATGTAAAACACATCAAGTTTGGTGCTTCTACTCTAAATCTGGGTCAAACCAATTACACTAAGTTGGCATTTGGCTTCCAGGCTACGGAGAAGGAAGTGACACACAGGTGTGATCACAGACTGATGATTACAGGTGAAGAGCAGACGGAACAGAATATTTAAAAGCGTTCACTACCCTCAAAATAAAGTTACTAGTGTTCTTGTTTTTAATTGGAAGCCTCTAAAAACAAGAACACGTTATGTCATTATAAAGAGATCAACTCTGTCTGTGTTCTAAGATGAGGAAGCCTTTCCGTCTTTCATTTTAAAGGACAGATAAATAATCAGTGCTTCTTTAATAGTTCGATGGGCAGTTTTTGTAAACTATATGACTTGATTAGATGAATTACATGATAAGAATCCGGCCATATATTAAATGCAAGCAACATTTATCCAAGATTATTTTAAAAAGATCGACATTTTGACCACAATGTGTTTCAAACACAAATAATTCTGGTTAGTGATGCTGAAATTATGCAAAGAGAGTTTGACTCTATCAAGGAGATTTGATACTGATGATGATGATGAGGATGATGATGATGATGATGATGATGAGGATGATGAGGATGATGAGGAGGAGGATTTTGACGATGTTCAAGGTTAGAGGTCGTCTTTATTATCCCTGTGAGAGGGCCGTTTGTTTTGCAGTCCGCAGTAAAAAGACACATCCAGCCAACAATCAGCATACAACATAATAAGGACTAGAGCCCGACCAATTAATCGGCCAGCTGATACTATCCGCCGATATTTGCTTATCTAGTGACTATCGGTATCGGCTAATTTTATTGCAGATATACGATGATATAACAAGATTTATTTACCAGTAAAATAGCATTTTAATTTGATTGTATTAAACTAGCAGTTCTCTTTCAGGCTGTCACCAGCAGAGGGCGCTATATTGATTACAACACTCATCACTCTCCAGAGAGTCAATTGGTGACGCATGTACATGAGCAGTTACTCCCCAATTGAGTGACCATCTTGTCTTCATTATTTATCTTTTCCACAAGTGTTTGCTCCACATTTGAGCGATGAGGCAATAAATGTGTATATCTAAATCTATCTATCTCTACAGATCAAACATAGATCTAAGAAAGATATCAGCAGATATATCGGTATCAGATTTTTTTCTCCCCAATATCGGTATCGGCCCCAAAAATCCCTTATCGTTCGGGCCCTGATAAGGACACTGAGAAGAGAAAGTCTGATGCGCAATAAAAAGAATAGATAAACAAAGCAACGATTAGTCGTTTGAAAAAGGCGATGGCAGCAGGGACAAATGAAGTTCTTAGTGTCTTTGTCCTGCAGGCTGAATCTGCTGCCTGACAGAAGCAGCTTAAACTCCTGAGATAAAGGATGATGTGATCAGCCAGGATTGACTGGGCCTTCTTTAAAGTCTTTACCTCAGACAGGTGTGAAAGGTCAGAGAGTGATGAGCAGTTTAATAATACTTACATTCTGTTGTGATTCTTTATGCTGAGTACCACGTGACTAACCACTCAATAAAACATCTTCATAAAAGTGTTGTTTTCATTGATTGATGTTGTTTTGAAACATGATGATCATTTTGATGATGAAGCTGTTAATCTTGTTGTTCATCATGATGTTAAGAAAATATATATTCGTGAGGTCACTGGTAGCCTAGTGGTTAGAGCGCTTGAACCATGTACATTACTGTAGTCTTCTGAGTACTCAAAGTGCTTTAATACCGCAGGTCACACCTTCACATTCACACACTGATGGTAGAGGCTGCTGTGTAAAGAGACCTTTAGAATGAACTAATCCCATTCATACACATTTATACGCCACCGACGAAGTAGTGATGTAGTCAAGACCACACTAACCGAAACCAAGACATATCCGAGCACAGAGTGCTCCGAGACCGGGACAAGACCAGAATCATCATCTTGTGTGCAGTGTACGTGTCACTCACTCAGACTGTAACACCGGGAAGGTTGCGGCTGTAACCGGGGGATAAAAATACAAATTATGAATGAATTGAAGTTATTCCTTCTTTTAGAAAGAGGCGTTTTCCTTCTTATCACAGTGATGACGTGGTAATATTGCCTATCAGTGTTGATCTTGACCGGCCTTGATTTAAAATCTGGAGTCCGCCCAGTCTGAGACAGAGACAAGTCAAAATGCTTTTGATTTGCGACAAGACTGAGACCTTCAAAAACGGGTCTTGAGACCAAGACCGAATTCGAGAACCATAACACTACGACGAAGCAGCGGGAGCAACTTGGGGTTAAGTGTCTAGCCCAAGGACACATTGGACACAGGAGCTGGGGATTGAAACCCCGACCTTCGGGTTGATTTAATTGATCTTTATAAAGTTTATAAATCACTGATCATAATCAATAATTACTTGGTCACACTGAACTAACATTCCTATCTTCCTTCTCATAGCATGTGACTGATGAATATAGCTAACAGAGAGATTGAGAGAGATACAGTGTGTGTGTGTGTGTGTGTGTGTGTGTGTGTGTGTGTGTGTGTGTGTGTGTGTTTGTGTGTGTGTGTGTGTGTGTGTGTGTGTGTGTGTGTGTGTGTGTGTGTGTGTGTGTGTGTGTGTGTGTGTGTGTGTGTGTGTGTGTGTGTGTGTGTGTGTGTGTGTGTGTGTGTATCTCTGTGTGTCTGTCTGTGTGCTTATGTTTAGCTCTCTGTTGATAGACCTCAGAGGAATGTTGGTCAGTTTCTCTTCTTGGGAAAAAAAGTGGATGTTGGTATTTCCTGAAACTGCCCTGTGTCTGGACTCCATGATAACAAAAGAGAAAGGGGCTGGGAGAGTGAGGAAGTCATGGGAAAAGTTAAAGAGACAGTGATACAAACTGGAAGACATGTTGATGCTTGACAATACAAGTTATTATTGCCTCATGTATAAGTGTTTACTGAACACTCAAACAGTAATTAGAGCGACGGTTAGACACACTTCACAAATTTAATTGCGTCTTTAAGAAGGCATGTTGTTTTAGGTTGTCTTCTAATGTGTCAATGATTGTTTGGCTGCTTCCCTGGCAAGGTCTCTCTTTCAAAAGATAGTTTTGAACTCAATGAGACTTCCTGTTAAAATATGGGTAAAATAAAAATTCAATAAATAAAAATAGGAAGGCCTATATTACATCCAAAGAACATACCCTGCCTTGCCCTGAGTCAGCCTTTTTTCTGAATTAAAGTCTTCATTTACTAAGAATAAATGTTGAAGACATTAAGTTTAGTCCCCTTAAAGACAGCTATCTGAATTTAGACGTCGATCTCTCTCACTCACCCCTGCAGTGCCCTTTACCTCGTCTTTTTGTAGCTTCTCCCGGTCTCCCATACTCTAAATTACAACATGCATGGGCTGAACCCGATCTCACACAGTACAGAAAGTGGGAGGAGGTGCTCTGTGGTACTCTGAATTCCAGCTCACATCTGGAAACCATCTTCCCTCGCTCTCTCGCTCGCTCTCTGTCCCTTTTTGCATTCTCTCGTCCCTTTTTTCCAGTCCCTTTTTGTTGTAATGTAAATAGCCTTGTAATCATACTTCTGCCCTAAGCCTGCTGCACTGGGTCATGTGTGTGTGTGAGAGAGTTTACACACAACATAGTCTGGGATCTTTTCATTTTTCTGTCTCAGGTCAGAGCTAAGGTTGATCGGTTGATAAAACAAAACTATTTTGGACTCGGCTTGCTTACTCGAGCCTTTTTTACATGTAAATTCTGTTGCAGCCCCCATAACAAAGCTCTGCTGTCACCCTGCCTTTCTACTTTTACACTGAACCAGCAATGTGTTGTAATATTGATTTTCCAGCATTTGATTTACATATCGTTACAGCGCTGCAGAAAGGTAAGGCACAACTTGTTAACAGCACAAGCTCCACACACGCACGCACGCACGCACGCACGCACGCACGCACGCACGCACACACACAAAAAAACACACAAACACACAAACAAAACACACAAGCACACAAACAAAAAAACACACACACACACACACACACACACACACACACACACAGTGATGTGGTTTCATCTCTGTTACTACCTCCTATGTCTGCTTACAGCACAACGACTACACCCCACCATTACCCCTCCTTAACATTACACTGACGGCTAGGCGTAACAGGGGCGTTAAAACAGAAAGTAGTAGAAACTAGTGTGCGTTTCTTACTGTGTTAACTGAAGCAAGAGGAGGCACACAAGTAGATGAATTTAAAAAGAATAATATGCAACTTTCTGAGTCGATGTTAAATCCATCACAAAAATCTCTTTCGCCAAACCTCCTCGTTCCCTTAGTGCCAGCGCCACTTCCTACCTCCTGCCATCTGCCTTCATGTTCAACCAGCAAGCAGCTCTGAGAAAGAGACTGACAAATGTGATCTAAATAGTAAATCAACTTGCATAGCGCTTTAGGTCTTCTGACTACTCAAAACGCTTTTACACCACATGTCACACCTACACATTCACACACTGATGGCAGAAGCTGCTGAGTAAAGTGTCCATCAGAAGTAACTAATCCATTCATACACATTTATAAACCACCGACGAAGCAGCAGGAGCAACTTGGGGTTAAGTGTCTTGCCCAAGGAACACATCCGACATGTGGCTGCAGAAGCTGGGGATCGAACCCTCGACCTTCCTGTTAAGAGATGAGCTACCAACTGAGCCACAGCCGCCCCATCTCAAGTGACAGTATATCAATACATCATTGGAACAAGAGATTCAAATCTTGGCTATTGTGACCCAAATCCTTGTGACTTGTATTTTAGCTTCCTTTGTATCTTGACAATATTGGACAGCTGACACATGACATGCAAAATGCTCCTGGAGGGGCCGCTAAAGCACTGTGAATACAGTAAAGTTATGTTTCTACTGTGTGTGCTTTGCTTACAGTATTAATGCTGGTATGAGAACCTGGTGAAGAGTTATTCCCAAAGTGTAACATTTTCATATTGTCATGTAGTGTTGTACTTGAAATCGTCTCAAGACCCATTTTTGAAGGTCTCGGTCTCATCTCAGAATTGAAAGCATTCTTACTCAGTCTTGTCTCGGTCTCAGACTCGTCGGACTCCGGTTTTTAAATCAAGACCGGTGAGACCACCACTGAAATGCTATTTTTCCAAGTCATTACTGTGATAAGAAGGAAATGCCCATTTCTAAAAGAAGGAATAACATCAATTCATTCAAAATTTCATTTTTATCCCCCGGTTACAGCCGCAACCTTCCCAGTTTTACGGTCTAAGTGAGTGACGCGTTTTTTAAGGAACCTTGGAACTTACTTCCATGATCTGCTGAGTCAGCTAAATCCATGTAATGTAATTATGAGCTCGCTAGCTAACAATATGCTGCTAATGCTAGCTACAGTATCTAAACTGTAGTCAAATGTGCTGTTACACTGTATTGTAAGGAATAATGATGGCATTGTTTGGTGGCTGTGACACAACTGAATGCTGCTGCTGTTTTAACCCACCCTGTGCCTCTGACACTTTGACACCGTGTGTGCATGATCGTACAGTTTGACAGGTTGAAGAGGAACGGCTGACTGTAAAGAGGAGGGTGAATATGACTTCAGATTTAAAAGTTTATAATTAAAAAAGAGCAAGTTTGCATGAGGGTTGGTACACTCTGTACACTTATTACAGCAACAGCAAGTCATATTTCATACAGAATATTTATCTTGAATAGTTCAACATGTATTTTCATGTGTAGGAAAATAAAAAGCCTTTATATCAAATGAATTACACTCTAAATCACAAGTCTGATATACTCATTGTTAGTGAAATGTTGGAGGGGGGCCTAATAATTTAGATTTCAACTGCTAAGCATCTTAACTAGTGCACAACTAGTGTGCAAATATATCCTAAATAAATTACTCCACACTAAATTCAAGGCAGTTCAGGATTATAATCAGGGTGCTTTTTTTATGAATAAACCAGTTAACAACAAACACAGATTTAAAACTGATATCTCATTAAACAGACAATAAATCTCGAGTTGTAAGTTCGTAACACTTGATTTATGTCGACTTGAGTTTGTGATGGAAAAGGCATATTTTCCCGTGAGTGGATCATTTTTTATAGTTCAATGTTTTACACTTCTAGGCAGTAGTGTAGTGGTGCCTTGAGAAGAGGGTTTACTCTTAAATTCCTTCCAAAAACTATCTTTAGAGGTTATAAACAGTGACAGAGACAGAGTGGGTCAGCCCTTCACCATCCTAAAAAATGCAGCATACTACTTAATATTTTGAATCAATTATTGGTGTGATCAGAGGGGATTTAGAAGTAGGAATACCCTATGGAGACTGAAAAATAAGTGCACTACACCACTTCTTCTAGGTCTACATATTGGAAAGTCCCTGAATCCAGAGTTAAATCGTTTGTCCCTTTAACCAGGCACAGAAAACGTCCCTACATCGCCCCATAAATCCCTATATCCTGATTCAAACAGAAAGTTTCCTCTCTCAACAACAAACCAAAGCAAAAGCATTGCAGGACAAAGAGTCGATCACGTATCGATCCCCTGTCAGACATCCCAATAACACAAGAACTCGCGAATAACAGAAGTAGATCTCTCAAAGAGCTGAAGTTTAAAGCTCACCATAAACACGGAAGGAAAACTTACTGTGTCTGCTCAATCTCAAACGGTCTCAGGGTGAACTCATCCCTAAGAGCCTGAAGCCAAGACATCGGCGTTGTTAGTGGATTTATTATTGGATTATTCGTCGCTGTTTTGCCAGGGAGTCCACTGCTCTGTGTTGCTGCGTTCAGAGGCGACTCGGAATTTTCACGATTTCAGATAATCTAGTTCTAACAGCATCTGATGGCACGGATTACTCTACAACACCAAGAGTATTTCTGATTCTATTACTTGTTCAGTTCAGACATTTAACTAATGAAACGTCATTTAGCAGATGAACTATGATCTTTATTTCTGGAGCTTTCCTTTATGAAAGATGAACCAAACATTTCTTATCGCTATTTCTTTGCACAGGAAACGTCCAAGGTCAATTCACACGTCTTAACATTTCCACAACTATCCATAGACAAGGAACAAATTATGTATTCTATTATTTTGAGATGATAGAAAATACATACCCTGATGATGTGATAGTAGTCCAATACTCAGAGACACTGTCATTAGGCAAGGCAGGCGACTGCTTGGGGCCCCATGCCAGTAGGAGGCCCCCAAGGGCTGACAATCTTTAAACCACAGCAGTGGCTTAAATGTGTGTACATTTTGCAATGACAGTAGGATACCTCCCTAAGGGGGCCCCATCTGACAGCCCTCCCTCTCCTTTGAAAACCAACATTTGTCAATGGAAGTCACCGAAGGAAAATGAAGAGAAATTACCCGTCTGGGAGTGAAAAAAAGTGTCGGGACACTGGCAGACATGATGGTGATGACGATGGTTGGAGGGGTCCCCAATGAATTTTTGCCTAGGGCCCCAACAGACTTTAGAATCACCACTGTCTGACTGAATAATAAACTCAGGAATCCCCCATCAGCCTGGTTAATTAAGCTTTTGATTTATGGATTGCTTGAAATGTTTAATGTTGAGTTCTTGATGTAAAAATGATCTTCTGACAATCATATAATGATCCAACCTGTACCTAACCTCTCTAACATTTTGAGTATGAATGTGAATGAATATGAACCTGTAGTTTTCTTGAGATTTGACAAAATGCCAAGGGTCCATGACTTGGTGAGTTGCTTTTATAAATATTATGGAACAGCTCAACAATGTATCCTCCTACAAGTTTAAGTCCTGCAATTTAGTTTACACTTCACAAGGAAAATAACCCAAAGACATCTGGAAATATCCACTCTAAAAGAAAGCAGCTCTATAAACAATGATTCTTTAACTTTACTGAAGAAAGAGTGTTTCAGGATTTAGAGGCGGACTCTGGCCTTGTGGGTAACAATCAAACTAAAATAGTTGGCATTCCTCTGCTCCTGATGTATCTAAACTGACTCAGACTGAAAACAGCCGACTTTCCTGAGTAAGTTGAAGCCTCGGTTACATGATCTGCTGAACTTCAACACACTTTTGGCTTTCTTCTTGTAAAGGAAGCCGAACAGAAGTTCAAGTTTACTGACGGCTGTCCAAGAATAAAAGTTATTTGGTTCCTGCTGGAGATAGTTTCACAGGAGAATATGTATTTACTATGAAACTTAATGCTGCCACCTAGTGTTGAGGCTGTGTTATTGTGTTCAATTATAGTTGGAACCATAGACTGTAAAAAGAACAAACAGCTGAACAAAGCTTGGTCATTAGAGTATCAACATGTGTGAATAGTAGTAGCATTTAAAACAGATCAAACTATTTGTTTTCATCAAGGCCTACATTTATATTTTGTTCTTCAGTTTTCTCCCTCGTATCTACAAACAATGCAAATCATCTAGCTAGAGCCGAGTGACCTCTGCTGGACCCAAAAAAGTTAAACTCTTAGACTACCATAATGCACAATAAATTCTTCTTCTTTTTGGAACCAAATAAAGCTAAACTTTCCCAAAGTGCTGCTAATAAGTTATTGACGGTCACACTTGTTTACTTCAGAGTTAAGAAGCTCAGATTACTTTTAATAATCAGATTGTTCAGAGCTTGAAATGTCTTGCCTCAGTAAAGGATTTTCCTAGTGTTCTGAAAGTATCTGAAATGCCATAATTCATGATGAAATATGTGATTATATTTAGAAATGTTCCATTTATTTATTACAATCTACACATTTATTGACCGAGAAAACAGTGAGGTCATATTACACATGCTTTAAATCGGTCCAAATCAAACAGGTGGTAGCAGGCAAGCAACACCTCCACCAAAAGGCTCTGTCCAGATTCACTTATTATCAAGGATCTTTTAGTTCAATAGCCCTCCAAGGGCATTAGGTTTAAAGAGGTGAGCGTCATACGCTTATCTTCTGACAATAAAAGCCTATAGAAGTCAGAATCTACCTGATTTAAAGGAAATACTGGACTGAGAAAAACATCTACTTATGGAAGTTAATAAGGTACGATCTCACACGCACACAATCACAATTATGTTGGGAACATATTGGTAATGGACTAAATGGACTTGAGCTTTTCTGACTACTCAAAGAGCTTTTACCCCGAAGGTCACACCTACCCATTCACAAACTGATGGCAGAGGCTGTTATATCTAAGAAACCCTTTCCGTCCATGAAAGAAACCATAGCTGTATTGAGTCTTTCTTTCAAATCTTTGATTCCTCTTTCAAGTGGTTACAATCATCTTTACCAGCACAAGGAAGCTAACTGCTGAAAAGCGACAACCTATACAGACCTGTTTCGTAGGCACTGGCTACATAGCATATCTAAGGTTTTGCATCTGACTGAGTATGTCAAAGCTGTTCAATCTACATGTCACAGTTCGTTGAAAAACAAAGAGGAGGAACCAATTGCAGAACCAAACATATTTAATTAAACAAAAAGACCAAAGGCAAACAAAAACTTACTTTCAAAAATGTCCAAACTGAAAAAACCACAAAGGGTAAAAAACACTGGGAGCCACAAGGAAGGCCGACATGCAACGAGGACTGACATACCACAATGAACTGACAACAAGAGGAAAGGAACACTGAGACTAAATAGGCACAGGGGTAACCAGACACAGGTGAGACTAATGACACAGGTGAAGACAATAAGGGCAATCAACACTGGAGGGAAACAGAGAACTCAAGAATGTAACAATAACAAAACACACTAGAACATAGAGAAACACAAGGATAAGAAATTACAAAATAAAACAGGAAACACTAAAAACCAAACAACATTAACACACAAGGGAAACAAGCAACACTAGGATAGACACTCATCAAGTAGACAGAAAATGAAAACTAGGGAAGAATGAGAAATTAAAACAAGGAAGGGGGGGGGGGGGGCACATAAACAAATAACATTATTGGTAACAAAAACATTTAATATTTGTCTTTTTAGGTGACATTCATGAATGCATATCAAAATCTATGTTCTTTTTCTATGCCTGTCTTTCAATTTAGAAAACTAACACACCACTCTAACCAATCAGAGATGGGCAGCAGCCACTATGAATGACAATGAGATATTTAAAAGCTTCAGTTCCATATCAAGAGGATTTATCACAACCAACCAGACAACACATGGATAGACATTGGCATGACACTTTGTAAAGATAATTATTTTTTTGAACTTATTATTATTTAAGTCAGTTAATCAATCAAACACCACCCTTGTTTCAAAGTGTCAACAATAGCAACAACTCTCAACAAAATGATATTAACCCTTTTTGTCCCCTTGGGGAAATTCCTTTTCCAGTTTCTGTCCCACAGTGAGCCAGGCGAGCCCCTCTGCACCTCAGTGCTCTGGACCTCCGTCCTGAGGGAAGTGGGGTGAGGTGGATGTCCAGTGGATGTGTGATGTTCTATTGAGGTTGCATTGTGTGTGGTGGCCCTGTTGTTGAGTTCTGTTAAGTTGGGTGCGGGGAGACCAATTCTTCAGCTGTGGTTGTGATGCGTATGAGTTTGGCCGTGTTTTTAACAGATAACATGTTGGAGAAGCAGGTGGAACAGTACATTATGACGGGCTGGATCATGCTCTGATATAGCAGCAGGAGGAGATGGGGGGCAACAGAAAGCCCTTTCAGTTTGTGGATGGCTGACAGTCTTTGATGGCTCTTTAAGATGTCACTGGTGTGCTGTTCGAAACTGGTTGGGTATTGATGAGAAGGGGGTGCTGAGGGTGAGGGGGAACCAATTATTCATTTCCTTTGTCTTAGGGACATTGAGATGGAAATGGTTATCCTCACACCACTGAGTGAAGTTTGCATTAGTGTATTGATAGTCCAGGACACAGTTTTTGTCGGTGAGCATAGCTCGGTATGTGATGGTGGGTGACGGGCTGGTGCAGTCATTGGTGTAGAGTGTGTACAGGAATGGGCTTAATACACATCCTTGTGGTGCTCCGGTGTTAGTGGTTAGTACAGGTGACAGCCTGTGGAGACATTTTTGTACCATTGCACTCCACTCCACTTTGAATTACCCCAATTTTCATCTCAACAGAGGGCCACTTACTGTAGGAATCATAAATCAAGATACACAACTCATCCAAGACTATTACTTAAGAGTTGAGTCGCATTCTTCAGCTTTTGAGAGAAATGACTCTTCACATATCTTCTCCCCCAATCTCAGTCGAAATTTCAATGACTTCTTCAAACAGAATCCTGTTCAAAGTTTAGAGAAGAGTGAAAAGTAGATTTCATTTTTCACTAGTGAGTTTTATAAGAAATATTATTACAACCAAAACTCCAGAAATACTTTACAGTAAACTGTCATTCTTTCAGTTAGACATCATAACTCGACTCGTCATCAGATGGTCGTTTTTTGTTGCCGCCCTGTCGAACTAGTTTAATGCAAAGGACAGTGCATTATCGAGCGATGGTGGCATGGAATTCATTACCAAGTTTTCTGATTTCTGAAAGACAAGATGTTTTCAAGAAAAGTTAAGATTGTATTTATTTACACAAGACATTGTATAAGATGATTTTTATTTGATTTATTTTTCTTTCTTGTGATCTAGTTGCTAGATTCTTTTCGTCTTTTTTTTCTTAACAATTGAAGTTGAGAATATATAAATATTGAGCTACTGTATGTATCAGACATTTTTTTACTTTGTGTGTGTTGGTTATTGTATTGGACCCACGGAAGAGTAGCTACTGTTTAACACAGATGCTAATGGGGATCTTAATAAACAAACAAATACTGTAATGGTAGCCAGGGCAGACAAGGCAATTTTCTTACCCAAATAAACCGGGTACATGATTTGTCCATCACTCCCACTGATGATTTATTATTGGCATTTTAGCCATAAATAGTTTTTTTTGTGCCATTTTTGCTTTTAGTAGATAGGAGAGCTTAAAAGAGACAGGAAATGTTGGGAGGAGAGAGTGGGGATGACATGCAGCAAAGGGCTGAGGTCAAAATCGAACCCACGATAAGGACTATAGCCTCCATACAAGTGGGGCGCCACATAACCGCTAGGCTTTCTGGCGCCCTCATAAATCTGTTTTATTCGTTGTTGTTTTTTTTGTTTGTCTTGCTTTATCTCTATTTCTGTAAACCCAGCACTGTAGCAGCTGTTCAACATGAGTCCGGTTCTGCTTGAGGCTTCTGCCTGTTAGAAGGAAGTGTTTCCTTAAAAGTTGAGATACCCCTACCCTCGGTAGAACAAAGCACAACCATATTTTTTCATAACTTTAACATGTCTAGTTTCAGCCGGAAGGTTGTGGGTTTAATCACCAGCTGCTGCAGCAACATGTCCAAAGTGTCCTTGGGCAAGACACTTAACCCCGAATTGCTCCCACTGCTTCGTCGGCGGCGTGTGAATGCGTATGAATGGGATTAGTTACTTCTGATGGTCTCCCTACATAGCAACTACTGCCATCAGTGTGTGGTTGCCCTCTGCCAATGGGTGTGAATGTGTAGGTGTGACATGCGGTGTAAAAGCGCTTTAAGTAATCAGAAGACTAGAAAAGCGCTATATAAGCTCAAGTCCATTTACCATTTAGTTTATGAAATGGATGGTTGTATAATTTAATTTTAATGCAAAATAACTTTTTTTTGTGTTTTCTTTTTATCTTACCAAAAAATGAAAATAGTGAAAATTGGGGCTTCTCCGAAAGGGACAGCTCCTGCCTTATCATCTCTGAAAATCAGAATGTCACCAAATTTGGACTGGATGTTTACAGACAGTTATTCATTACAATTTAGCAAAGTTTTTATCAATTCCATTGTCAGTTTTTGAAATTAAACACGCCTGTAGTTTAGGTGAAAATTGAAAAATGAAACAAAAATTCAAAAGGTATGTATGTCAAACTCTGTCATTTTGAAAGTAAGGACACCAATCATGAAAATATGTCATTTTTAACTTCAAGACACTGTTATCTTATCATAAAACTCCCTCTGCTGTCACCAGCCCCTAACAGGACACTAGGGGAGCCAGCACTTCAGAGCCACCTGTGCAGTTAGGCCCTGTTGTTGTGTGTATAGTGTAAATGGGTGAAGAGAAGGACTCCAATATTTAAACAAAACACAAGTTATGATAAAACTTTAAATTAAATAGTTATAAGAACAAGATTTTCTTTTTCATTCTAAAGACAGCCTGTGTTTTTTTAGTTTACCTTTCAATAAAACAGGATTGAGGATACAATGAGAGGTAACACTATGTAAATCTGTTTCAAGAGTTTTTTTTGTTGACTTATTAATTCATGAAAAATTAGAGTGCATGGTAAGATCAAATGTCAATCATAAATTAAATCACCATTTTATAGAGAAGAAATACATTCTGCTTTTTCCTTTTAAATTGGTGATAATAAAGATTACATTTGAACACAATTATTGTTTTTTTATTAATTTACTTCATTTCTTATTATAACTTATAAAGTTATTAACTGGAATAAGTAATTCGATTTTGGTTGAAGTTGTCTTTAGGTCCTGACAGAAATGAATAACTCATGTGCTCTGAAAAAGGAACGAAGAAAATCTGTCATCTGTAGCAGTTGTA
The DNA here is from genome assembly GCA_020745685.1 of Tautogolabrus adspersus. NCBI lineage: Eukaryota > Metazoa > Chordata > Actinopteri > Labriformes > Labridae > Tautogolabrus > Tautogolabrus adspersus. The sequence goes on from CM036540.1 coordinate 4,259,881, forward strand.
AGCCTGTAAAAACTTTGACCAATGTCTGCCACGAGGTACCGATCTGATGAACCAATCACACCTCCCTGTCTCCCTGCTCGTTCTCTACCCCGTGCGTGGACGAGCCCACTCTCAAAGCATGAGCTGAGGTCCGCTTCTGGACCAATGGAGCTTGTGCATGTAAGTGAGGGGCGTGGCTTTAGAGGGAGCACAGAGGGGAGGGGGTGGGTGCAGACGTGGACGGAGCAGTGAAGGAATGCTACTTTCAAAATCATGCTAGTTTTCGAAAATGACCAACCCTGCCTTTAATATGGAACTGATTAGAGAGTGTTTGCTTTGTTGACACTCACAAAAAAGGTTCAGTCTATCTACAGAGGAAGCTAAAGGTAAGATCTGTTTTAAATTATTGGCTTCTACCGAAATGAGAAGAAAGACAGAAAGAGATTTTCAAGGTTAGGCAACTAACATTTAGCTAGTTAGCTTGTCAGTTGGTTTTTCCCGCCTAAATGATCAGTGAAGAAAACAGTTTTAGACCGTTCACTCACTAACTGATTAGTACTTAACTTTTTATACCTAACAGGAACATTTATTTTGTATATTGATGAGAGATCATGTACCAGAATGTTAGCATTAGCACCAACTGTTAGCATTTCCCTCTCCTACACAGCACTTACTGTACTAACTGGTTGCCTTACTTAATGCTGAAGTAACGAGAATAATGCTTCAGAGACACATAGGTAGTTGGGGAGAAATACTCAGACTTCCTGTGGCAGTTTATTACTCCTTTCATTCAGCTCGGGGTCCCGTCGGGGGGGAGTCCTCCTCTCAAACCATTTTATAAATAAAGCTCTTTTTAGAAAAGCCTGGGGTGTGTCTGCTGACAAGTCGTTGTAATTTTATCTCTTCTTTTATTCCTTTTATATATTGATTTATTTTAAACAGATCTTACTTCATGGGTTTTAGCTGATTTTAATAAGGGACTGCATATATTTGACTATGGTTGTTGTGTGTCTTTACTTCTTTTAGCACTTATTTATTGTTTGATGTGTTTTAATTGAATTCATTTATTATACAGAGCACTTTTTTATATGCAGACACTTTTTAGACAGCTTTAATTCACTCAATTCAAAGCACTTTTAAGATCTTTCTTTTATCTAACTTTTATATTTGAACCTTCTTTATATTTTATTTAGCAATGGCCCTCGCCCGGGCGCTCCTCAGGTGTTTTTATCAGAGGCCCTGGGACACCGGAGGATTTTAATGAACTACAGAGCTCCGCCTGCCTCTCCTGCACGGTGGTCTGGTCACCTTTTCATCCAAACATTAACAGTGTCTTAATGGGCTTTAATGAAACACTTTTTGTGTGTTTTTAAGTATTTTAGTCCCCCGAGTGCCCGTGCCCCTCGTAGCATCCCCCAGACGATGCTGCGCCTCTCACCTAACCTAACCCAGCCTGAAGGATACAGACATCTTACAATTCATACCATGAAAAACAACGAGGGGAGGGTCGGGTAAAGTACTGTGGTCATGCAACTTAATGCCAGCATTCAAACAGATACAAATCATACAAATGATCAAAATTGCAGCGTGTGGTGACAAAGACACTGACTATGAAGTGTTGTCATTTTCTCATATTTATTATCGTTTTGGGGGATTTTTCTTTCTTAAGATTTTACAAGTTCTTGATGAAATATGAAGAATTGGATTTTCACTGAATTGAATGTTTGTATCTTGGAGGACACATTAACCAGATATAAAACATTCACACATATAGGCCTACTTGTATACTGTATACGTATATATGTATACTGACTGAATTGAACCCTTTAAAAATTGTATTTGATAATGAAACAAGAATGCAAACATTTATTGGCTAAACAATCGTATTACCCTTACTTATCAGCCTCATGTATTTCAGATGATAGTACGTTTAATGACAGGGAAGGTATAGTTTGTACATGAAAAAACACTGGTACACAAGAAGAAAGTGTATCTTTTTTTATTTTCTGCACAAATTATACCTGAATGAAAATGAATCAAAGCAAATTATAATTTTTTTATTTTTTTTTATTGATTTTTTTTTTTATTGTGGGAACGGGAGGAAAAACCGGAGCTATCCCGGAGTAATCCTCACGACGATACAACATTTCAACTAATGGGCTTGTTCTTCAGAGCTAATGATGATCGCCGTGCAGAGGCCAGTGAGGCAGGGAGGGCATGGATGTGCAACAGGACTTCAATATTGCATTTAACTTGGACCAAAAAGAGAGAATCCAAATATAATTTCCTCAAAGTATTTTTGCTTCGAAAGACAGAAAATGAAAGAGGTGAGAAGATAACAGACGAGACAAAAACTGTTCAAAATCATGCAACAAGACATAGAACTACACAAATAGCACAACCAACATGATGTAGCATGTAATAGACACCACAATGAGAAGCTCCAACCACCTCCCGATTCTCTCAAAATAAATCGTGACAATCGTATCGTGAACCCAGTATTGTGAATCGTATCGTGAGTTGAGTCAATCGTTACATCCCTACTTGTAGGAGAAAGAGAATGCATATTTACAAACAAATTTAATCTTACTGGGTTTTTAAAAAAAAATCTCACCACTATTGTGGGAATGTGAGGAAAAACCGGAGCTATCCCGGAGAAAACCTGGTGACGATACAAAATTTAAACTAATGGGGCTTGTTCTTGAGGGCTAGTCAGGCTGCTGATTGTTGTGCAGAGGCGGACATGGATGTGTAGCAGAACTTAAATATTGCATTTAACTTGTAGGTAGGGATGTAAAGATTAATCGTGAGGCAGTTTAACATTGATTCAAAGGTGTCAAGGTTCGAATCGGTACTCTGAAAAATGAATCGCAGTTATATCGTGAGCGTCAGCAGCTGTAGAGCAGAGGCGGTTGGTTGTTATAAGCAGGCGTTACCATGGCAGTGGAAGTATTTTTGCTTGGAAAGACAGAAAATGAAAGAGGTGAGAAGATAACAGACGAGACAAAAAATGTTCAAAATCATGCAACAAGACATAAAACTACACAAATAGCACAACCAACATGATGTAGCATGTAATCGACACCACAATGAGAAGCTCCAATCACCTCCCAATTCTCTCAAAATAAATTGTGAGGGAATCGTATCGTGAACCCAGTATTGTGAATCGTATCGTGAGTTGAGTGAATTGTTACATCCCTACTTGTAGGAGAAAGAGAATCCAGATGTTATTTCCTCCATGCTTAATGCATATTTCCAATCAAATTTCATCTTACTGTTGTTTTTAAAATCTCACCAAAGAAACAGTAATTCTTTTTTTAAGGAGCGTTCTAAAGCCGTCTTTGAAAGAGCTGCAGAACCTGCTGAATGCAGTGGGCCTCTTTTGCTCCATCAGGTGAGTTTTCACAGAGATTAAAATGCTATTTTCAATTTCTCGTCCCCCCATATTCATGAAAATCAGCACCAATTTTTTACCACCCATTTTCTTGGATAGGTCTTTGAAAATAGCCTTGTGGAGGTTTGTGACAGTTTCTTTGATTATGAGAAAATCTAAATCCTGGACTTCTTCCCATATTTTTCTAAACAGGCTTTCGATGATGGTATTTGGCGGTACCAAGCTGTGATCAACCTTTGCTTTTTGAAAAGCAAGGGTAACCACCTGCTCCACAACTACTCTGACAGTTGATCTTTTGCTATCTTCCAGTGCCGCAAAATCTTCTACCAGATTTGACTGTGATGGCGGTACTGAATTTCTGTTTTCCAAAGAGGATGTGTCTGTGTCACTTTGGCTTTCTGTGCAATCAGACTTTGACTCTGAGTTCAATAAAGTCCCGCTGTCACTGCTAGTACTGTCCTTGTCTGGACATCTGGAGCTAACTCTAGTTTCTACAGGTTTAACTTTGATGGCCCTGGGCAACTTTGTGTCTGATGAAGTGGGCGTTCCACTGTCACTGCTTGTACTGTCCTTGTCTGGACATCTGGAGCTAACTCTAGTTTCTACAGGTTTAACTTTGATGGCCCTGGGCAACTTTGTGTCTGATGAAGTGGGCGTCCCGCTGTCACTGCTAGTACTGTCCTTGTCTGGACATCTGGAGCTAACTCTAGTTTCTACAGGTTTAACTTTGATGGCCCTGGGCAACTTTGTGTCTGATGAAGTGGACGTCCCACTGTCACCACTAGTACTGTCCTTGTCTGGACTTCTGGAGCTAACTCTAGTTTCTACAGGTTCAACTTTGATGGCCCTGGGCAACTTTGTGTCCCATAAAGTGGGCGTCCTGCTGTCACTGCTAGAACTGTCCTTGTCTGGACATCTGGAGCTAACTCTAGTTTCTACAGGTTCAACTTTGATGACCCTGTCTGATGAAGTGGGTGTCCTGCTGGTGCTGTCCATGTCTAGACGACATTTGGACTTTTTCCTAGTTTTAGAACTTTCAACTTTGTCGACCCTAGACAACCTTGACTCCACTGAAGTGAGTGACCTCCTGTCGAGACGACTGGCTATCAGAGGTTCACTCTCAGTTACTTCTGGTAACTGTGTTGGTGTAACCTCTACGTCCTCTAAACAGCGCATCACCCTATCACAATGGTTGCCAGCCTGAAACTGCTGCCACCATCTCATCATTCCAAGGAAACTCCACACTTTGCTAAGTATTTCACTATAGATGACGGGAGGTGTCTGGGAAGGAGATGCCAACCTGTTATTTACTTGTTCTTGGAATATCTCTGATATCTTCATCCCATTTGTGATCTGGTCGAAGAGGAGTTCACTCAGTTCTCTTGTACATAATTTGACGTCATTGCTTGAAAGATTATTTGCTCCAATGAACAACTTAGCCTCTTTGTCATCCATTTCCGCAAACAAAGAATGAACAGTGGCAGACAATGAAAGCATTGACGAATTGCTTTCCTCCTTGTAGACAGGGCAACATTTGATTTTCAGCTGTGCCAAAATGCGCTGTAGCGATATTTTGGCAAAGCTCTTTAAAAAAAAAATCTTAATTTTGTTCCCCACCCTCTTTAAAATCCATTTGTTACTTATCTCTTTGGATGTTTTGCAAGATGCACACATTTCTTTTTCAAACACCTGAGCAATTTCCTCTGCAATACTTTGAATCTCCCGACTGCTCTCACTTTGGAGAATCTCATACTCGCTGCTTTTCAACACACCTGAAATAGGTGTTGTGAGATTACTAAACTCTTTACTTATAATTTCTTGGATCTCTTTCGCTGTTGAGCTGGAGTGCTTCTCTGATCCTCTTGAGACCTCTGAACCTTCAGACGATTTGGAGGTTTTTGACTTGAATGACATGTATTTTGACTGACAGCTGTTACTGTTGTCAGCCACCTCCAACTGTTGTCTGTCATCTGTCCCTTCTTGTTTGAAGAGGGTCTTACAGCTTGTCCACCTGTCTGATCTTGGTTTGCAAAAACTTTGGATCTTATCCAGAAATGCTTTTAACACATTTGAAGCATGACTAACCATATAATTGAGCTTATCAGGGGGGGTAATGCGAGGATTCATTTCTAGGTTCACAGTGTCTGCATTAGCTATGATGGTAGAGTTCACACTTTTTGTAACCTCTTTCACTATTAAACTTGTCAAGCTTTTTGAACTGGTACAATCGGCTATTTCACTGACAGAAAAAGTTGCAGCAAAGCCTTGCGTAATCGTGTCACCAAGCCTGGCCTCAACATGCTCCTCAGACACGGTAACGTTTATGCTCTTAATATTTGCCAATAAGGATCTTGTTACCAATGTAATGATTTCCATCAGCAGTTCTGCCAACAACACACGTGTGGCATCATCAGGGGTGCCCTTTTTCAACAATTCCCATTGATCTTGTGTGGTCCTTTCATAAAAGGATTCAATTATTGGGAGTATATTAGCCACAGTAATCTTTTGTAACATATCTTTCTTTGAAAGCCCCTTTCCATTCATGTTGATCATTGTATTATTATGTGAAGAGTGATGGTATTTTATGCTAGGTTAAATTTTTAACTATCAGTCGCTCAGTTTCCCTGTACTGGTTTGTTTCGCAATTGCAGAAATGAAGACTGAAGACTGAATTCCTGTCTTAGTTAAGTTCCCCAGAGATTGTGATGTCAGAGATCAAAGAATAGAATTCCTACTAAGCCCCGCCCCTAAACTGTCACTCACTCATTCCCTACTCCCTACTCACTATACAGTGAGTTTAATGCAGTGGACTATATAGTGCACTCACTCAGAAAAATTATAAAACATTTCGGACACTACTCGCTTACTCACCGGCCGCTGACAGTGACGTCATTGTTGTCGCGCATCTAAAACGTGCAGCTTAACAACGGCTGAGGATCAATAATAACGGTAAATAACGGCATGAATTTCAGTGATAACTTCTATTAAACTGAGTGGATTTTCAAGAAAACATTTACAAATAATAAATACATATAAAATATTGAATTTTACATATGATGAAACATATTTTCGGACCAAAACTCATTTATTTCTGTTCACAGACCCTCCTCTCGTGTCTGTCATCATCACCAGGACAAACTACCGTCACTAACGTTAACGATATTGACTCTTTATTTAAACAGATCAAAGATTTCAGTAAAAACGCTCCAAACATGAACTTTATTGTGCTTCTGTGTTCTCACTGGTCGCTCCTCGTCCGTCTGAGAGCAGCCGAGTCAAACGCCACTCTCCGCTCGTAAAACCGCAATGCATGATGGTATATATTGCTCGGATAGGGACCATCGCTTGTCCACTACTTTTCATAATGCATTGTGGGATACATTGAGTGGACTATATAGGGTATGACCATGCTCACTATGAATTCGGACAGCACTACAAAATGGCGTGTTCACTATATAGTGCACTATATAGTGAATAGGGAGTGATTTCGGACACAGCCAGTGTCTACACAAGCCATCTTCTCTGGAAGACTAGGGAGGACACTATTTCATTCCATATCCGAAGAGATGGCTTCCTATGTGGGAAAGACCGTGTAAGACCAGAAAGCCTTACCTCAATAACAAACCACACTGGCAAGAGCACCAGAGACAAAGTGCTACAAGCAGCGGCAGAGAGATCAGATGAAAAAATTCAGCTGCGGATGCTGGCATATCAAGATCTATTTAATTTTGCCAAATATCACCGAAGCTGTCTTGCCCATTACATCTCTGAAAGAAATGTGGCTGCAGCCAGACGAAAATGTCCAAATGAGGAAAAGGTGTCGATCCATGATACGGCCATTCTTCAATTGAAGAAATTGACCAGACATTGTTACCCCAGGATATAGACTGCCACATTATGACGTAATTTTGTAGGCCAACCCGGAAGTAGCATCGCCCTGGGTTCCTAAGAGAATTCGCCTATGGGATTTTTGCATTGAATTTTGGATCATTGCAGAAAATAAGCTCTGTGGCTAACACACGTTTCTGATGCGTAGGCGTTTTGTTCAGCAGGATAATCTTTACAAATGAACACCACTTTTATGAAGTTTGAAGCGTAAATGCAGCCGAGAGAAGTAAAAAGCTAACGTTATGCTACAAGCGAACTACACCAGGGTCGGTTGACTATGACGTCACTACCGTTATACTTCACCGATCTAATCAGCGGTTTTGACAAGCTAGCGAAACCGTAGCTTAATAAGTTGTTTATTAACCTAATATTTGCAAGAGCACTGAAAAACAAGACTAGAGGCTGTAAGGCGGACTAGTGAGAGAGTTCCCGGCGTGATGACGTTTAATGTCCCCGACAACCACTGTAGTCTCATTTAGCCACTTGTTAGCAACCGCCGTTTTTAGTACGCGTAAAAACTTTAAAATTCACAAGTTGGGGTCTTATCTAATGTAGTTTATCTCGTCTAACAAAATGCCAACATCTCTTAAGTTAGTGTTAACCACAGACCTTATTTCAGGCGTCTAACCACAAACCCATTCAAAATCCCCATTGACTTTTAGAGTTAGGAACCCATGGCGCTAAAATGCTAACTCACTTCCGGGTTTTAGGACTCATTCCTGCGGCAGTCTATAGCTGTAAGCTCACTGAGTGCCCTTGTAGAAAGATTTGAGAGTAATCTAAAAATGCACTCAACTCACGTTGATGGAAGTTAAAGCAGAAGCTGCTTAATCACTACAAAGACAAACTTGTGTTTGTAGAACCGCAGGGTAAATCAGATTTTGTTTGCTCAACCAGTTCACCTATTGGCCTTGTGATGAGGGAAGCTGCTCTACTCAAAGAAAAGGACACAAAAGAAAATTATGTGCATTAAGAATGCAACCCAACAATGTCTGAAACTCAACTTGCAGCTGGTGTATTGAGGAACACCTTGGAAGAGGTAAAGCAAGATTGTGGCTTCTATGCGAGTAGTGAACATCTGTCCTCTTGTTCTTGTCAGGATTATGTACCCAACATGCTCTATGACTTTGTGAACTGGTGTGTGGATAAAAATGTGCATTCAGCTGTCCAAACATGTGAGGAACCTTCATTGAAGGAAAACCTCCATGTAATAGCAGTCTGCCATGACATAATTGCACAACGCCGCACACCCCCATAACACTAGGGCTTGCCATAATGATAATGATGACTTTGGGAGCAAGACACTTATCAACGAGCTAAATGCTCTGGGCCACTGTGTATCACACAACGAAGTCAGGCAGTTTCTCTCATCTGTCTCAGCTGATCAAATCACAAGGGATGAAGCAGTCTACATGCCAACTGGCCTCAGCAGTATCTCAGAGCATGGGATGACTGATGCTGCTATTGACAATGTTGATCAAAATGTTGAGACACTTGATGGAAAACAGACCACTCATGCAATGGCCACAGTTATATACAAATGACGTCAGACCACCACAGATGCCCATCGCCTTGCCAGGATTCCACACAAGACACTCTCTGCCTTGAACAGCTATGATGTAGATGTAGAAGACCTTAAGGTAGGCTGAACACATGTACTTGTATACATAAACAATGTCTAGTCAACTATGTAAATCATGTATTATCTTTATTATTGATTTGTTTAGAGCCTTGCATGGTCAAGCTCCAGCTTATGTTGCTGAGTTGCTGAGGCCTTATAACACCAGCAGGTCCCTGAGGTCCTCTGACCAGGGTCTGCTAGTTGTTCCTCGCACAAGGCTAAAAACCAAAGGAGACTGTGCCTTTGAGGTTGTGGCTCCTAAACTCTGGAACTGTCTTCCCCCAGAACTGAGAGCCTTGACCTCTGTGGACACTTTTAAAGCCCCTGTATGTAACTTCTCAGTTTTGGTGCGCTTTGGCGCCAACAGCAGGTCTCTGACCGAACTGCACTGTCGTAAAACGGTTACGTCTCCCCGTCTGACATAACGTGCTGCACTCATGTTGTCAAACAGACTTGGAAGCCGGTTTATTTCGCTGTGAGAAGTTAAAGAACCATGTGGACTGAAAAGGTACAGTAATATTACCAGATTGTGATCAAACCTAAACGCCTGCAGCCCGTTGTTTATTATGTGTATTCAACTGTTACCATGATATCTGTAGCCGTGGCTAAATGGCTACATGTAAACATGCTAGTTGTAGATCGGTTTGTAAGGTTACAAACTTTTATGAGACAACGTAAGATGGATATATTTATTTATTTGTTCGCAAACCGGAGACATAACTTGTGATGACTTTCTGCTCCCGGTAAAGCTGCTAAACGTGAGACAACGATGACACCGGTAATGATGCAGCCTAACGTTACGACTCAATCTGTTATATAATATCTGCAGGGATGTTTATTCTGCCATCTAATAGCTTTCCTGTTAGCAGTGAAACAGATCATGATACTGACTTGTTGGGCAATATTATAACTACTTTGCAACCATGTATATTCATAAGTTGAGTTATAATGGTTTGTTTATGCGTTGATAACTGTGTCCGAGGTTTATGTTTTTCAATATCAGTTTTCCTTTTATTCCAGGATTCAACCTCAACTTCATTTCTCCATCCATGATGAGCAGGAGCCCTGGGGGGGGGGCATCGTCATGAATCAAAGCTGCTGCGTCTGGAAGATCAGAGAAGCTTTCTGAAGAGGACAATACCCTGGCTTCAGGGTGCACTGCCTTGTGTCAAAATGTCTTATAGACGTAAATACCTGTTTTGACGTAGCTTTCCGTATTTTTGTGTCATTTCAAGTTGAGTTTGTCGAGTTCACTAAAGTTATTTGTTTTGACCATTGTTTGCAAAATAAAACAGACATCTTTTTCTTCTACTCTGTTGTTATGATGTCATTTAGAAACTGTAATTGTTCTGAGCTGGTTATAACAGTAACTGTGTGCATTGCCCACTGATTTTTAGTTCTGTCTTCTTATTTATATTTACATAATAACAAAAACTTTATCCAGGTTTCAAGATTCAAGAGATTGACATTGGGCAGAACGATCTCCCTGAGCGTTGTCATGCAGAATATACCAAAGGTAATAAGAAAACAGGAGAATATAATATGAAGGAAAAGCTACAGAGATCAAGATCAAATAGTTATTTATTAGAAAAACACTGATTTTACATATAAATACAATCAAAAGCACTTTTTGGCACTCATTTACACATTCAGCTGCTTGAGGGAGGGAGGGGGTTCTACACCATCCTGGAGCTTTGTTATGATGGACCTGATCTCTGATGATGCACAGCTGTAGATACAGGCAGGTAGGACGTTTAGGAGCAGCTTCTCCTGTGAAATGTGAGTGAAGTTCAGCTCTGGGTGGTGTCTGTGCATCATCAGCACCAGACTCTGTCTTCTAGGAAGATTCTCTCTTTTCATCACTGATCGTAGTCTGGTCTTTTTCAAGGCATTCACACTCCAGCTCTTTGATTTTTATTGCAGCAACTTCAGAACCTTGGACAATATCATTTAGCATTAGAGTTGTTTCATATTTTCAAAACTGTATATGTATATATATTATTAGCTAACGTTACTCCATGAAAACACACCTGTCGCGGTCTGACTCTGGACTCTGGCAGGGATGGAGGTTGCGTTTGTTGCTGGAGATGATGCTGAGCTCCTCTTTAGAAAGCTGGAATAAAGTTTGAAGTCAGTATGTTAGTTTATACAGCTGTGCAGAGTATAGTAACGTTAGTTTCTATAGCAACATGAGGGCGAAACTTTTGACCAGCGAGAAAGTTTGCAATTAGCGCTGCTCAGATAAGTAGCAACCGGAGCTAACGTAACAATATACTGTTTGTGTTATCATGCTACGGGCTGAACTTCTGCTGACATGGACCGACTTGGCATACGAACAACCGCTAACGGGTCGACATCTTTTGTCTGCCCAAATAACTCCGACACATAGGTTAGCATGCTAGCGTAGCTAAATCAGAGGACCCTAACGTTATTCTTCTATTCTGGTCGTTATATGATAACGTCATCTACCTGTCGACATAGACTGAATGTTTTTGGTGAAACGACTCTATAACTATGATGCAAAGAAACAAGACACAAAGTTTGAAACGAGTTACTCACCAGTTACAAGCCCAGCGTCGGACTTGCAGCCCACTGTTTCTTGAAGCTCTCTCCAACATGTAAAAGCCTGTCCAATATTTCCTCTGGTCCGGTCACGCTCACTTTTTATCTTATTATCTTCATCAGTCACCGTACTTTTGCTCTTAGCCTCAGCCATTGTTTCAAACAGCACAGCAGGCTAACTAACTCGCCGCTTCATTGCGTGAACTCTCGTTTACTACATTACTGCCGTAAAGCTGTGCGTACTTCTCGCGAGATAACCGCGTCCCGCGGTCGAATCTTACATACTGTGGTTTTCAGGCGAGAGGACCGCTATGCGGACCTAGGAGAGACAGCATTCTCTCCGCTGACATCTGTTGCGCCCTTAGATCATAATAAAACGACATTTAATATAGGTGGAAAAGTTACATATTGTTGCTTTAAAAAGCAGCTGAAGACTCATCTGTTCAGACTTGCTTTTGTTTAATCTGTCTGTACTTGATTTTATGTAATTGTTTGTATTATCTGTTTTTGTTTGATTGTGAAGCACTTTGTGACGTCTGCTCTTGAAAGGTGCTATATAAATAAACTTTACTTACTAAACCTTACTTAGTTTTTTTTTATCTGTGTAGGTGTGTAATAATAACACAATTACATCATGTTAATTACTTTATTCTTTACTTTATTGTCCAGATACATCAGACCAGAACCTCCAGCCATACAAGAGCCATCACAAGTTCTGAATGCAAAAAGTGAAATCTCCACACAAGCTGGAAAGAGAGACACCATATGGAAGCTGGCCCGGATCATGATGCGGCAAAAACAGCATATCCCATCCTGGTCTGCATTTAATGCATTCATTACAGATAAGTCACCCCCAGTCGTCGCTGTAAGATATATGCCTTTCATCAGAGCATCACCAAGAGATCATTCAACAACTTACACGGCACCAATTCGACTCACGCAGCTCTCTTCAAAATTGGAACAAAAGCATATTCTTGTAACAGCGGATCTTGCATTTTATAGAAAACCCTGGAGATTTTACCCCTAATGGTAAGGTGACAATGAGATTGGGAGGCATCCACATCACTATGGCTTATCCCGCAAGCATAGGGAAGCTCTATGGTGATGGTGGATTGCTGTCAAATCTGATTGAGTCTGACATATATGTTGAGAACACTGCTCAACAAATGCTTCAAGGCAAACAGTTCCAGGGGTGTAAGAAAACTGTAAGACTGGTGTGAAAACGCCACGTTAGCCAACAAACACTGCTCTCAGATGGCAGAGTTCCTCATCGTGAAATGCCGTCTATCTGCCGAGGGATTTCACCAACGTGATTGTAGCCGTTGTTTACATAGCTCCTAGCGCAAATGCTAAAGCTAATGCTAAAAAGGCACTCGGAGGGCTACATGATGCTATCAGTGAGCTCCTGACTAAACACCTGGACAGCTTTGTAGTGGTTGCAGGGGATTTTAACCACACCAATTTAAAGGCAGTTTTCCCCAAGTTCAAGCAATTTGTTGACTTTAAAACCAGAGGTGAAAACATGCTGGACCTGGTGTATACAAACTCACCAGATGCATACAAGGCAACCCCCCGCCCACACCTCGGCCTTTCTGATCATCTATCTGTTATGCTGGTACCTGCTTACAAACCACTACTTCAACGAACAGGCCAGTGAAAAAACAAATCAGGATCTGGCCGGAGGGGGCAGACTGCACTTCAGGACTGTTTCATGCATACCGACTGGGAGGTTTTCAAGACAGGAGACTCCCAGGGAGATCTGATAGACATTGATGAGTATGCTGAGGCGGTAACCAGCTACATTGCAAAGTGCACAGAGGATGTCACTGTAATCAAGACCTTCACTGCATGTGGCAACCAAAAACCCTGGATGACTACAGAGGTGCTCTCGCTGCTGACAGCCCGAGATGCAGCCTTCAGGGCGGGGGAAATGACTGCTCTCCGCTCAGCTAGGTCTGCGCTCTCTAAGGGTATCAAGGCTGCGAAAGGCACCTACGCAGAGAAAATCCAGGGACACCTCTGCGACACAGGAAACACCAGGCGGATGTGGCAGGGAGTCCAAGCACTAACGGATTAGCCAGCCATCACCATCAACGCAGCGGACACATGCAGAACCCTAACCAGGGTCAACCCACAAAAAGCAGGGGGCCCGGATAACATTCCGGGACGTGTGCGCAGAACCTGCGCTGGTGAGCTAGCAGATGTCCTGACTGACATCTTCAATATCTCCCTCAGTCAGGCCATTGTCCCCAGATGCTTCAAAACATCCACTATAATACCAGTAGCAAAGAAACCAGTTGTATCCTGTCTAAATGACTACCCCCCCCGCCGCACTGACACCAATCCTGATGAAGTGTTTTGAGCAGCTTGTCAAACCACACATCACAGCCAGCCTCCCTGCATCACATGACCCGCACCAGTTCGCTTATCGTCCCAACCGCTCGACAGAGGATGCAGTATCCACCACCTTGCACTCAGTCATCACTCTTCTGGACCAGAAAGACACCAATGCCAGAATCCTGTACATTGACTCAGCTTTTAATACCATCATCCCCCAGAGACTTATGGAGAAACTCTTCCTACTCGGCCTGAACCCCGCCACGTGTCTCTGGATCCGGGACTTTCTGACAGAGAGGCCACAATCTGTCTGTGTCGGAAAATACACCTCCAACTCCATCACGCTGAGCACTGGATCTCCTCAAGGCTGTGTACTCAGTCCATTGCTGTTTACACTGCTAACATACGATTGTGCATCAAGACATGAGGGGAACCAGATCATGGATGACACCACAGTGGTGGGACTCATTCACAGAAATGACGAATCAATGTACAAGTTACACCTAGAGGGCTGGTGCAGAGAAAATAATCTGGTGCTCATTGGGGATAAAACGAAAGAAAATATTATGGACTTCCGGAGGTAACAGCCTGAGCACGCTCCTGTCAGCATCAGTGGCCGTACAGTGGAGAGAGTGGAGAACATCAAGTTCCTCGGAGTGCAAACCTCGCAGGACCTAAACTGGAATAAGAACACCTCAGGGATCACAAAACAGACAAAAAAGCCCTGCAGCGGATAGTCAGGGGAGCTGAGAGGGTTATCAGAGTTTCCCAACCCTCTGTCCAAGAACTCTTCCTGAACCGCTGCAGGAGCAGAGCACTGAACATCGTCAGGGACCCCACCCACCTCCTCCATAAATTCTTTGAACTGATGCCATCAGGAAAACGATTCCGTAGCTTAAAAGGCAGAACCAACAGGCTGATCAACAGTTTCCTACCACAAGCTCTGCTGATCTGCAACATGCACACTGCTGCACTTCAGTCTTAGCCTTAGTTATAGTTATAGTTTTATATTTATTTCACTGGCACCTGATTCACAGGCTGTTATGGACATTTTACACTGAGAACTCATGGGATGTAGGTGTGTGTGTGAGTGTGTATTTTAATTGTGTCGTATTTATTTTATTGTATTTTTATTGGATCCTCTCATTTAGCTTGCACTACTGTTGTATGTACAACTAAATAACAATTACAACAATTAAAGCTTTGAATTGAATTGAAGAAGCTTTAAGATCATTCTCAAAGCGCTCTTCAGACTCTTGGAAATGAAATTAATTAATCATTAATCATTAACCTCAAGGTTGGAACGGCTAAAGGATGTACAACATACATTCAATGCCAAAGACAGGGAATCAACAAAACAACTTGTCAAAGAAATCGAAGATCAACGCATCGATGAAGTCATTGACTCAGTTCACATTTTCTCAACAGCAGGAAGTAAGCAGTCTGCCAATTGTGCTTACTGGTTAACATTCATGCAAGGAGTGGACCTGCTATTGAGAATGCTCCGGGCAGAGAGAGATGCAGACTTTGAGCTTCACTTGAACTGCATGGTGGAGGCTTTACCATGGTGGAAGACACAATTATTCAAAGTATCTGCCAGTTTATGTTGATGAAATGAAATCACCTCAGCAAGAGCAACCAGAGTCATACGAATTCCTCCAAGAAGGTGGCTTTGTTGCACGGCGTTCTGGTGAGCAAAGCTTCAACTGTGTAGCAACTGACCAGGCTCTGGAGCAAACAATCAACCGATTTTCTGAGATACATGTGATAAGGCAGGAGCTGTGTCTCTTTTGGAGTGGCCCCAAATTTCACTATTTTCGTTTTTTGATAAGATAAAAAACAAAAACAAAAAAAAACGTTATTTTGCTGTAAAATAAAAGTATAAAACCATCCATTTCATAAACTAAACATTTCAAGCTAGTAATACATGTTCTGAATATATTACTGGAAATATAAAAAATGCAATTTAAATTGTATCTGTGTTTAAAAGCATCTATAAAAGTGACAAACCCTTCGTTGTTTCTACCACTAAACCTGACAACCTCAATGTTTGATGGAAATCCATATTCATTTAAAATAACAGCACATTAACAGGTTGAGTAGAAGAAAAATAAGGTTTCATTCAGACAGGAAAATTCAGCAACCATTTAGAAAAGATAAGAAAAACATAAAATCAGCACTTGAAAATAAAATCTTTAATTTATATCCACTGCTATTCTTCACCCCTTTTTTTCACAATAAAATCACCTGGAGCACAAGACTACATAACCCCCCTACAAAAATACAAAACAAGTCTGAGTAACTGTGTGCAGCATGTTACAGCCGCCCCGTCTCCTTGAACTTGCTGAGAAGTCGGTCTTCAGCCCTCAGGGGAAAGTACAGCGTCCGAGTTTTGTAGTACTGGGAGTCGGACTGGAGGTTTTGAATAACGTCTGCGAGAAGGTGGGCCCGCTCTACGCCGCAGCCCGGTGCCTCGTAGCCCAGCTTGGTGAAGTGGACGTGAAGGTGGTAGTAGGACGGCTGATAGTGCAGGTAGACTCTCAGCTTACTGGCTGGAATGTTGTACCGCTGCATGATGGCCTCCTTAGTAACAATGAACAGGTATCGTCATTCTTTTGCTGTGATTGACGTTACTGCATCAGCAAGTCACCATCGTCTTTTTATACTGTAATGAATGTTCTGTCCTTACTCTCTTAATAATGGAAAAACAACAACTGAATTGGTTTCCAAAGTATTGAATAATTAGGGCCGTCAAGTGATCAGAAAAATCATATTAATAACAAGCTTTGTCTTATTATATTGTAACATATTCATTTTCTTGAGAAGCACTGAATCATACGTAGACGTACGTAGACTGTATATCCGTTTTAGGAATTCATTGATTATTTAACCATCGTCCTTTATTCTTGACTTTTTTAAAATCTTTTATCAAGTACACATTCAATCTACTTACACTTTCTACGTTTTCTTTTCCTCAAATATAACACCCGAAATGGTCAGTAACCCTGTACACTTTATTTTAAACTTTTATTAACAAGCAGTATGTTTGATAAAGTATCCCAAACACATCCAGCTTGATGTAATATTGTCGTATATCGAAATGCCTGAAACCAATATGATAATGATATGTTCCTGCAGGAGGCTCTGGAGGCTCATCAGCAGCAGCCGCCATGCTGGAAATGCTGTCTCTTCCTAACTTTCAGTCGACCTAACGACAGGCTGAGAGCTGGAGTCGAGGCGGGTTTTAGGCCTCGCGACAAACGGGACACAAACAGCTACACTGCGCACGTCTGTCAAGCAGGTCAGCTAATCGCCAAGCTATGGATAACACTTATCGTTCATAAAATCAAAACGGAGCAGTTTTAACAAAAATCAACCCCCCCACACAGCGTGTTCCCATGAGGACTATAACTTATAATTGATTGCACATTGCGTCTCTTCTCGGACAGATTCAAAAACAATGAAAAGCCAAACCACTCATAGTTATCTGCTGTCATCATGTTTGCAAAGCTACTGTGCACAGTTGTAGACAGTCAAGGGGAATAGTGGCGTGCTATCTGCGTTGATGTATTTGACACCTTTTTTTCCTACAATTGATAGTCAAAGTCAACCCTAGTTATAATACTGTAATTCACTATGATGACTGAAAAGGACATTTTCTGCTCTCCTGAATATTCTTGTAACCTCACCTTTCCTTTCTCAAAGATGTTCTGCAGCAGCGGAAGATGCTCGGACTTCAGGTCTCTGAGACTCCTAATACCTCTACAGTGTGCTAAAGCAATCAGGTATAAATCGTCCACCTGCAAGAAGAAGACAGATAATACACATGGCATATTATCGAATATTGTAAAACAAACTGCAGCGACTTTCATGTATGGTCAGTTAACAATCCTGTACGTGCAAAACATTCACCTGCTTAGCTCCACAATTAAGTGAGACATGAAGTTCTCTCTCATACCCAGAGGGAAATGTCTGAGGTCACTGTGCTTGCATCCTTTTTTTAATGTCTCACCATGTGGCTATATCAGTGTGTAAATGAAGTATATGAAAAAGCCTTTGACATATTAATCAATATTTGTCCCAAATGAACTTTATATAAAAGATTGCATGCGTGCATGAAGAGAGCTGTTGACTTTTCAGACAAACAAATCTAGTACCAGGCACTTCACACTTTAGAAATCATGTTATATGTAACCAGAATGTAAGTACTTTTACATTTTGATTTGTTTTAAAGGTCTGCATCTCGAGAGGCCGTCACAACAAGAGGAAGCATATTTTTTGTTAATTCCATAACAGTATGCACTTAGGGGACAAAAAAAACGAGTTTGAAAACACAGGCATATCAGATATCTGCAAAAGCGCTTACTGTACATATAACTGTGTGATTTCTCCTGTGGTCATTATTTATCGTCTCTCACCTGTTTTTGGTCCCATTTGAAATCTGGGAGGAGGACAAAGCCAACCTTTGGGTCAGGATCTTCAAAAACGACCCTGTCAGCCTCTGCCTTCTTCTCCAGGATGTTGTACACCCACTGTGGGTAAAAGAAGTACAAAGACGTTAGATGTTGTTGAGACGTGCTTTACAAACGTAGGAAAAAATGCACAAACAGGACCCTGTGGACATGCATTAATGGAGAGATGCCAGTAAGGTTGCACACGGACAAGAGCCCTGAGCCGTTGGGGGTTCAGAGCCTTGCTGAGTGGAAGTTCACAGGAAGTCATCTGGCTCCAATCCAGCTACCAGCCTAATTCCCAGACTTGGTCCATAATGGGATTTATACTAGCGGCTCACTGGTTACCAAACCCAGTCCCTACAGACTGAGCTTCTGCCACTTGAAGCTAAAAGTGATATTTTAATTACATAATTATTAAATATTTTAAATGTAAAATTGTTAGGACAATCAGCTCTGCACACTTTGAACTAATAAGACGTGGTATGAGGCTGGTATTGACACTGAGTATCTTGGTGGATATTTCTTGTACTGATTAACTGTAAATGTCGGTTGGATTGTTGATAATGTGCTTTGGATGATCTCTTTTCGTAGAAAACCTACCATCAGTGTGTGAATGTGAAGGTGTGACCTGCGGTGTTAAAGTGCTTTGAGTAGTCAGAAGACTAGAAAAAGTGCTATACAGCTCAAGTTCTCTGCTAAATAAACAAAAACACCAAATAGAAACAAGAAGAAAAAAGACTGACCTGCAGACTGAAACTCTGCTGCTGAATGTAGGGCAAAGTGATGGACTGATAGTCCTCCCCAGTTTCCTCCACAAGGAAACTCTCCTGACGCTGGTATTTCTTTACATGCTTCTCTGTAGCTGGACACACGACTGTAGTCTTTATCTCTGTAAATAAAACAAGTTAAATAACTAGCCTTCAATACACCAAAGAGGCTGCTGGATTCTTTATGAATTTTTTTAACACACCATTAAGATGATGGGGAGCCTGTAATCGATATGTGCTGTAAATGTCGTTTCTCATCTCCAGCTTCAGCATAGAACCACTAAAGAGGTCCGCCAGGGTGTCCTCTCTGATGGGGGTCTTCTCCAGGATTACCACGGCCTCCTTATCAGCAAACTGTTGAGGACATGTTTATTGTCTGCCTGGTGATATTTCCAGATATTCATACACCAGTCTCACCCTGAGTAAAACATTGTAGAACTGATTTCTAAAAAATAAATGTATTTTTACATTATATATACAATTATTTTGAAATACCAAACCGGAAGTCACTGTTGTGCATTTCCCTCCCAAATCAACCCACACACTTGAATGGTAACAATAGAAACTTCCCCCTTTCGTACCTTAAATTGCTCTTAGCTTCATTCATATGACTGGAGCTATCTTAATGCTTTCAGATAGCTTCGCTGAGTACGACACATTACAAATACCTGAACCTTACCTTTCCATGGATGAAGATGTTTTTCTCACGAGCAGAATCACTCAGGACCTTGCACGTTTTAAAACCATGCAGAATATTTTCCGCTTCAGATTCCTTTCCAACTTCTTCTTGGCCATTATCATCGTCAGCTTTCGCCCTCTTAACTTTGTGGGATGGGTTTTCAGATTCAACCCGGTTAGTTTCACGTTTAGCCGCGATGTCCGACATGTTTCGTAGCCGCACTGCCAGTGCTGTATGAACTGACCAAAGATCGTCTATTTCCAAGACCACCCCTCACCACCACGCTCGAGCACGCACAAACACACACACACACAGGTATAAGGAGTATAACCACTTTTTTTTCAGTCTCCATAGGGTATACCCACCACTGATGCACACCAGTGTTTGATTGACAATATTCAGTATGCCGCATTTTTTTTTCATAGCATAGTGGAGGGATGAACCTCACTACTCTGTCTCTCATTTGCAGGTACGCACTGACTAAATATGCAAGAGTAGTCTTACATGTCACTGTTAATAACAGAGGCCGTATTTACTCTGCTGGACAGGACACTTGAAAAAAAAATAGGGGTAAAAATTAAGAGTATACCCACTTCTTTATAGGCACCACTACACCACTGGTAACCCATGCTGGACAGACATAGACCTGGATTACCATGCATGGGGTTTCCTCCTGCCATGAAACTAATTGTTTGACGAGTCAATATTGTGTTTATCACATATCATTTTGGAACATTGATGATATATATTCTTGAACCGTTGCAGGTCATACTGCAGATAAGTATAACGATAACAGCGCAGTGGGTATGCATGGGTTACTATATATCCCTTCTTTCAAGCAGAAAATCTGAATATTCTAACAAATGAATATCTAAGCATTGTCAAGGCATTTTACTGTTGAGCTTCTTATTCTTATTAACTCATATCATTAACCTTCATGTCCTGTTTTCTTCTACCATTTGCCATTTAATAGCTATATTATCACCAACAATATTTAAGCACGAGTTAGGCCTAGAACATTACAGTGTAGGGACGTCTGCTGGTCCTCCCAAAATAAGGATTTTAATGTGACAGATATTAGTATAACCTGTTTTATTCGTCAAGTGGCTGGAATATCTCTGAGATAATGAAAACACTAAATGAGTTAATTATGGTAAATGGACTTGAGCTTGTATAGCTCTTTTCTAGTCTTCTGACTACTCAAAGCACTTTGACACCGCAGGTCACAGCAACACATTCACACACTGATGGTAGAGGCTGCTATGCAAAGTGACCATCAGAAGTAACTAATCCCATTACACAAACTCATACGCTGCTGTCGAAGAAGCAGGAGCAACTTGGAGTTAAGTGTCTTGTCCAAGGAAACATCGGACATGTAGCTGCAGGAGCTGGGGATCGAACCCCTGACCTTCCAGGACTTTAAGGACAACCGACTCTACCAAATGAGCCACAATAATAATCATTACTTGAATGATTTGATTAATCAAAGTCAATAATAAATTACTTGTTCTTCCTACAAGGAATCGGAATGAAACACAATTGTAAGTCACCTTCACCTGCTCTCATGTGGGATGCTTAGGAAAGGAAAGCTGCTTAAAAGAATAAATACATTCAATAGTTGTTTTGTAATTGGAGATTTCTAATGAGCTCCTGAAGTCCCCAAAATGTAATTCTTTTGTATGCAGAGGTCAATCAGGGTCATTATATTGTGACAAGATAAAGCACTTGTTTTTACGATGCCATGAAACCTTGTCTCTTTGTGTGCTTTCTTCCTAACATTACTATAAGACACTCTGGCAGAGTAGTATCACTTCTCTAAAGTTTAAGGTACAAAATGTGCCGCAGCACGACGCTCGTAACCAATTGCGAGGAAGGGTCATCCTGGTGACAGGAAGTAATAGATTTA
Organism: Tautogolabrus adspersus; assembly: GCA_020745685.1. Taxonomy (NCBI): domain Eukaryota; kingdom Metazoa; phylum Chordata; class Actinopteri; order Labriformes; family Labridae; genus Tautogolabrus; species Tautogolabrus adspersus. The sequence goes on from CM036540.1 coordinate 4,281,468, forward strand.
TTAGTTACTGAAATGATCGACATATCATTTAACCAATATATTTAGCATTTCTGGGCGGGGCGAGTTTTAAGTGAACCAATGGAAAAGAGTCAGTGTGCTAACGCCACAATCAGGAAGTGATTTAAAGACGAAGACGACACGCTGCTGTTGTTGTTGTTGTGATAGCAGATGGTGAGGATACGGAGGACAGGAAGATTAACTCTGAAGTAAACCTGATGTGAAAGATCTTTTCCGCTCAACCAAAATGTACCCATGTGTCCGAGTATGGCTTCCTGTCCTGTTTCTTCTCTCACTGGCTCTCTCTGTTTCAACCAGAAGAGGTAACATTTATTAACTTTAGAATGATCAAGGTTATGTGAACATGTCCAGTGTGAACTCTACAGCGGTGTTCACTACATTTCGCAGATTTTCTTTGAGTGGGTTTATTAAAGGTTTTGTAGGTCAAGTTTAGGTTTGATTGACTGAATGATTTCTCAGCTTTAGAGGGACAATTACTGTTCGCTAGTTTCTCTTCAACTACTAACTTGAACCATGACTTTTACACTTGTTGTGTTTGTATGTTTAGATGCTTTCAAGTGTCTAATCAGTGGTGTAGTGCAGGGTAAACGCAGGTATAGTCAACGGAGTAGACCCACTTCTTTTTCAGTCTTCATGGGGTATACCCAAATCACGTCTGAATCACTCCAATCATTGATTGAAAATATTTAGAAGTTTGCTGCAATTTTTTTCCTAGACTGGTGAAGGGATGACCCTCCCTAATCTGTCTCTCACTGGCTAGTACACACTACCTTAATATGCAAGAGTATTCTTACATGTCACTGTTTATACCTCGCCTTTACTGGAAAACATTTTTCTGTAAACAATGTCACAGCTCTTGTCAATCAGATGTATTTGTCTTTTTATTTACGATGTATTCTCTGCTGGAGGGGCCACTGAAAAATGAAGAGAACAGTATACCCACTTCTTTAGACACCACTGAGTCTAATGCTACTTCCTACTCACCTGTTGCCGTTGTCTAATTCAATTTTATTTTGTAGCACATTTCATACAATCGTAAACTCAGTGTGCTTTACAGAAGACCAAAAATAAACAAACACAATACAAACTCATTAGAAAATGAACACATAGATTCAAAAGCACTTTTTAAATCCCAAACACATTTTAAAGGAGCCTGCATCATCCCATACGACACACACACACACACACACACACACACACACACACACACACACACACACACACACACACACACGGGACCATACACCAACCATACGTACACACAGCAATGTTTTAAGACCTCTCTTAAAAGAACTTTAAGTTTCTACAGACCTCAGATCAGCAGGCAGTTTAATCCACAACACTTCACCATGGTCACCTGATTTAGTTGACCAGCGATCAGCGATCTGTAAACTGTGCCTGAACTCTTTGCTTTGTATGTTCATTTAAAAGTGCAACAACCTGAATCAAGTCTGGGTTTCTTTGCTTTCAGAGAGGAGAAATGTCCTTTTCATCATGGCAGATGATTTGCGGACATCTTTGGGCTGCTACGGAGACACTGTAGTAAAATCACCCAACATTGACCAACTGGCATCCAAAAGCCAAGTTTTTGTCAATGCTTATGCACAGGTCAGTTTGTTGTTTATTTTCTGAACTAGTCTTTTCATTTGTGAGATTAATCAGATCATTTAACCTCGTCAAAATCTTTGAATCTGTTCTATCTTCTCTCAGCAAGCTGTGTGTGCGCCCAGCCGTATCTCAATGTTAACGAGTCGCAGACCAGACACGACCAGGCTCTACGACTTTAACTCCTACTGGAGAGTTCATGCTGGAAACTACACAACAATGCCACAACACTTTAAATCTAACGGCTACCTCACCATGTCTGTGGGCAAGGTATTTCATCCAGGTAAGATGATGTACATCCTTAATACAGAGCCATCCCTATGGGGTATCCTGTTCTGTCTTTTGAGTGTGATGTGATGTGATTGGGATGTGAGCTTGTAATGAAAGACACATTTCTGTGCAAACGGATGAAAAAGTGTTATTTTATCTTATACCGTTCTATAAATCAGTGTATGCAGGCACAGCACAGCGTTAAAAAGATACACATATCTCTACTAAATGCTTTGCACAAAAAATGGCAGTAAAAACTAAACTTAAGAATAGTGACTTGTTAGTTAATGATACGTCTAAGGCAGTGGTCCTTAACTGGTCTAGCCTGAGGACCCACCACCAACTCCTTAATAAGAAATGGTAAACCACATTTTGGATATTTTTCAACCAATGAGATTTGTTTGATGAAAAATGGTGCAGTTTGGACCTCAGACGGTTCAATGACAACAAAGAGATAAAAAACAAAGATCTTTTAAAAGTGTTTTTTAGTTGTTTTTTTTCAGGCACACTTTCATGACCCACTGAAAACGACTCAAAGACCCATTTTTGGGTCCCGACCCCCCAGTTGAGATCCACTGGTCTAAAGCACATTTTTTGAGAAGAACCCAGTCTGCATGATTGTTTTTGTTTACTTCATGAAAGTCCTCACATGTCTTTAACTGCATAGTAACCATAGACGGGGCCGTTCTGTCTAATATCGGGTCAGATATTGAAGTCATTTATGATTACAGACTGACGGCCCCGATCTACATCACCGATCAAGAGAGATGGTTGAACACTTTAAACATCCTCAGCTCGCACAGTCTCACTTTGAAGACATTCAGACTGAACTGTAAGAAGTGTCCACAAATCGTCTCCATGACGACGTTCAGACGAGAAGGAACAGCTCCTTCTATCAAAAGGACAATTCTTCCACGTCAGTTTAAAAGATTGAATTTGAAAAGCTCACAGTTGTTGCTGCTTCCTGTTTGTACGTGAAGCCAGCACAAAGTTTCAGGGAAATATTATTTTCTTTTACAAATTCCACTTTATTGTTTTTGCTCTTTGAGTAACAACATCTCTGTGCAACCTTACACATAATACCAACAAGAACAATAATCATTATGATAAAAAAATATCTGTACATTTGTATCTGAATCAGATTGGAACTGACAAAAAGTGGATTGGTGCATCTCTAACGGTAACGATGGGTGTGTTGTCTTTTCTTTTGAGGTGTTGCCTCTAACCACACCGATGACTTCCCCTACAGCTGGTCCATCCCTGCCTTCCACCCACCTTCTTTTAGATATGAGAAAGAAAAGGTAAGCAAGGGGAAGAGGAGCTCTCGCACACTTCCCATTTCCAATCAGTTATGTGTCAGCTGTGTTACTTCTCACACATCAAATGGTTTATAAAGCTTAGGGTGATGCCACACCACTCTCCACCCTCAACGTAAAACACAAACCTAGTGGCTTAGAAGCTCTTAATGTTTCTCATATATTGTCTATACGATCATGCAGTCTGTTTGATTACACGAACACTATAGTACCACCGACAGAGTTCAGCCATTATTTTCCAAAAGGGGACATAATGCTCCAGCATTTTTTTTAATTCAGTTGGTTTCACAGACATGAACACGCCCACATACAGTACTGTTAAAGCACTATATCAGGCCTATTATACTGGCGGCCCAGGGGCCAACTCTGGCCCACGGTTGACATCAGACTGGCCCGCTGATCCTTTCTATTTACAATTAAGAAACATTTATATACAGGGGGGAAATCTTGTGAATGACTGTCATTGTTGCCACAGTAAGGTTTTTAAAGCAGCAGGGCGCTGCCGTTTAATAGAACATCTTTGGTCCTGTGCTTGCAGCCTATCACAAGCTTGTGTTGTTGATGGGGGAAAAAACGGCGCACTGTACTTCTGTGGTGGGCTTGATTGTCTGGCCCCCGGGTCCTTAGCTTTCTGAAAATTTGGCCCCCTGAACAGTATAAAAGCCCTGCACTATATTAATACTTAAAGGTGTACATCTCGTCAGAACAGTGTAATGGAAAAATGAACCTTACTACAGCAAGTTTAACAAACATGAACACAGAAATCTATTCAAAGAAAACATTGACATGAAAGACTTTCTATTGGTTTATGATTGGCCAATGAACAAAAACACAAATATGAGAAGAATTACATGTTATGATATTATTGAATACATAGATACTCTGTCATTATGGGGTCACTGTGGCTCAGTTGGTAGAGTCGGTCGTCTCTCAACCTGAAGGTCGAGGGGTTCGATCCCCAGCTCCTGCAGCCACATGTCTAATGTGTCCTTGGGCAAGACACTTAACCCCAAGTTGCTCCCACTGCTTCATCAGCGGTGATGAATGTGTATGAATGGATTAGTTACTTCTGATGGTCACTTTATATAGCACTCTCTGCCATCAGTGTGTGAATGTGTAGGTGTGACCTGCGGTGTAAAAACGCTTTGAGTAGTCAGAAGACTAGAAAAGTTCTCTACTGACAGAAAACAAATATATAAAAGAGCTTAAATGTAGTTTGGCTTTTCCCCCATGTTGTGGCAGACGAAGATGTAAGAATGCAGCTCTCATTTATTACAACTACAAAAGTTTGTAGCTTGTCATTAGCAGAAGAGTTTTTTGTGTTTGTCCGTTTCTAAAATGATGTTTTTTAAACTGGATGACACAGACTGTCTTGTGATTCAAACATATGAACTTCTCTAAAAATGATGCTTTCATGCCTGATGAGTCTAGAGGGATCAGCAGAAATAAAAGTGAGCAGCTAACAATGCTATTTTAAATGAGGAAGTGAACCTGTTTTACTTCAGAGTCCTTCTTACTGAATGTTGTGGTAAGGTAACCAGCTGCTACGTTCACTGAAATGGAGATCCCTGCAGGAGCCATTCACTATAAATCTTAATCATTGTTGTTGTTGCTCTGTTTGTCTCCTTCTTCTCTGCATCTTCCTCTATCCCACTGTCCTAGACCCACACAGTTCAGCAGATCGCTGTTCAGCATGAGTCTGGTTCTGCTCGAGGTTTCGGCCTCTGAAAGGACGTTTTCTTCCTTGCCACTGTAACTCTGCTAATGTTGCTTAGTGCTCATGATGGATTCATGTTGGATCTTTGTAGATTATATAACAACGAGTGCATTTTGATTGATTGGTTGATGTCTTTAATAAAATGTAGAAAACCAACAAAACCATTACAAAACAAGAGAATTTAATCTAAAGTCAGTCATTGGCTCGTACATTTAACACGCCCGAAAAAGGAGCCCCCTTTGAATAAATGACTCGTACACCAATATCTAATCACACACATAGTCAATATTCCCATCACCAGAATATAACTAACCACAGTACACCGTCTCTAATAGTGATATATACAGGTGCATCTCAATAAATTAGAATATCGTTGAAAAGTTAATTTATTTCAGTAATGAATTTAAAAGTGAAACTCGTATATATATTGTGAATTAATTGCACACAAAGTGAAATATTTCAAGCCTTTATTTGTTTTAATCTTGATGATTATGGCTTACAGCTCATGAAAACCCCAAAATCAGTATCTCAGAAAATTAGAATATTACCTAAGACCAGTAAAAAAAAGATTTTTAGTACAAAAATGTCGGCCTTCTGAAAAGAATGTTCTTGTATATGCACTCAGTACTTGTTTGGGGCTCCTTTTGCATGAATTACTGCATCAATGCGGCGTGGCATGGAGTCGATCAGCCTGTGACACTGCTGAGGTGTTATGGAAGCCCAGGTTGCTTCGATAGCGGCCTTCAGCTCGTCTGCATTGTTGGGTCTCATGTCTCTCATTTTCCTCTTGACAATACCCCATACATTTTCTATGGGGTTCAGGTCAGGTTAGTTTGCTGGCCAATCAAGCACAGTAACCCCATGGTCATTAAACCAGGTATTGGTACTTTTGGCAGTGTGAGCAGGTGCCAAGTCCTGCTGGAAGATGAAATCAGCATCTCCATAAAGCTTGTCAGCAGAGGGAATCATGAAGAGCTCTAAAATTTCCTGGTAGACGGATGCTTTGACTTTGGACTTGATGGACCAACACCAGAAGATGACATGGTTCCCCAAATCATCATTGACTGTGGAAACTTCACACTGGACTTCAAGCAACTTGGATCCTGTGCCTCTCCACTCTTCCTCCAGACTCTGGGACCTTGATTTCCGAATGAAATGCAAAATTTACTTTAATCTGAAAAGAGAACTTTGGATCACTGAGCGACAGACCACTTCTTTTTCTCCTTAGCCCAGGTAAGACACTTCTGACGTTGTCTCTGGTTCAGGAGTGGCTTGACACGAGGGATGCGACAGCTGTAGCCCATGTCCTGGATACGTCTGTGCGTGGTGGCTCTTGATGCACTGACTCCTGCCTCAGTCCACTCCTTGTGGAGCTCCCCCAAATGTTTGAATGGCCTTCGCTTGACAATCCTTTCAAGGCTGTGGTTATCCCTGTTGCTTGTCCACCTCTTCCTACCACACTTTTTCCTTCCACTCAACTTTCTATGAATAAGCTTGGATACAGCACTCTCTGAACAGCCAGCTTCTTTAGCAATGACCTTTTGAGTCTTACCCTCCTTGTGGAGGGCGTCAATGACTGTCTTCTGCACAACTGTCAAGTCAGCAGTCTCCCCATGATTGTGAAGCCTACTGAACCAGACTGAGAGACTATTTAAAGGCTCAGGAAACCTTGCAGGTGTTTGCAAGTTCAACAATATTGAACTTTTTCACAATATTCTAATTTTCTGAGATACTGATTTTGGGGTTTTCATGAGCTGTAAGCCATAATCGTCAAGATTAAAACAAATAAAGGCTTGAAATATTTCACTTTGTGTGCAATTAATCCACCATATATATACAAGTTTCACTTTTAAATTCATTACTGAAATAAATCAACTTTTCCATGATATTCTAATGTATTGAGATGCACCTGTATACAGTATGTGTGTGGAGGCTAGGCCCACGCTTTGGGCCACTGAGGCGCTGCACCCGGATTTACTATTTGACGCGCTAACGTTATCTTGTCAGATGAATGAAAGTCCAAATCAGTGCCATTCATTTATTTGACGTTCACTGGCTCCACATGTCCATATTTCCAGACCAAAAAACCCCGCTTGTAACTCTTCCATGCAACTGCTTAGCGGTCAAAAAACTGTTTTCCCTTCCGGGTGGAACACCTGACCGCTAACAAAGGTTATATTAGATAACCGTCGATCACCCTTTACACAAACACCACATATTATAATGATGTTCTTCTCCTACAATATATATAAACAAACCCTGACATACTTACGTACCTCAACCTTCCTCATCCTCGTGTAAAAAGTCTTTATATTTCTTTTTAAACTGCTTATATTACTACATTGCTTTAGAGCTCCACCACAAATAGACAGAAACTTTTCAGCGCTGTGTTGATACAATGCGTCTTGAAATTTAAAACCCCCCCTTAACTCAGCAGCAGATGATCAACTTTACATACTTGATACATATACTTTGTTGTTTCCAGATGTGCAAAGGGGAGGATGGTAAACTCCACACCAACTTACTGTGTGCAGTGAACGTGACGGAGCAGCCTGGAGGGACCCTGCCCGACCTGGAGAGCACAGAGGAGGCAGTGAGGTTACTGAAAAGTCGGGCCAATGACGGCGCTCCTTTCTTCTTAGCCGTGGGCTTCCACAAACCACACATACCTTTCAGGATACCACAGGTACATGGCTTGATATTAACTAAAGCCTGTGTATGGTTTGATTGGTAATGCACACAATGGTTAGATTATTGCAAATCCAAACATATATATTGTGGAACCTTTTTGTTGAAGTGGTCTAAAGGTAGCTCTCAGGCCCAGTCGGTTTTAATGATTGCTGCTTTGAGGGGCGTACAGGTTTCCAGTCACAGTGGTTATTTAATACTATAAACACATATGAGGACTGAGGACATGGGACTACATCAACTTAAATTGTTGTGTTTAGGAGTACTGAAACTTGTCTTTAATAATTGGTTTTAATAAAGCTCAACAGCGACCACTTTTTCGGCAGCTCTTGTTCTTGAAATAATTTTCACATTTAAATCCTCCATTGACATTTAAAAAAAAGTATATATCAAGAGATTGAAGCCTGTAACCGTGACAACCAGCTACCCCAATCCCCGTGACTATAGCAACAAATATCGATACCAAATGAGTACTTAAACAATAAGTGATCACTGCTTCTTTTTCTAAATGTTTTCAGTCATTTTCTGTCTTAAAAAGAAAAGTTTTTATTCCTTTTTTTTAGTGACAGGGCGGAGATTGGGGAGAGAGTGAGATAAATGACATGTGGGAAGGGAGCCACAGGTCGGATTAGAACCCGGGCCGCCCGCCTGGAGGACCGTAGCCTCCGTACAGACGAGTGCACTAACCTCTAGGCTTCTGGTGCCCTCCATTTTCTGTCATTATTTTGCCAAGACAGCTTTAGATTGTAGCTCGCCCGTGTCATGACAGTTGAGACCAATGAGACATGAGAAACGAGTGCGGGTGGTACCAGTAAGCATGCACACGCAGACACACACGTTTCAAAGTCCCAGTTCTTTACCTAGTTAGAGTGATAATGACCGAAAACGCAGCTGTATGGATTGCTACTTCCCACATCTCAGCAAGACGAGTAACCTCATCCATCTCAAAGTTATAAGAAGGCTGGGGCGTTACTGCGCCCCCCATGTATGGAGGCTATAGTCCTCCAAGTGGGCGGCCCAGGATCAAATCCGACCTGTGGCTCCTTTCCCACATGTCGTTCCCCACTCTCTCCTTGATTTCTAAATCAATCTTCTATCCTATCTTTACAATGAAGGCATTAAAAAAGCCCACAAATTCATCTTTAAAAAAAACAACAAAGTTATAAGAAGGCAGATACAAGAAGATTCTGCTGCAGCCAAGTCCTCCGCACAGGACTCTTTCTGTATAAAGTTGTTACAGGAGAGTTTACAGGTAGCACTGATTCAAACTTTTTTATGCAAGAAAGCCATGATAATGAAAATCCACCTGTTAATTCTGATGTGAAGCTCATTTTCTTAACCATACGCTTGAAATGATTGTTTGTATATTGCAGGAGTTCCTTTCTCTATATCCAATAGACCAAATGACTTTAGCCCCTGATCCCTTTGTCCCTAAACTCCTTCCACCTGTGGCCTACAACCCCTGGTTGGATGTGAGGAAGAGAGATGATGTCCAAAGACTCAACATCAGCTTCCCCTATGGACCCATTCCTAAAGACTTTCAGGTATGAGCTGCTCTCCCTTCCATAACAAAGTATACTCTGGTTCACATGATGCCGCCCTCTGAAATGAACACTAATAATATGATGTGTCGTGTCTTCAAGCTGCGTATCCGTCAGCATTATTACGCTGCTGTGTCTTACATGGATGCTCAAGTGGGGCGGCTGCTTAGTACTCTTGATGAGCTGAGGCTGGCTGAGAGCACGATGGTGGTGTTCACATCGGATCACGGTCAGTAGACACTCAGATGATTCTGTAGTGCACAGCAGGCATGTGAAGTTTAGCTTATGTTTCACCACCAGGTGGCAATGTTGTATTTGCATATTGTGCAATAACCTCCTTGAAATATTTGTTGCATTTTTATAAAAAAAAATGTTTTTTTTACTGGTGTCCTTTTTTAAAACTGTTGCTTGGAAACAACATTTGATATGTCTTCTTCAGTCGAAGACACTTTTGAGAATTTCCTTCCATGATTGCTAAATAAACAAACCCAGTAAACCTCAATCAGCAGCACCTTTTTAAAATTCATCATGACTGTTTCTGTCCTTTGTGTGTCTTAATGTTATCTGTGTGAAAATACGATGCATACTTTAGTCTCTCCATCCCCTCTGTCCATACTTTAATAAACAGCTCTCATCGTCTGCTTCTCTTGTGCTGCAGGTTGGTCTTTGGGGGAACACGGCGAATGGGCTAAATATTCAAACTTTGACGTGACCACACGCGTCCCTCTCATTTTCTATGTTCCTGGCGTCACAACTCTCCATGATTGGCTGAGAAAGTCCACCTTTCCTTTTATCGATGTCTTCAGCCAATCAAAGAACAGCTTTAAGAGTAAGCCCCCCCCCCCCCGAAACAACGGACACAAACATGAAACATCTATACTACTTTTTATAATGTTAGAACCACCACGTGTGCTATATGTATCTTATTTAAACATGTTTAATATGCCAGTTTGTCTTTGACTTGGAGAGCACTCTAAAGTATTTAGTCAGGAATACACTTTGATATTTTGACTTCAAACACAGATGGTGCAATGATGATGAAAGAGCAGACGTCCAGAACATTTTAGTCTCTAGTGTGTCAGTGTCTGTGGGAATCACTAATTGGCTGACCCCTCTCTCTTCCAGCTGATAAAGTTATAAGAAATGTGGTGGAGTTGGTGGATGTTTTTCCCACCACTTCCTGGCTGGCTGGCCTCAGAGCACCCGGACCTTGTCCTGATGTTTCTTTCCGGGTATGTAAGAAAGAAAATGTATACATTTATTTTCATTAACTTTAATCCATGATTATTCTGGAGGCTTGATTGAGTCTCTCTTAATGTATTCATCACTCAGGGTTATGGACGGATCACTTTTAGCTAATGAAGTTCTCTGGAAAAATGGCTGCAAAGTCTCCATGGCTGACGCTTTACATCAAATCTTAATGAGTCCAATAACATTTTAATACTTCATTTTTTTTGTTGCTCCTTAATTTCCTTATTATCAGAAGGATTTAAATATACAACACAAAAACCTAAAATTCTACAATTGATTTAGCAGACGCTTTTATCCAAAGCGATGAACATCAGAGAGTAAGAACAACACAAACAAGGATCTAGAGAGGAGGAAACAACGTCAGGAAGTGCAAACGAACAGCTTTAAGTCTGATCGGACACACAGGTGCTGACAGGAAGTGACTAGAGTTGCTGACAGGAAGTGACCAGAGGCAAGGCACCTTTTTTAAAGTTAATAGATCGTCATTAACAACAACATCAACAGCTGTTCTTGAGAGTTCAGCATCAAAACCATCCTAAATGTCATCGTCGTTGTCGTTGCTCTCATCATGTGCATAGGTGTTAATAAAGAGCTGGGTCTTTAGCTTTTTCTTAAAGGTGCAAAGGGACTCTGCAGATCGAATTGAGTTAGGTAGTTCTTCTACCACCAGGGGGCGACAGAGGAGAAGAGTCTGTACTGTGCCCAAGCACGCTTCAACCCTAAAGTCCAGTTTGTTTGGCCAGTTTGACCGCTCCATACCGTGCTCAGGCACGGTACACTTCTTGGCTTTGGCACACTTCGGAGAGGTGTGCTTTGGCACGGTACACTTCATGCACGAGCACAAGCACGCGGGTACACAACGCTGACAGCCTTCATTCAGGAGAAATCCAGAGTTTTATGGCTGTATCTGACATAAATGACTCAAAATAAGTCACAAAGTAACTGTCATGCTCTCTGTGTGGTTCTCTGATGTGCAGACGATCCATTTTTAATTTTTTTTCTCGAGTCCGCCGTCAGTTTGTAAACTGAGCACGCTTCATAATAAAATAAAGCATGCATGTGTTGTATTACGACGTTATGTACAAGAGGTAAATGTGCTCAGGCAGATGCATTGTGACCGCTGGCCGTGCTGGCCAGTTGGGTAATGGCGCAGCGGGGGGGCAATCATGCTTGAGTACGGCATGGTACGGATATCCAGTGTGACCGCACCCGTAGGGCCCTTTTTTGAAGGTTGGATGAGACGCCTTTCACTGGCAGAGTGTAGACCTGGATGAGAGAGTTTAATCTAGTTTTAAGGTAGATTTTATCTGACATGACTATAATTAAAGCAGTTAAGGTTATGGTCAAGTAATTGTCCATATCTGCTGATGTCAGCATTTCAACATGTCATTCTGAGAATGTTTGCGTATTGATGTTATTATTATTTAGTATATGGTGAGTAAATCCTCACAGAGCAGCAACATGGCTGTGGACTCTCCTTTTAGTTGTTTAGTTAAGTCACTGTAGGTAATATCTAGTGAGACTTGAAAGCATGTTATTCAAAGTTGTCAGTTATGCTCTCTTGAGAGGCAGGTGAAGGTGTGTTTAGAGACGTGGGCATAGTTACCTCCTTGCAACGTGTGCAGAGAACAGAAATGTGTCTGCTCGGCTTACCCAGATCACAGACCAACCACTGTTTGCTAACGTGAAAACGCATCACTGTGCACCACTTTTGATGTTTATTTCTATTGTTGCCATGGCCACCAAGTTTCAGTGGACCAAAGGCTCACTCTTTGTGTACCTAAAACAGTGATGGTAACTTAAGGGACATGTGTTAATAAAGGCCTTATCACTGGGGCGCCAGTTGACCTAGCGTTTTGGTCGCGTCCCATGAATGGAGGCTATAGTCCTCCAAGTTGGCAGCCCGGGTTCAAGTCCCACCTGTGGCTCCTGTCCCGCATGTCATTCCCCATTCACTCTCCCCAACTTAATTATGTCCACTGTCCTATCAAAATAAAGGCATACAATCACCAAATTAAAAAATTGTTACTACTTTGAAACTGGGATTTGAAGTAAATCGTGAAATACGCACACTTAATAGTGACTGTAGAATTTTGTAGGACTCATTTTCTACAAATTGCACCACAAGAACAGAACTTTGAATATCAAGTCATCTTTGTAAAGATGGAGCTGATTCATTTTTCTGACATTGCAAAACCAAATACATCAACAAGAAGACACTCAGTAAAGAGGAAAAACACACACAACATGAGAATGAATACTTATAGACATTCATTTCCTTTATGTTTGTCCGTTTTCTTGCTTTCAGGAGGAGTTGTGTTCAGAAGGAGACAACCTAGCCCACACCTTCCGACACAGAGAGAGAGGAGAGAATGAGGAGGCCGTATCGTTTAGCCAGTACCCTCGGCCTGCTGATACACCACAGGTAGCAGAGATGCAGTGTGTAGGAACGCAATAACAAAGCATGCATTTGCTGTCTAAAGGTTCCAGCCAGCAAGCAGCCTTTAAAAATACCTTAAATCCATTTTAATGTTACTAGTAAAAAACTAGTAAAATCATGTTTTCAATGACTGTTATTACACTTCATACATCTCTACATTGTTTGCTTGTTTAAACTACAGTCACCAGTTAAATCACAAGATCTGTGCATTAACAAAGCAAGAGGAGTGCTGCACCTGCTGTAGGTTCATCTCAGTCCAGGACATGCTGGCAGACTCAAATGAGTTCATCAGCTCATCTCAGTGTAACTCAGCAGCTATCACACTCACAAGTACATAGACACAATCACGCAGATTAAGGGGTTTATTAGAGTTTATGAAAGCTGGGTACAGAGCTTCATAAATTGTGCTCCATATGCTGTTAAATTGTTTTTCTTGGTTGCTGTCCTTTTATTATTCAAATAATATTTCATTAGTGTTTTCCTGTTTTTCTTTATCTTCCCGATTTTGCAGTGTATGTTTTTCCATGATTTAGTTACTGTAATAGAAACGCATTCTTCTCCTAGGTGAACTCTGACCTTCCTGACCTCAAAGACATAAAGATCATGGGGTACTCTCTACGCTCCTGGGACTACAGATACACCCTGTGGTTGGGATTTAACCCTCAAACATTTCAGGTTGGTGTAGAACATACCTGCACAACACGATGAACTTCTATTTCACGTTTTTATTTTTAATTACTCTGCTGTCTGAACACATGAGGTTCAGGCGGGGGAGTAGTGTGTGCACATCTGACTTGGCTGGTAAATCATTTTGTTTAATTACAGTAAGAGATAACTTTTGTCCATCATACATCTAGGTGAATGTATCCGATGTTCACGCTGGAGAGTTGTACATGATAGCAGATGACCCTGGTCAGGATGAAAATATATACAGCGACTCTGACCACAGTGTTATTCACAGAAAGATGGCCGGTCTGCCTCATGTGAGTTTGAATTCATTTTAGTCAAGTGCATCAATTTTCAACATTATTTCAGATCATACTGAATTCTTATTTTGTGACGGCACATTGAGTATAAAAGTATGCCGTTTCAGACACAGCCCTTGACTTCCTTGTTCACTTCTTTTCTGACCTGTTTGTCGTCCAGACTTTGAGTCTACAGATGAAGATGAGGCTGCAGCTCCTCTACCTCACAGCAGGGATGAAAACCAGTAGGAAGAAGGTGTGATGATGATAATGAAACACAACAGATGGACGGAGAGAGCGGTTCAAAGGGAAGATGGATTGACAGAAACTCATCCGTGAAGAGAGACGGCTGATAGATCTTATAATGCACTTTTTATTCAGTATTAGATGGTATCACTGGTTATTCCAGGTTCACCTCTTGTTGTGAACTCATTGCAGGGACAGGCAGATCTGGTATCAACAAAGAAGCAAAGTTTAAATTCAAAGCACTTGAAGCCTGAAAATAAGTTTCCCCACCTGTACGTCACGACTACGAGTGCATTTGGTTAGTTTTTTACTTTCTGTACTAAATATGAAAGGGACAACATTATTATATATTTTTCTCTGCTTTAAATGGTTTGTAAAAATATGATGAAATAAAATATTTTTTGCCACAAAGCTTGACCTCGTGGTTTCTAGTAACGTATGATCACAAGCTCCCTCAGTAAATATTAGCCTGTATTCTGATGTGAATTAACTACAATTCAGTTAGCAGACGCTTTTATCAAAAAGTGACGAACATCAGAGAGTAAGTACGACACAAGCAAGGATCTAGAAAAGAGGAAACAATGTCAGTAAGTGCAAATGAACAGCTTTAAGTCTGATTGGACAAACAGGTGCTGACAGGAAGTGACCAGAGGCAAAGCACAACATCGGCCGCTGTTCTTGAGACTTCTAACCAGTATAGAAACCATCATAAAATCGTCGTTATCAAACAAAACCATCGTCATTGTCATCATTAAGGTCGTAGATATTCATGAAAGAGCTGGGTCTTTAGCTTTTTCTTAAAGGTGCAAAGAGACTCTGCAGATCGAATGAATTAGGTAGTTCATTCCACCACCGGGGGGCGACGGAGGAGAAGAGTCTAATTAGAGACTTCGGGCTCTGTTGTGAAGATTGGATCAAACGCGTTTCGTCGTCAGAGCGTAGTGGGCGGGAGGGAGTGTAGACCTGGATTATAGAGATTAGGTAAAAAAGAGCTGTTTTTTTTAGTTGCTGTTTAGTAAGCGAGCAGCAGAGCTTTAAATTTGATGTGAGCAGTAACTGGGAGCCAGTGGAGGGAGATAAACAGCGGAGTGTCGAGCTGTTTTGGGGAGGTTGAAGACCAGTCCTGCTGCTGTATTTTGGATCACATTTGATAATATTGTGTCAACACGTACACTTCACTTCCACTCTGTAGCCGAATTGTACTCTTACACACAGCAGACATGCTAAGCTTCAGAGTAACAGGGGTTCTCCTCAGGGTCCTCTCTGGTGTATTCTGTATTTTCTTTATTCTTCCCCATGTGGCTTATCTCCTCTGGATCAGAGAACACAAGTCCCTGATCTCTGGGGCTGCAGGTATTTACTTTAACCATTTCCTAATTTGTTAACGATTCCAGAAAGTCGATCAGTAGAGTCAAGACAAACATTTAAAATCCTTGTTATTGGATTTTAAAATAAAGCATAAATTCAGTGTTAGGACTCATGAGATTTACTTTTTCAATTTCCAGACGATCACACAGAACTGAATTAAACTTGATGTGCGTGTGCTACAAATGGAAAGCAAAAAACCCCTCTGCCCTCCCCAGTCAATCTTACTCAACATAATTTAAAAACATTATTGTTGTACATTGTTTTCACTGTTTGACGTTTTAACCCTCTTGTTAAAACAGTGTTACTTTTTACCACCAGTAGCCCAATGGAGAATTGTTTTGATAAGTACGTTCCCATTGTTTCCCCCCCCATGAAATAAAGATTATGAAATACAGAGTTCTACATTCAGTGTCATAATTTCAATGTTCATCACTGTCAGCTTTGCAACTTTGAAAGCGGCCTGCTACATGTCAAGCAAATACATGATCAATCTTGGTAGGGGATTAAAAAACCATGCCATGATCATTTCTCGAACACACTTCAAAGGGCATCTTAAATTGATGGTGATTTTTTTCAACGTAGCAAACCTCGGCAAGTTGCTTTTCATAATCCAGCACAGAGAAAAACAATTTAAAACCAGAAAAGCAACATTGGCATTCATTTAGAATCGGGGTTCTTTCTACTCGCTGTATTGAAGTACTTTGGGGAATTTTTCACTGGATATGAAATCGACTGTAATGATTGCATTCCTTGATAAACCGTGTCTGTGAATGAGACATGTAGTGTAAAAGTGCCTTGAGTGATCAAAAGACTTGAAAGTGTTATATAAGTGCAGGCCATTTATTGTTTACCAGTCACCAAATGCTGCAATAGTTTTAAGGATTATATTTGGTATATTTGGTTAGCGCTGCTGCCTCACAGCAAGAAGGTTCCTGGTTTGAATCCCCGTCAGACAGGAGCCTCTCTGTGTGGAGTTTGCATGTTCTCCCCGTGTGTGGGTTCTCTCCGGGTACTTCGGCTTCCTCCCACAGTCCAAAGACATGCTCGTTAGGCTGGTGGTTGTTTGGTCTGACTGGTGAACAGTCCAGGGTGTACCCCGACTCTCACCCAATGACAGCTGGGATCAGCTCCAGCCCCCTGCGACCCTGTACAGGAAAAGCTTAAAGGAATACTTCACCCATTTGCATTAAGCTTTGTATCAGTAGTAAACTTGTGTTTTTAGTGAATGGTCTTGCAGCCAGCCCTCATTTCCCCCTAAGATGAGAAATATCTGTAATTTCTTTTCTGAGAAGCAGCCTCCAGTGATGCAAAAATCGTCATATTGCGTCACTGGCGGCTGTTGTGGTTAGCAGGGGTGAAACTACATTGCTAGTTCCTCATGTTTTCAACCACTGAAGCTACAGACCTATCAAAGATCAGTGGGCGGGACCTCACTCCCAAAAACGAAACTTAACATCTGCCATATTGCTTAGTTGGAAGCTATGCTAACAGGCTCTGTGGAGAAAGCTGAGTAAAGCCGACAATGGCGGAAAGTCAACTACAAACTGATATGGATGAAGGGGGTTTTGAAGGTGTTGTGCTCGAAACGGATGTTCGTGGCTCTTTCTACGAGCCGCCCGCAATATTGCTGCCAGGTGCCTTCTGCAGACAGACAGCGGCTGTGAGACAAGGAGCCTGAGCCGGCTCAAGCTGGGTGTCTCTATGGATAACGCTGAAGGACCGAGAATGAAGAAAAAAGTATGTTTCAACTTCAAACTGATATGGATGAAGGGGATTTTAAAGGTTTTGTGCTCGAATTGGATGTTCGTGGCTCTTTCTACGAGCCAGCTGCTGGTGCCGACAGGCAGGCTAGCTAGCCTAGCCTAGCTGGCTAGGTCCGCGGCTGTGACAAGGAAGAAGGAGCCGGGGCAGACTTGTGTTTTCGGTGCTGTAACTGTTTGCCTATGGACACAGACATAGAGTCTGTTTTCTGCCAGGAATTTCCAAGATGCCAATTCCCTAATGAAAGAAATCTCTGATACAGTTGAGGAAACTGCCGTATTATTCTTGTATGTCCGCGAGTAATGCTGCATTCAGGTGCTGCTCGGGTGGTCCAAGTTTCTTAGAGAAATCTTATTGTCAAAAGTTATATTTGAGCAAAAAGTTGATGTGCAATTAGTGCATGAATAAAAAGTATGTTAACAAAACACAAAACCGACTTGAGCAGGTGTTTCATGTGCATTTTACAACTCGAAATCTCATTTTTCCGATACCACGTGAATGCACCTCTCCTTCAGCGGGAGTGTCCTGCGGTGCTGTGCATTCTGGGAGTTGTTGTCTCTAATCTACATAAGGCAAAAATACACTTTCTGCCTTTTCTTGTCATGGTTGGAATGAGGAGGAGGACCCAAATGCAGAATAAACAAAATATTTATTTAAACTAAAAAAAGGCAAGAGCCAAACAAAACTTACTATTCCAAAAACAACTAAAAAATCCAAACGGGTGAAACACTGGGAAGCACAGGAAACGACACTGACATCTAACAAACAACAAACTCTCCGGACCCTCAGGTGGACGGCCTGATGGAAGGCCATAAGGCCAGGACAGTTCGGGAGGGCGGCCAGGAGGCCAGCCCAACACGGAGAACAGTTCAGGTGGACGGCCCCGAGGCCGACCAGACACGGAGCACAGTTCAGGTGGGCGGCCCGGAGGCCGACCAGACACAAAGCACAGTTCAGGTGGGCGGCCCGGAGGCCAACCAGACACGGAGGGCAGATCAGGAGGGCGGCCTAGAGGCCGACCAAACACAGAGACCAGCTCAGGGGGAGTCAGAAGGCCTTCTGACGATGGCGCAGGAGTCGGCAGGACCCCCGACAAGGGCGCAGGAAGCTGTGGAGTCGGCAGGACCCCCGATGAGGGCGCAGGAGGCTGCGGAGTCGGCAGGACCTCCGACGGAGACACGAGAGTGGGCAGGACCTCCAACGTGGAAACGGGTGTTGGCAGGGCCTCCCACAGAGACATAGGAGTGGGCAGATCCTACAACGGAGAAACAGGAGTGGGCAGAACCTCCCACGGAGACACAGGAGTGGGCAGATCCTCCCACAGAGACACGAGAGTGGGCAGGACCTCCAACGTGGAATCAGGTGTTGGCAGGGCCTCCCACAGAGACACAGAAGTCGGCCGGACCGCCGAGGGGACGTCAGGAATCGGCCGGACCGCCGAGGGGACGTCAGGAGTCGGACGGACCGCCGGGGGGACGTCAGGAGTCGGACGGACCGCCGGGGGGACGTCAGGAGTCGGCCGGACCGCCGAGGGGACGTCAGGAGGGACGTCAGGAGTCGGCCGGACCGCCGACAGGGAATCCGGAGAAATCCCCCTCTCTTCAACAGGGGAACTATGGCGCTCAGCAGTCACAGGCAGCAGACGGCGCTCTGCAGGGACGCAGTGAGGCTGAGGCTCCAAGGCACAGGGAGGTTGAGGCCCTGGGGAGCACAGGGGCAGAGTCACTGGTGAGCTGGGCAGCGAAGACTCCGGTGAGCTGAGCAGCGAAGACTCCGGTGAGCTGAGCAGCGAAGACTCCGGTGAGCTGAGCAGCGAAGACTCCGGTGAGCTGAGCAGCGAAGACTCCGGTGAGCTGAGCAGCGAAGACTCCGGTGAGTTGAGCAGCGAAGACTCCGGTGAGCTGAGCAGCGAAGACTCCGGTGAGCTGAGCAGCGAAGACTCCGGTGAGCTGGGCAGCGAAGACTCGGGTGCGCTGGGCAGCGAAGACTCGGGTGCGCTGGGCAGCGAAGACTCGGGTGCGCTGGGCAGCGAAGACTCGGGTGCGCTGGGCAGCGAAGACTCGGGTGCGCTGGGCAGCAACACGGGCTGAAGCCTGAGTGGAGGCTTTTGCTGAGGCTTCGGTTGAGGCCTGGGTTGAGGCCCAGGCTGATGCTTGAGCTGAGGCTTGAGTTGAGACTCGTGCTGAGGCCTGGACTGAGGCTGTGGCTTGGGCTGGTAGACAGGCTGCTGAGGTTGAGGCTTGAGCTGAGGCTTGAGTTGAGGCTCATGCTGAGGCCTGGACTGAGGCTGTGGCTTGGGCTGGTAGACAGGCTGTTGAGGTTGAGGCTGTGGCTTGGGCTGGTAGACAGGCTGCTGAGGTTGAGGCTTGAGCTGAGGCTTGAGTTGAGGCTCATGCTGAGGCCTGGACTGAGGCTGTGGCTTGGGCTGGTAGACAGGCTGCTGAGGTTGAGGCTTGAGCTGAGGCTTTAGCTGAGGCTTGGGTTGAGGCTTGGGTTGAGGCCTGGGCTGAGGCCTGGGCTGAGGCTTGTGTTGAGGCCTAGGCTGAGGCCTGGGTTGAGGCCTGGACTGAAGCCTGGACTGGAGCCTGAGCTGAGGCTTTGTGGAGCCCTCTGGCTCCAAATAGAGGTCCATTAAAAAGTCTGCCAGAGCGCTAGAGGATATGGAGTCTGGACATCGTGTGGCACGGCTTTGTCTCCTCCTGCCTCGTGTGCCGGTAAAAATAGCAAGCCGTGTCCCCTCCCAGGGAGACGGCTCTGAGTTATAACTAAAAAAAACTGCTGGGTCCATTTGTGGTCGGATCATTCTGTCACGGTTGGAATGAGGAGGAGGACCCAAATGCAGAATAAACAAAATATTTATTTAAACTAAAAAAAGGCAAGAGCCAAACAAAACTTACTATTCCAAAAACAACTAAAAAATCCAAACGGGTGAAACACTGGGAAGCACAGGAAACGACACTGACAGTGACATCTAACAAACAACAATGAACCGACACAGAGGGGAAGAAACACAGAGATTAAATAGACAGGGGTAATCAGAAACAGGTGAGACTAAAGACACAGATGAAACTAACAAGACACAGGTGAGGACAATCAGGGCAAATCAGGACTGAGGGGAAACACAGAGACAGGAGTAACCACAAAAACACAGAGACACAAGGAGAAGTAACTACAAAATAAAACAGGAAACACTAAAGACTAAACAATCAACACTAGGAAACATAAACACACAAGGAAACAAGCAACACTAGGGAGGAAGAGAAATAAAGCAATAAAAGAAATCTAAACTCCAAAAATACAAACTAAAACAAGACCAAATCATGACATTTCTCGGTCAAGAAGGCACCAACTTCAAAATTTATTTCACATTTCTACTACATATATGACCCAATTTCACTACAGATTCATGTTTCAATGGGTGAAGTATCCCTTTAATAAATATAAATAAAATCAACTAAATATGTAGATATATACACTGATTTATCAATCTTCTTAAACTAAACTTATTCTTTTTCAAATGTTCTTTCAGTATTTAAGGTTAAAAAACAACTTCTGTAAATTCTTTTATTTGATTAATGGTACTCATTAAACATGTTAAAGGATTTAAATATTGTAGTAGAAATGCAGAGCTTATTTGGATCTATTTCATACACTGCAACCAATAATGCAGCTATTTTATTATTGGATTAATCTTTTATATCTGGCCTTCTAGAAACAACTCGGGTTATTTCAAATAACTTGACATTTGCGTTAAGAGTGGGACACAAACCTATCACCCAAAACGTCAGGGCCTTCATTTATCAAGAGTGCGTAGAAAATGTTCTAGATTCAGTCTTGAATCAAAATGTAGAATGTGCCTATAAAAGTACAAAGTTCATCATATTTATAAAACATGTACACACCAGTTGTACGCACATTGGTAGGTAATCAGTGTCTACCATAGACTGTAAATAATACTGGACGAACCCTGAGTGACGTATCCCGTCTGTGACGGAGGCTTAAAAAGAGTCCAATCGACGGGCGCTTCCATATTGGATTTGTTGTCTCAACCTAACTTGGATCAAAGAGGGATCAACCTAACGACAGCGTTAAGGCGGGACTAAAGTCCGCCGATGCTCGACCAGCTCGACGCTAGCTAGCAGTCCACTTCACAACAATGCTAACGTCTGCTTTACATCACCCCCTACGGCTCTCCTGCTCCCACTCGTCCAGAGATAACTCTATAAACAGTAAGTTAACATTCAACTTTTCTATAACAAAGTTACAACGAATTATCATCATCCCAAATATCATTTTAGTATTAAAACTACACTTTTTTTAAATATATAATTATGGTCATTAGTTATTTGTCACAGCAGTGAGTAGACCGGGTTAGCAGAGCAATACATTAGCATCGTTTTAACATACAATTTAAGAACCACTTTGAGGCTGATCTTTACAAATACATTCTCCTATTGTGTTACAAATCATTGCTTGGGTGTAATTACATATTAAAGGATAAGAAGTCCGTTTTAAAACGATAAAAGAGCTTTGTTGTTGTTGTTAAACTACTGTTAGACCATAGACTGTAAATAAATGAGACATCCAGAAGAAATCAATATTACAATGCATACAGTTCATGGTTGTTACTGTTCTGACTAACAGAGGAATGTCTGTGACTTATATTTACTGATAGCTATGTGGGTGAACATGACACTTGAAAAAGAAATGGTTTATATTTATCATAAGATATTTATTTTCTATAGAGCCCTGAAGTCATGGAGTCTGTGGCCAGTGATGACGAAGGGTCAGCTGCACACCCCAAAAACTGTAGGTATTAGAAATGTATCTCAAGTCTGGCATCTATTATTATGAGTTGTGCCTACCTTGTTCAATATTATCCCTGCAGATGTGGCTAATAACAAAACACACCCTGAGCTGTCACGTGTAGTGAACTGTACATGTTGCCTTATCTGAGGCATTCATTGAACATTTTTGTATTTCTTCTATAGACAGTGTGAATTATTGGTGACAGCTATGTCCGTCCATGTGCCCAGAGAGCTGCAGAGACAGAAGAAGAAACCTAGACCTCAACATCTGCATTTGTTGGTTCTGTTGGGGTGGACTTCGGTTGAAAGGCCTGCTTCCCTTCTTCAACAACTCACTGCGAGGCAGGTCTCCCCCGGATGGCCTGAGAGATGTAACCCACTTGTTCCTGCATCGATGGCGGTCTCCATGTTGGAAGTGCTCTCACCATAACTTTCAGCCAACCTAACGACAGGCTGAAAGCTGGAGCTGAGGCGGGTTTTAAGCCTCCTGACAAACCGTTACATCAAGCCCCTTATTGTGAATAACAATTATCCTTCATCAAATGGTTTTTTGTACCAAGCCGTAAACATGTTAACTTCAGCTTTTTTGAATGTGGTTTTTCAGATTAAATAAATATTTAAATGCACTCCTTTGTTTCTACTTCTGAGTATACATTTTAGATTTGAAATGACTAAAATGTGCATTAATGCTCAACTCAATAGCTAAGTTTTTACTTTTACACAACTTTTGACCAAATACTAACGCAGTTCATTTCTGAAAATAGGATGGAACAGAGTCATTGCAAAACATATGCCCTTAGACACAGCCCCATTCTTAAATCAAGATACATACAGAGTCAATACAATCAATAACTTGTGAATAAAAACACAGTTCAAAATGTCTTCCCAGATCAATATCACATCATATCAGCTTTCTCCCATCTAAACTAGACAAAGGGTTTCAACATGTGAAGAAAAGGGTATGACTGCAAGTTGTTTGATGGAGAAATATTTTTATTGAACAGCTTCTTACACCACAATTGTTGTCAAGATGCAAACCCTCCTTCTCCTGAAGTTTGTGGAGCTCCTTGATGTACGGCCATCTCATCTGCTGGCCATCTTCTCTCAGCAGAACCTCCACTGATGAAAAGACTGAAGAAGCTTGAGCATGTGACATGGATCCAGGAGAGACTTTTAGTGCAGGGTCTCCAGGATGACAAACAAAGACAGAAAATAGCAGTTATCCATTAAATCCATTTGTGTGCATTTTCTGTTTTCATCTGTGTGTAAGAGTGCATTTATAAATTCAACCGTGTACTACCCAGACAACAAAGGTATGAAGGTAATCAACATGGAAATGATTCTTTCTATTCTAAGAGAAACCTTATTGTAATCAATCTACTGTCAGCTCTCTCACTCACTTGCAGAATGATATTCCACATACAGCCACAGATTTAGTGTAAGGAAACATTAAGGCATTTCTTTCGTATAGTACTTCATCTTATCATGAAATAAATACTTCAATGATTTAAAGATAGATAGATACTTTATTGATCCCGAGGGAAATTCAAGCTAATATAATAACCGGTCCCAACTCTCTGTGAGCATTACAGTCTATGGTTAACCATCGTGTTGGACCTTTAGTTTATAACATCACACAAACTCTTACTTTTCAACATCTAAACAATTCAAATTCTAACATTTCGGACTTAGTTTAACCCTCCAGTTTATTAGTCCTGGATAGCTAGCTATGTTCCCATTAGCATCTGTGTCTCTTGATCGGCTAAAGTTAAACCATTGACCGTAAATAATGGGCTACACTGAGGCCAGTCTACATAGATACCGACACCTCCCGATGAGTATGCAGTACATTTAACAATATCACTATATCATTCATATTTACAGTCTATGTATATCACCAAGCTAACGCTAAACAAGCTAGGACCGCAAAATAGACACCGTAATATTTACAGTCTATGATACCGACACGAGTATGCAGTTAATATAAAACTACTTTATCACTTACCGTAAAATACTGAAGTATCACAGTCTTGGATGGTCTGTTAATCCAATTAATCGCACAGCAAGCCATATTTGTTGCTAGACAAACACTCCACACGAAGAAAAAAAGTCCGACGGACCAAGCTAGTGCTGCTAGCCTCCTGCTATGATGAACTGCTTCTGACCTGAGACAGCTCAGCGCTGCAGCTGTCAATCAAATCTCCACAACCCTTATATGGGCATGACCGTTTTCCTTAATAACAAAAAATCAGAGGAGTTAGAAAAAAATTCACCCCCCCCCCACAGTGGGAGCACATGATGCCACTAACTTATCAGATGTATTTCGTTTTTTGTACCAGGCTGTAAACGTGTTAATTTTTGTAGTGAAAACGGCCTTTTTTGGCTGGGGGCTTGTGGAACTTCCGGTGCTTCTGGAGCCAGCCTCAAGCGGACACTCGATGAACTGCAGTTTTTTGTACTTCCGCATTGGCTTCATTTTTTTGGAACGGAGGTTGCCGCTTGGTGTCTACTGATAATGCCCATCAGTGGACACATGTTGTCTCTCAACCAAAGGTCAGGGGTTTGAGCACTATCGTGGGCCAAAACAAAAGGTTCACAAAGTCTAGTCCGACGTTCGTGTCAACATGTCACGTTTGTTCATCTTAAAGAGCAACTTGCAGGTCAAAATTACCTGCACAAAATTAACTGCTCCACAAACTGCATCGCAGTTGCGTACATGGCACGTGATATATATACATTCATTTACAAAGAGGTCCCATGACCACAACGTAGCGGTCACGTGAACTCTAGGCAGTGGTCACGTGACTACTACGTAGGGTTCACATGATACGTCAGTATTTGGGAAGCCATCCAATATTGAGAAGTTTTAATGGTCCACACGTGACCGGAAGATGACATGACAGGAAGATGATATAAATGTACGTGTTAAGACGAGATGAACAAATGTGACGTGTCGACACGAACAACAGACTAGACGTTGTGAACCTTTTGGCCCACGATACGTCAGTGGCATGTGAATGGATTAGTTAATACAGATAGATACTTTACATAGCAACCTCTGCCATCAGGGTGTGAATGGGTAGGTGTGACCTACGTTGTAAAAAAGCACTTTGAGTAGTCAGAAGACTAAAAAAAAGCTCTCTCTTCTCGCTAGGATTTATTATGCTGTGACGCTCTTCTAAAAGCTGGCCCAAACAGATCATCGTGCTCTGTAAAATGTTCTGAGGCAAGATGAGCCATGGCACTACATTTTGAATGCCTATCACAGCTGTTTTTCGTATTGGTTTTTATATATATTTTCAATCTTCTACCTCTAGTTTCTGTGTGTAAGCATGGTCGGAGCTGTGCTTATATTGACACACATTGCTAAGTAGTAAAAGTACAAGTTGACAAATACCACACTTTGCGTGGAAATGTTCGTACACACAGTCGGGGCCCTCATGTATTAAATATCCCCAGTTCTTTGGATGTGCAGCCACAGTTCACTTCTTGCGCACCATCGATGCTGCCTTTGATGTCCTTAACAGCAGGAACCCATTTGGAAAGGGATTCGAAGCCCCCCTCAAGCCAGCAAACAAACACCATGCCAAGGCCATTTTAGATGAAGCAGAGTCACTCCTTCGTGGGCTCAGAATGACAGGAAAAGACAACAAACTTACACATGTACACTCAACACAGAAGAGAACTGCCATTTATGGTTTCATTGCTTGTATAAGAAGTGTGATGGGCATCTACGAAGATCTGGTAGAGCAGCCCCATGCCGATACCTTCTGACCTACAAACTCAGCCAGGACCACTTGGAGCTGTTCTTCTCTGCAATCAGAGCACGTGGAGGTTTTAACAACAACCCCAATGTGAGGCAGTTTCGAGGAGCTTACAAGCGCTTCCTCGTACGGCATCAGGTAAAAAGAGGCACAGGTAACTGTCTCCTTCGTGACAACACAACCATCCTTGACCCAACACCTGCAACTGTGAATGTTGCGCGCAGGCTGGATGTGAAGCCAGTTGAAGTGCTTGTGCCTGAGGATGACAGTCTGTCTGACCTTCCAGATGTTGACACTCCATCTGAGTACAAGGACACAGCAATATCGTACATCACAGGCTTCATTGTCAAGAAGATGAAACAGAAGATTACCTGCATGCCTTGCTCACAAGCACTGACTCGGTTCACCATTTCCTGATTTTGAAGAACAGAGGTGGCCTGCAGAAACCATCACCCGACATCACTGCAGTTTGCCAAGCTACTGAAAGACACTTTCAGCGGCTTCTAAAAAAAAATCAATAAGGGTAAGGCTCCACTGGGAAGAGGAACAACTCGGATTGTTCAGAGAAGAATCTCTTTCAACAGCTGCACAGCCACATGTTTGACGTGTGTTGAAGCCAATCATGTCCATGTTTCGGTAAGGATGGCTTCTGCGTGGTACTGCAAAATTCGATTAAACCATATAGCCAGAAGAGAGACAGAAAAAATAAAGGAAAGTAAGGTGGTCCGCAGAAAGCTCACTAAATGAATCAGTTTTTATGGAGATTAAAGGGATACTTCACCCGTTGAAACATGAATCTGTAGTGACATTGGGTCATATATGTAGTAGAAATGTGAAATAAATTTTGAAATTGGTGCCTTCTTGACCGAGAAAAGGCAAAAAGTGTATTTTTGCCTTTTCTCTGCAAAGACACATCTCCCAGAATGCACAGCACCGCAGGACACTCCCGCTGAAGGAGAGGTGCATTCATGAGGTATCGGAAAAATGACATTTCGAGTTGTAAAATGCAAATGAAACACCTGCTCAAGTCGGTTTTGTGTTTTGTTAACATACTTTTTATTCATGCACGTATTGCACATCAACTTTTTGCTTAAATATAACTTGACAATAAGATTTCTCAGAGTTGGGAAGTCGGAAGAACGACTTCCCAACTCGGAAACTTGGATCACCCGAGCAGCACCTGAATGCAGCATTACTAGCGGACATTCACAACAATAATACAGCCGTTTCCACAACGGATTCAGAGATTTCTTTCAGAAGGAATTGGCATCTTGGAAATTCCTGGCAGAAAACAGACTATATGTCTGTGTCCATAGGCAAACAGTGACAGCACCGACAACACAAGTCTGCCCCGGCTTCTTCTTCCTCTCACAGCCGCGGACTTAGCATGCTAGGCTAGCTAGCCTGCCTGCCGGCACTCAGCAGCCAGCTCGCCGCGATATTGCGGCTCGTAGAAAGAGCCACGAACATCCGTTTCAAGCACAAGACCTTCAAAATTCCCTTCAGTCATATCAGTTTGAAGTTGAAACATACGTTTTTCGCCATTCTCGGTCCATAAGAGCTATATCCATAGAGACACCCAGCTTGAGCCCGGCTCAGCGTCCCTGTTCAGGCGCTGTCTGTCTGCAGAAGGCACCTGGCAGCAATATTGCGGGCGGCTCCTAGAAAGAGCCACGAACATCCGATTCAAGCACAAGACCTTCAAAATCCCCTTCATCCATATCAGTTTGAAGTTGAAACATACTTTTTTCACCATTGTCGGCAGATATTAGATTTCTAAATAGAGCCTGGTAGCATAGCCTTCAAGCAAGATGGCGGATGTTAAGTTTCGATTCTGGCAGTGAAGCCCCGCCCACTGATCTGTGATAGGTCTGTAGCTTCAGTGGTTGAAAACATGAGGAACTAGCAATGTAGTTTTACCCTGCTAACATCAACCTCCGCGAGTGACGCAATATGACGATTTTTGCGTCTATTGAGGAGGCATCTCAGAAAAGAAAATACAGATTTTTCCCGTCTCAGGGGGAAGTGAGGGCTGGATGCAAGACCATTCAATAAAAACACAAGTTTACTACTGATACAAAGCTTAATGCAAATGGGTGAAGTATCCCTTTAAATAAAAGGTGTCACTTTTGTGTGCGGTTGATGTTTATCAGTTATTATATATTTTGATATTGTATATTTGTGGAGGTGTATATATTTGTGTATATGTTTCTATTCTTGTACAGTTTGTTCTTCTTCTTCCTGCTTTCTTTGTTTGTGTGTACATATGTATATTTGTGTATAGGTTTCTGTTTAATAATTCTTTAGAACAACATTGAAACTGTTACTTGGAGCCTGCATGAATGGGGCACAAGTAACTTTAAATGTTTGCCGTTAAGCAAGTGTACATGTTGTCTCGCGTGAACAGAAATCTTAAATCTAGCTGAAATTAAAACAACAATTGAACTTAGAGCCTGCATGAACTTAATGAAAATACTTTTTTTTCAGAGAACCCCACCAATTATATAGATGATTATGATCAATTAGTCTAATAACTTGTGTCCCAGAAGATATGGGTGTGGTCTCCTACTAGTTCCCATTTCTTCTTTACCTCTTAAAACTGTAATCCAATGGTTCTTTTTGATATATTTTATGAATATAAATCTGCTAATAGTTCCCTTAACTGTTAACATTAAAACATTTCTCTTTTCGATGATAAAGCACATCATTTGTCACATTCTTTGTGTTTCTGCAGAAAAGTGGCGAAGCTAAAGGTATCTGAAAACATTTGCGGGGTGGAAGACTGTGTTCATGCTTAAGCTGTTCAAATAAAAATAGATCTCCTCCAAACAACTTGCAATCAAACCCTTTTCTTCCCATTTTTAAACCCTTTGTCTAGTTTAGATGGGAGAAAGTCGAAATGTGATATTGATCTGGGAAGACATTTCTAACCATGTTTTTATTCACAAGTTATTGATTTTATTTACTCTGGATGTATGTTCATTGTGATTGTTTTGAATGTGTATAAGAGGATCTCTTGTGGCAGAGATTGGAACAGAAAAAGCAGAAATCTCTCCACTCTCCTTATTAAAGATAAAGGAAGGGTTTTTGTATCTAAAGCAAGTAACAAAAGGCATGCTCTAAAACTTATTATAGCTCTGGCGTCAGGATCATTGGTTGTCTTGTATTATAAAGATAAATACTCTTCCTACCCAAACAAAAATTAACTGCATTTTGTATTTGGTAAATAAACTTCCTTCCCTTAAGCTATTGGGTCGAGCATTAATGCACATTTTAGTCTTGTCATTTCAAGTCTAACATACTGTATATACTCGTATGTATAGAGACAAAGGAGTGCATTTATACAGAATCATTTGTTTTTTAACATGTTTACAGCTTGGTAAAAAAAAATAAAAATAGAATCGGCACAAAGTGAACAGGGTTGAATTTTTCGATGACAGGCGGATGTGATGTAACAGTTTGTCAGGAGTCTTATAACCCGTCTTGGGTCCAGCTCTCAGCCTGTCGTTGGGGTGAAACACAGCATTTCCAGCATGGAGACCGCCATCGATGGGACTCCTGCAGTAACAGATGGTTGACATCACTCAGGGTTGTGATGCTGTATGGTGATAGCTATGCCCGTCATGAGCCCAGAGAGCTGCACAATGTGGTTAAATAAAAATAGTAATTAAATAAAAGTCCTAAAGGCCAACTCAAAATCCAGTGACACTGCCAATTTCACTGAGTTTGGAGGTGGTCTTTAAGGCACTGAGCTAATGTACTTAAAAATAAATCATTTCCCCTAGATGTAGAATGAACTGCATCTTTTAAAAATAGCCCAGGACTGTCATGTCTAATGTGAGGGTGCTCAATCATAGCACCGCATATGGATCCGACAAACGTAGCCATAACACTGTTGACAAATCTACGGGATTTGTCGATCTTCCCTGGATGGCAGGCAGGCCTCCAACGGCACCTCATGGTGAGGGCAGACAACATGATCTTCATGCCAGGGTGTCGTACATGGAGATGTCATCTTTACCAGCACGACACCGCTGACATGTCCCATGTCGTTGCCCCCACAATGGACGATGAGGCCATCCGGGGGAGACCTCCCTCACAGCGAGTTGTTGATAAAGGGAAGCAAGGCCTTTCCACCAAAGTCCCCCCCAACTTATCCTGATATCCAGGCCCAGGTTGTGTCCCACTGTCTCTGCAGCTCTCTGGGCACCTTGACGGACATAGCTGTCACCAATAATCCACACTGTGTCTATACATTTTCAATTAGTGCCTCAGATAGGCAGAAGGCAAAATGTACAGTTACGTGACAACCTCAGGGTGTTTTTTGTTATTAGCCAAATTTACAGGATAATATTGAACAAGATAGTCACAACTCATAATAATAGATGCTAGACTTGAAATACATTTTTAATACTTACACTGTTTGGTGTGTGCAGCTGACACTTCGTCACGGGCCATGACCACAGACTCCATGACTTCAGGGCTCTATAGAAAATAAATATCTTATGATAAATATAAAATATTTATTTTTCAAGTGTCATGTTCACCGACATCGCTGTTGACATCAGTAAATAAAAGTCACAGACATTCCTCTTTTTGTCAGAACAGTTACAACCATGAACTGTATGCATTTAATATTGATTTCTTCTGGATGTCTCACATTTATTTACAGTCTTTGGTCTAACAGTAATTT
Organism: Tautogolabrus adspersus; assembly: GCA_020745685.1. NCBI lineage: Eukaryota > Metazoa > Chordata > Actinopteri > Labriformes > Labridae > Tautogolabrus > Tautogolabrus adspersus. The sequence continues at coordinate 4,311,919 of CM036540.1, forward strand.
TATTAACTACAAAAAAAGAAAAGAAAAAAGACGCCAAAGCTACGTCTTTTATCGCTTTGAAACAGACTTCTTATCCTTAAACATGGAATTACATCCAATCAATGATTTGTAACACAATGTGAGAATTTAAATGTAAAGATTAGCCTCAAATTGTTTCTTAAAATGTATGTTGAAACGATGCTCTGCTTACCTGGACAAAGTCTAGTAACTGCTATGATAAATAACTAATAACCATAAATGTGTATTTAAATAAGTGTAGTTTTAAGACTTAAATTATATATTTAGTTTGAAGATCATTCGTTTTTACTGTTTTGTTAAATGTTAAATGTTAACTTACTGTATAGAGTTATTAACCAGCGGGAAAGATAGCCGGCAGCCGTTAGTTATGCTCATATGCTGTGGGCTGTGAAGTAGCCTGCTAGCTAGCGTCAGGTAAGCGACAAGCTCAATGAGCGGGGTTTAGTCCCACCTTAACGCTGTTACTAGGTTGATCCCGCTTTGGTCCAAAGTTAGGTTGAGACAACAATTCCAATATGGATGCGGCCGTCGATTAGACTCATTTGCTGCCTCCGTAACAGACGGATGACGTCACTCAGGGTTCGTCCAGTAATATTTACAGTCTATGCTCTGGACGCTCACGTAAAACTCGCCGTTTGGCTTCTTACAGTGGGGATTGGTGGGGAATCTATCATCTCAGAGAAGGTGGACAACATAATGAACAAGGACAGTGTAACAACAGGTAGCACTCTTGGTGCTTAAGGATTCTGCTGCTCCTGTTGTTGGTTGTTGTTTTTGCTAGCAGCTCAATAGTTAATTGACAAGTGTAAGCTAGTTAGCGGTTCCAAAGATTCAATTTAGATTTTTCAAATAATTCAGTTACAAACCTTACTTTTAGTGTCCATGAATTTTCATTTACTTCTTCATGTTTCTTCAGTTGATTCCTCCTCTTCTTTTCTTTTCTCCAAGTAGTTTTGGTTCCTTAACTTATTACGGATGTCCATCGTAAGCTCAGGTTAAAGTTAAATAATTGTAATATTGCAGTGATACATTTACTTTAAATACTCTCAGACAGAAGGGCACCAGTTCAGGGATGTTATAGTCCACTGTGCTGTGAGTAATAGTAAGAGCTGTGAGTGTAAAAACCAAAGCTGACCGTTAACAAACAGACCCAGTGATCTGCAGAGCTACAGCAGCTAGTGCCCACTTTTATCAAAGTTGTTTCTGTAGGGGTGTAAAGGATGTGAAGGGAGCAGGGTGCCGGTTTGACAAGGTATATGTTTGTTTCCATGTTTATTCATAACATCTGGTTTTGTATCAGTACTGGCATTAAAGTCTCCACAGATACGAACACTTCTGTGGGCCTTAAAGTGACCGACCCCGTCTTCAAGAACGGAGAAACTGTATTCTTTATAATAAGGAGACTCAGATGGGGGGATACTGTATATGCTGCACTCAGGAATATATCTGTATCTGTGCCCACAACCTCTTTTATTTTGAGCCAAATTGAAAATTCTACTTTTTTGATGAACTCAGTGGATAATGTTTGCTTTGTACCAAATCAGCATCCCCCTGAGTCCCTTCTCTGCGTGACACTTTTTAATTTGGTGTATGGGAACAATATTTTCAAATAGCCTGAGAGACAAACAGTGTAAGTGTTTTCTCGACACCAAGTCTCTTGTAAAACAAACACATCTGCATCTCCTAACTCTCTGGGCTCCAGCTCTTAAGGCCATAAGAAGAAGACCTCAGATCCTGAACGTTCCAACAAGAAATGATAAAAGATTTAGATTCCACTACAAATGATATCCACCATGATATTGTTTAAAAATACGATAAACTCCTAAGTCTCTTTTGATCAATAAAAAGAATGACTTAAGAGAATCATTCATATAATTCACCGTATACAGTTTTTAAATCTGCAATTATGAAATAACTGGCGGTTCAGTAACAGGCGGGGTGGTTAGGGTGGAGCCTGCTGCGCTCCTCACTAGCTGGGCATAAAAGATGACTAGGAGTCAGATTCCCTCTGAAAATTCCTCATACGTATATGAAGATCACACTGGACATTTTCCCCCTCTCGTCATCTTCACTGTAATGTCTTCTGGATAATGCAACGGCAATGACACATCATAGTGCAGATAGTTGCGGATTTCTTCAAAACTTTCCGTTGTAGCGTCTCTCTTGTGTCCCAAATGTTGTCACATCCGGTCTCATCACCATACAACTCTACACTGCTCTTAGCGGTTATATGCATATTGCATACGCGTAGCGTTAATTTCTTAGGACAAGCATAACCAACGCTCCAAACCACCGCAAGATACGGAAGGCTGATGTCATGCGTAGCTTCTCTGCGCCAGACAGACGGGTCTTCAGGTAAGTCAAGCGTTCCTTGGCGTAGAGCCTCCTCCATCACTATTTCTCCTATATGCTCCCACGTCGACCATTTGAAAACAGCAGTCGGCATTCACCACGGCAAGTAGAACAATTGAAAAGGTTCCCTTCTAATTAAAGGAAAGGGACCCACTGCAAGGTGGGGCTTGTATGATCACATGCTTACCATCTATTGCACCTAAGCAGTTTGTAAATGCCATGAGGGTACTGAAATCTCCAGCAATCTTCTTCCAGTCTTCCTTCTTGGGCACAGGCATATAGTGATCCAGAAGGCAGCTCCATATTGCCTCACACACATCCTTCACGATACATGCAACAGTGCAATGCCCCACTCGATAACTGAATGCTATTGTCCTGAATGAATCTCCTGTTGCATGGAACTTAAAATGTGAATAAAAATATGTTGTAATTATTTTGTGAGATACATTTTATGTTAGTGCCTGTTCTCCATTATATTCAAAAACTGTAACTAGTTGTTAAAGTCTCACTAAAGTCAAGCAACACAAAGAAAACGTTGGTTGTGTGGGACCCCTATTGATCAAAGGTCAATGTTTCCAACACACAGCTGAACAGACAGTGTCACAACTCACTGTAGGCAGATGCACAGACGCTTTGCAGGGCTGATAGTCTCCCTGAACGTTGTGTGTGCCTTCGAGATGACCCCACCAGCCTTCTGGAGAAGTTGTTCAAATTGTCCCTTGGTTAGCCTGAAATAGGACTGGAACCGCGATTTCATCCAATAGCAACTCCTGGACAAGGCGATGATATTCCCCGTATTTTTGTCTCCTAGTGATCGTGTCGTGTACCCACACTCTCCGTGCTCCGTGTCTGACAGCACAGAACCTGCAAAGAACATGGTCCTTATATAAGGGGATATGATGGTGACTGAGAGAGACTAGGACAGAGGCCCTGCATAAAGATCATCTCTCATTACTTGAGGGGACCTACTGGCTAGTAAACTGTTACAAATATGGTCGTGCTGGGAGACTAATTAAGGACTTAAGGCACAGGTAACGCTTGTAGGAAATCCACCTCCCTTTCTCTTAAACTTGTGCAAGCAAGTTAATTTGGGTGATTTCACACTAGGGACCCAGTCCCGGAACTTAGTACGCATGTCCCCAAAGTCTTTTAATCAATGTGAAAACAAACGTACCGTACTTGTACCGTACTCGGATACCGTGCCCGAGTCCGCTTGAAGAGGTGGTCTCGGGCACAATTTATGTGTACTCAAGTAAGTCCACAGGAAATGTGAACGCAACGGTGATCAAACAAGAAGTGGACCACTATGTGAAGTAACTCTAAAGGACATTCTCATCCTCTGAGCTGCACAGTACATGTGGAAGTAGGAAGAGGGTTGTTGCTGGCGAACATCCACAGTTAGCAGGATGGACTCAGACTGTGAGTGGTTTCCGTGGTTGCTTCTTCTTTCTGCTATGTGCAGTATGCAAACCAACAATCCACATACTGTCACCTGCTGTATTGGAATGTGTACATACGCAAGTGTACTCGCGTACGGAACAATGTTACTGATGTGAATGCAGACCAGCGGGGGAGCAATCGTGCTCGGGCACGGTACGAAACAATCGTGCCTAATGTGAAAACGCCCTTAGTCCGCAATCTTAGAGATCATTATATTATATGTACATTTATATACACTGACATACTCTGGACCCTGTCACTCATGTCATGTCTTGTCATATTACTTTTAGATGCTTATTTGATTTATTGCTTACTTTTGCCACCTTATTTCAACTCTGTCACTTTATCTCATAACTGGTCACTTTAACTTCAGCTTGCCACTTGATATGTCTCAGTGTCCTGTGTAGTTTCTTTTTTATATCCCATGAGACCCTGCGAGGAGCGACGTCATCTCTTTTGTTATTGTTTTGATTGAGAGCCCCCTTGCGGCAGATTTTACATACTGTACGTTTAATACTTGCTTATAATAGTTGTAAATACATAGTACCTTTATCTTTATTGTGTTCCTATATTTCCTTATTTTATTTGTACTCCTATGCATGTTCTTCTTCTCGTCTTTTACTGCTGCAACACTTGAATTTCCCCATCAATAAAGGATTATTTTATCTTATGTTTTTTATGGTTAACTCCTCTTGAAACATGTAACATAATTTTAGTTGAAGATGTTGTTTTCAAGATAACATTCAGCATAGTCTACAGCTTATTTAAAAAGCTTAAAGGAATGTGGATAAGAGATGCAGTGTCATGATGAACTGGTTTCCAGCAGGAAAGGTTTCACTAATCTTTAATGGCTGTGTGATTGTTAAAGTCACAAAGAGCTTAATCAGCACTCCTATGCATTTATGAAGTGTTACTTAAGGGATATATATTTTCAATTTTACGGTAAGAGCTGTAATAACTGGTTAATGTTGGTTACGTAATGCTTATATAAATGCAACAATAATTGATAGGTTAGGCTTTAAGTTAAGAACGTCTACATGAAGATAAAGGAACAAGCAAACCTCTTCATGAAGACCATGGTGTGGTCCACTGATTTCAACCTTTACCAAAAATAATATTGAATATGATATAATATAATAATACGTATGAATGTGATTAGTTACTTCTGATGGTCACTTTACATGGAAACCTCAGCCGACAGTGTTTGAGTGTGTAGGTGTGACCTGCCGTGTAAAAGCTCTTCGAGTCAGAAGACTAAAAAAGAAATATACAAGCTCAAGTCCATTTACCATTTACCATATAGCATAGGCTACTAATTAGCATGCTAATAAGCAACTAGTTAATTTTTAGTGGTACCAAAATATTCAGTGTCCATTGCCCCTACAGGCCTGGTCTTCTGTTTTTGTCTCATTTCTGAATGTAGTGTTTTGCACGTTTTTCTTCAAGCACACAGGCGAACAGCTTTTCAAAAACTGTTTTCTTGCATGGGTTTTGATGGAATTGTCTCACATCAGCCTCTTCTTTGAACATTAGCAAGTCATCCCATACACTGCCCCCACTGGCCAGCTGTAGTAAGTGTACATATAATTTCTGACTTGCTGGTGATCATTTTTTGTAACATCGAGGAACAATAAGGAACAACATTGTTATTAAAATTCCTAAGTGGGCCTACTGATTTTAGGATTGTAGAAAATGATTATGATCATTATGATCTCTCCACTAAATTGGACACCATTGCCATGTACTGCTGGCTATATTTCAACTTGGCTGATCTTGCAGGTATTTTTAAACAAAATCAAAAGTTTAAGAGAGTTAGTCTGTCGGTTTCCTTCATGTGTTTCTATGGAAAGAGTTCAATCCTGAGTTCAAACCCACACTGTCCCATACTTGCTCTCACATTAATGATGTGCTGTTCTGACAGGCTCCAAGGTCGTCTGACCAAATCAAACATGGTTAGTCCTGAATAATGCAGGAAAGCCCCAAAACACAAAGATGGAAAACCTTCAGAACTCAAAGTCAAGAAACTCCACATGCCACCCCAGTGGACAAGTGGCAAAGTGTTTGTTTAAAGAAAATGATTCATCTTATTATTCATCTTTTCTTGCTACCTGAACTGAACCAGAAGCTTCATAACAAGTTTGATAGTCTAATTTAAAAACATGACAGACTCAATAATAATCACAACAAATCTTTATGAAAGCTTTAGACGCAAACAAGACCACGAGACAGTACTACTGTTTTCAACAGATTTTAATCCATTCTTAAACAACATTGAATATTTAAAAACAATAAAACTGCATCACAATTTCTAACCAGCACATAGAACATCCTCTTTTAAAAAAAGAACCATATAAAAGCTCAAAATAAAGCACTGATAAAAAAAAACAGAAAAAAGATGATGAAGTTGTGCAACAAATTTTAAAAACTTCTGACACTAGGCGGATTGCTCTGAGGTGGTCTTTAGGGGGGGGAATGTATAAAATATTGCATTTAGCTAGTGATGTAAATCAGAAGCAGACAGAGATTTCTTAAGCAGAATAAGAGGCGACGTGTTGCTGTTTGTCTAAAACAAAACAATTGACCGGCTTTACTATATTGTTATTACACTTTTAATGTGTAATGCACAACATTTCACATCATTAAACTGATTTTGTTTCCAGTTTTTTTATTGCAATAGCCAATTAAGATCATCAATAATTAATCGGTTTACTTCAAACAGCTAAAGGAAAGTCACATGATTTGTATAAAACCTCGCCATGGTTTGTTAGTACAAGGGGACTTTGCGTTGAGAAAAAATAGGGTGAGTTTTTTTCTCCAAAGGGGTCGTCTGAATTCCTTCATGATGTGATTGAACACATTGGTGTCAGGAGAAAACAATGAACGCCATTCTATAATAACTGCACCAAAGACAGTTACGTCTTACAAACAACCTGGGTAGAGGTAAACATGGTGTCAAAGGTCATATGACTGGTTCATATATCTGACATTATATTGCTGCTATTTAAACGTACAGTATGTAAAATCCGCCGCTAGGGGGCGCTCAATCAAAACAATAACAAAAGATGACATCGAGTCCCGCGGGGTATTATGGGAAAAAACTAACAAATCAATACGAACGGGCGAAACCGACCTGAGAAAGACAATATGTGTACTGACGATGTATCCAAGTATAATTTACATGACGTTTTATATCACAGCAGCACATACAGCTACAGAACGGCAGCTTCCAGTAACAGCTAGTGCTAGCTTATGCAGCGGTCTTTGACGTAACATCCGGTGTTTCCTTGACAACGATCAACATTTCCTGTCTATCATGGCGGCTCATCATGGCGGCCACCTACAAGACACGTCCTGTTACAACTATAAAATTATAGATTTCTCTGGCTTTGATAACTTTTGGAAATATTTGAGGTGATGTAAGTACTCAACTAAAAAATATATATAACATGGGTTTAGTCAACTTTTAATTTAAGTTAAGATATTTTAATGTAAACATTAGCATGCAATTCTACATACTGTACCTTTAAAGTTATTGGATTTCCTGTAAAATTGAAACAGGTTGGATTGCTGCTGGATGACATCAGATTTGATTAACTATTTTTTAGTATTTTTAGTAAAATCATTTGTATTTTATGTTTTCTATTAAAAGCCCGTTTGGAGATTTTCCCTTCATGACATCACAAAGGGCAGTAACCCCTCCCCCAGGTGGGTGACACTCCCACAGCTAGGTGTTTGTTCTGCCCTCTGAGTCTGCCTTCTCACCGTAAACAATAGGACATGGAGCGAGAAAAACCGAGCCATCCAAGCCCTTCCAGAGAGGGGCGTGGTCAGACACAGCTCATTTAAAGCTACAGACACAGAAACAGCCTGTTCTGAGCAGGGCTGAAATAGAGGGGTTTAGGCATGATCAAATACAGCATCAGAGTGGATTTAGAACAAGACACTTCTCATACATGTTTTGTGGACCTCTGAGACTTATTTAAAATGGTTGAAAAGGAGGGTCATATGTGACCTTTAAGCTTCTGCATTCAATTCATTACACAAATATACAAATGCCATTTGGCAGTTTGAGAAACAGCTTAATGCCAGAACGTTGTTAGATGTGTTTAAAGTTTAAAGAGAGGAAGGATCTGTGTTTTCCCTTGCATGCAGGCTTTATGCTAATCTTGACTAATTGCCTCTAGATCTAGGCGGTACTTAAGGAGTTGTATGAATTTTCTAATATATTTCCTTGTGCAAAATTTAGAAGACTTACAACTGAGTAATTAAGCATATATTAGAGATGAAAAAAGATGATGTTATATGTGAGCATGTCCAGAACAGACCTGTGTCGTGGTGAGAGTATAGAATACCTTCCTACAGTGACCTCAACATCATCTATTTATCAAGATGACTTCAGACAGTCAGATGAAAAAATCTTTGGAAAACAAAGCTTTCTGGCAGATTACAGAAATTTAAGAAGAAAATCATTACCCTCATAAATACTGCGAGTTGATTAACTGCATGAGTTGTTTTTTTGCAGTTTCTTAAACAAGTATTTATAGTGTATTTTAAAAATACAAAAAAAGTGTAAGAGACACTAGCACTACTGGAGAATATGTATTTTCTTTCCTTTAACAAATCGGTTGTCAAAAAAATAAAGTCTTTTAAGCTTTCTTTTGTAAGAACACCAGCAGCAGCAATGCTTCTGTTTGGCTGTTTTTGATTAACACGTTTTGATCATTTTATGAGAGCTGATGCTGTACTGTAGAGCCGACCCTGTTCCTGTCTGGGACACTCTGTGATTCCCGTGTGTTTGGTTAGGCTTTCTTTGAAAAGTTAGAATTTCTTACCACTGATTTTAGATTATGGACACTGTACCTTCTGTTGAGACCCCCGGTTTGACCCCTGATATATCAACATTGCATATAGTCAAATACACTGTGACATGAATTCAACCTTACCATAAGCATCAAAAGACATTTAACATTGTGACGTGTGTCGGATGTTTTTCCATGATGTCAGCAGAGCAATCTTTTAAAATGAATGTTACAGCACTGTATCAAATAGATTGATTGTACTGCTGCATGTTGTTAAAAATAAGGATCATTTTGTGAAATTAACACAAACCATACAGTCACGTCACTGTAGACGATAAAACGAAACATTGATTGAACTGGACTAAACAACACTGATGATCAGCTGTTAACGTGTAACCAGTGAACAGAAGCAGATTGTGAGTTTCATGGATTAGCTGCTACAGAGTTTCGTCTTTGGGACGCGCTGACAGAGCTTCATGACTTCAAATAATACTTAAAAAAAGAACAACATGGTGTAACAGAGTTTTTGATTGTCACACCTACCATTTATATGTAAACATGTCCAGGCTTTCACACCACAGGTCCATGTTATCACTTTGGGATCAAGCTTCATTACCAGCTTGATGAGTTTTACTTCTCTCGGGTCTGAAATAGTCGCATCTCCCAAACTTCACATTTGAATATACTTACAGCAATAGCAAAATCAAAGTCAAAGTTAACCATGTGTTTTAATACCGTAATGAGGAAATGCAACTTTTTTTAACTTGTCAAATCTCATGTCTCAAATGTTTATACTAAAAATATATTAGTCAAATCTTTCCTGAAGATCATAACATTTGTTTTTTGACCTAATTGACAATCTTGCAATACAATTTCTAACTTCTTTACTGCTGAAGGCCAACACAGGTCCAAGTGTGGACTCCAAACCATGGTCTGCGTTGTGAAAGTCACAGTCACTCAGTATGCCTGCCAATGACCCTAACCCCCTCCCTGCAACTTCAGCAATTACATGTATTTATAGTGAGCACTATAGAACATGTTGTCATGAAGATATTCATGGAAGGGTGTCACCAAAGCATTTTGAAAACTGTCCAGTGAAGCAAAATGTAAAGAAAATGTCAGCAGCCAGTTAGCTTAGCATAGCACACACACAGGGAGAGTAGAGGGAAACTGCCAGCTTGACTGTTTAGAGTCACAATCCAAAAACCAGACATCCATGACCAGCTAGAAAATCAAATGCACCTCCAATCTGAATCACACGAAACCTGATTAGTTACGGTGTAGTTACTTTAATCAGCAGAGAGAAAATCCAGCAAGTAACACTGAAAACCAAAACGTATTACACTTTGGTTAAACGGACAACTCAAATGGATACCGCAAAAAAAAAAGTTTTTCCAAGCTGGCCAGACAATTTGAGTGAAGTCATTCTTCCTACAAATTATTAGGAAGACAAAACATTAACAAATATTCTTAGGAATTTATCTGCAAGATTGGAGCAAGAATGTAAAAAAATTAAGTAAGATTAAATTGATCACCTTCCATCAACTTTGTGTTTGTGCTAGAATTAGCTAAACATCTGCTGAATATATAAAAAAGGTTAAAGTCTTAATGTTAATATTTTATTCATGTAGGGTCATGTTTTTTCACATTAACACCGATGTCAGACAGTTCACTTTGAGCATTGAAAATGGTTCTGTGTTTTAGTTCATGGTGAAATGGATCTTTGTTTTTCACAATGGACAGAAGTAGTTCTTGGTCTGAAGCTATCCTTTATTGCATGCACTTGTTTCAGTTTGTCAGGTATCTATGACAGAAAACAGCAGATAATGTAGCTCAACACAATAAATAACACAATATAGCCAAACCCTGGTGTTGTCATAAACACCAGTTCAAAGCTAATGGAAACACTCGACTTTACAAAAACAATCTCATATTTATACCAATATGGTATGGAAAATCATTTAGAGTATCTCTTTTTAAATAAATAGAGCAATTCCCAACAGACAGAAATAAAGGCACTTGAGTTTTGTTTTTATCAAAGTGACAATACATTTCCAAATCTCCACTGATTTTCAAACACATTCTGCTATGCTAGCATGATCTGAAACTTTACATTTGGATCATAGCCATGTAGGCTGTCATGAAGGCTATGATTGGACTACTTGTTATTGTTGTCATAACAGAAGAGCAGCCAGCTCAATAAACAGAAGAAGGGCCGTCTAATAGAAAGGCTGAACGGGTTCAGCTTCAACTGCTGTTTGTCCTCAGGCGTCATACCATGCCACACACATCAAGCTGCAGGCACCTTCACTTAATCATGTTATTCAACCATTTATTTGAATGCAGTTCAGGTAGAAAGTGTCGATTCTGATCATTTAAAGGTCACATATTATGCAAAATAAACTTTAACATGTTATTCTAACGCTAATATGTGTAAAGCCCCCCAAAATGAGCCAAGTCCATCCTCTCCGTCTTTTGCCTGCTCCACTTTTCAGAAAATGTGTGCTCAAACAGGCTGTTTAGAGATTGTCCCTTCATGACATCACAAAGGGCAGTAACCCCTCCCCCAGGTGGGTGACACTCCCACAGCTAGGTGTTTGTTCTGCCCTCTGAGTCTGCCTTCTCACCGTAAACAATAGGGCATGGAGCGAGAAAGCCTCAGTGCATTTAAAGCTACAGACACAGAAACATCCTGTTCTGAGCAGGGCTGAAATAGAGGGGTTTATAGGCATGATCAAATACAGAATCAGAGTGGATTTAGAACAAGAAACTTCACACACATGCTCTGGGGAGCTCTGAGACTTATTTAAACTTGTTGAAAAGGAGGAAAATATGTGACCTTAAATGCTTATGAGCTCTGCAGTCCTTTGCCCGCTTCTACACAGACTGATTTGGAGGCTAGGGAACCTCAGGAGCAGATTGGCTTTCCATTAGGAGCCCAAGCAAAGAGAGGTCACTGGAAGCATCATGTAGAAGATAGAGCCATGTTGTTTTGCTTCCAGTGCAAGCTTGTATGACAATTTGTTTTTCTGGATTGAACTTCCTGATATCAATGTTTCTTTAGAAACTACAAACTCCCTCTGAATAGCACACAGATGTAACAAACAAAAGCCTTGTAGTCGACAGCTTAGAGCCGTTTCTTCCACAACAAAAGAGACTTTTTCCTCCAAGTCAGCGAGGTTCTGTCTTTTAGATAGGCTCTGTTTCTTGCACGGTATTTCCAAAGTCCTGATACTTATGACAGTGTGGTGCTAATGTGCCATAAGAGTAGGCATTTCCTTACATGTAAAACCTACACTACAGTAATTTCATAAGATGCTCCAGGTTCTTCATGTTATCACATACGGCTGGCTGGCTGCAGTTCTGATACGAACCTTCAAAATAACATTCAGTTTAATTATAGCCTTAATTTAGGACTTTATTTTCCTACAATTTACGACTTCTTTTTCAAAAGAAATAACAACCTTCTTGTCTTTAACGTGGCCCTTTCATCGTATTAATCCAGGGTTGAATTTAATATTTGAAGTCTCTAACCCCATGCCATTCCTTTTTTAACCTCATCAAAATAATAGAGTTTCCTTTTTTGCCAATAAGGGTTCAAAACCTGATCGTATGTGTCTGTGTAATTTCAGGCACAAAGTCATTAATACTCAGACAGACAGACATACAAGCACACACACACACACACACACACACACGCATACACACACACACACACACACACGCATACACACACGCATACACGCACACACACACACACACACACAGATACAGATAAACGCACAAACACATACTCATATGAAACATTTTTTTGTTTCATACGATTGATCCACATGGAATTTTTAACAATTGACTCAAAAACAATCACAAGAATTCCAGTATGTACATCACAATATACACAATATACAAAACTCATTGTTGTCCAGTCAGATAGTGCTTCAGATAGACTTGGCAGTCAGCTGTATACATATTTGCACCGACACCTGCACACGACGGAGAATGGGAAACAAAGACGAGGCTTAATGAGATCACAGTGATTAGATCCCATTAAGCCTTAATGTTGTCAAATTATATTCAGACTTGCTGTTTTTTGCTTTAGCAAGAGTTTGACACCATGAAGGGCGGGTGACTGTTTAGAAATGAAAGGATTTCAATATCATACAGGCTCGTTAATAATAAACTAAGACTTGTTCTGTTGGAAGAGTGGCACCATTTATAGAACCAAGGTGTACATGTTCAGCTAGGCTGTAAACCTGCCTGATTACAACCCTACATGGTCTCGTCCTCCTCCGTCTAGCTACAGACGTCTTAATATTCAAGTTATGAGGCTTTCAATGGACTAACAGATTCCAGATCTGACTCCAGATGTTTCTATTTCAGCAAACCACAAATTCCAGGTCACATATTCCGCTCTGACTTAAGGACTGAATTAATTTCCGCCTCTTTATTCAGCTCTTGTGGTTGTAGCTGGACCCTTCCTTTACCAGCAGGTTCCTTAATACTGTTCTCTGATCGATAGAAGCCTGAGGCTTTACTCCTTGTCCCAACTTAAAACACATTTCCTGGCCACTGCTTGAGCAGATCAGTAACTGTTGAGCCTCTTTATTATCTTGGAGGTTTGTCGATTATTATCAATTTCAGGAATTTCGCCTACACTGCTTAGAGGCAAAGTTATCCGGAAATTCCTATTTCAAAATACAAAGTTAGTCCTTCAGTTCTAACTGCATGGACATTTCTGTGAAATGAAACCCCGTCTATGCTTCTATATTAAAATTGGTGGTGTCAGGAATTTAAACATCTTCCTGAATCTCCTCTGACTTTTTATTGCACTTGGACTTCCCAGGCCTATTTCTTTGTCTTATCTTCATCTTGTGCTGGTCCAGTTCTTAGAGCAGGTGAGCCTCCAAGCGGAGCCAGTGTAGTCCCTGTCTGATGTACCGGACCAGTTCAGTCATGCTGCTCTGCTGACTCAATGGCTCCATCACTAAGTCCAGCTCCTGGAAGAACTCTAAAAGGATGAGGAAGAGGTACAGTCCTTGTTAGATGTATCAACCTCTAGTGGCTTTTTTTTGCAACTGAAATCCAAGAAAATATAGGTAGCCTTTATGGGTTCCATAACTCTGTTGACCAACACTAAAACATGACATCCTGTGGTACTTTAAACAACACAGCTGGCATGGAGGACATCGAAGCAGAAACTAGATTGTAAGCCTACCTTGGCTATTAGTGGCCAGTCTGTCAGCTGTCTCCCAGTGGTCGTAGCTCCGCAGAATGTTGTTCGTGATGTTAACATGACTGGCTGCCATGTGGTGAATCCGTTGAGGAATTGCCACAGAGCCTGATAAGCCTCCAGATCCTCCCACTGCATCTCCGCTTCCTCCTCCATTGCTTGCTGGGGAGGGGCTAAGTGATGGGGGAGATGGAGTCTCTTTGACCCTGAACACAGTAGACAGGAAGTGAGTCTCATTAAAAGGAAAAACAATGAAACATGTAGGCTGTGTGCTTGAGGAAATGTTGGTTACTTGACAAAATAATAGATGGGAACTGAAGTCTATCGGGGGAGGTTTTCAAAACAGATTCACTATCATCCGATTTGTCTGCCAAGTACGGTCTTAGTTTTCTGTTTTTAAAGATAAAGACCCACTAGAGTTTGAATCAAAGAAAAACATATAAGTGATCTCTATGACTTTATTTTTTTAGTCTGTTGTGCTTCTGACTGTGCTAACACTACAGTACAATGTGGCATTGTGTTGTACTTTTGACGCCATCCAGCAGTAGAGACCGCTGGGTGGTGTCAAAAGTACAAAAAAGTCATAGAAATCAATGATGTGTTTTTCTTCATTCCAACTCTAGTGTGTCTTTATCTTTATCTTCGGCCAGCCGATACTATCGGCCGATATTAGCATATCCAGTGACTTTCTGTATCGGCTAATTTTATCACAGATATGTGCCGATATTACTCGATTTATTCACCAGTCAAATAGCATTTAATTTGAGTTTCATTGTATTACACTAGCAGTTCTCTGTCACCAGCAGAGGGCGCTATATGGATTAAAACAATCATCATCACTCTCCAGAGTCTCAAGCGGTGACGCATGTACATGCACAGATACTTTTCAGTTGAGTGACCATCTTGTCTTCATTAAATATCTTTGCCACATGTGTTTGATAACTGCATTTGAGGGATCAACACGATAAATGTGTAAATCTATATCTATATATCTCTACAGATCTAACATAGATCTCACAAAAGTTATCGACTGATATATAGGTATCAGTTTTTTTCTCTCCCCAATATCGATATCGGTATCGTCCCCAAATAAATCCCATATCGGTCGAGCCCTAAATGTACAAAATAAAGACGGATCCATAATGAGTTAAAAACTCCTGTAGTTGAAATCAAATAGAAGTGCTTTTTGTGTTCACCAGCTTGTGGCTTACGTTGTCTGGTTGAGACAGGGCAGATATTTCAGTGGCTTTATTACTTTTTACAGAAAAATGCTGCCTACTACAGCCAAAGACAACGTTCTTAGACGAGTCACACTGATCCCAAACAGTCAAAGTTTGGGGCCATAGTAACAAAACAAAAGGTGTGAGACATTAAAAGCTGAGGGGAACTAGAAAGTTAAAATGTCTTTGGGTTCATCCCTTTTAGTGACACATTTCACATTATCCCCCCAAACAAACAAACTGTTGATACAGTATGCTATTTGTTTATTTTGCAGATATATAGTTGGTGGAAAAAGTAAGAAAAATAAGACTTTTGTTTTTCTCATAAATTTAGAAAATGGTATCAAATTCTAAAAAAAAAGATTGATTATTCCATGCCTCTCAATTTTCTAAGAACAGCTACAGCTTCTACTCCTCTCACCTCACACTTCTTCTTGGGGCGCTCAGCAGCCCACTTTGTAATCTCTGCCTCATATCTTCAAGAAATTGAACTCTTTGAGTGGTTTGTTTTAACCAATCGGCTGTCAGTGACTGCAATGTATTATTCAGTTGAATTGCAAAATCTCAGATATCTTTATGAAAGTGGTTTGTGATGGGTGTGTGAGTGTGCGTATACTCACTTCCCATTGGTCCTCCAGGGAGAGGTTGCTTGGTGGGAACTTTTGGCTGAATTCTGGGTCGTAAAAGACACAAAAAAATTGAGCCTCACAGTCAAAATATTTTCTTTTTCACAGGAAGGACAGTGAGATTATGCATTCATCAGTAGTCGTATTTTTAACAATTCTCACCAGACAGAGAATTCTTCATTTCATTTTTCTTTGGCGACTTTGACACACTTTGGTTTTCACAGTAATAATGCATGCAACGCGTAGCAGCACAATGCGAGTGCTGCTGTTAGATACAGTAGGGCCCTCTTAGGGAGGTTTACTGCAGAATGTACACATTTTGAGCCACTGCTGTGTGTCAGCCCTCGGGGGCCCCATGCCTTGCCTTTTGACAAGCAGCACCTCCGCCAATGATAGAAACTTGATATTTGGTTCAATATGTTCAAATCTGGATTAAGGTCTTATATATTCATCAGGTCTCAAATAAATGAGTCCGACCTTAATGACTCCAATCATGGGGAAACAGTTCACTTGAAAATTAAACCTTCAATTAACCTGATTAAAAAGGTTCTTCATTTAAAAAAAACTTTTTCTTCACACCACAGGAACTGGAGTAACAGTGAGCACATCCCTCAACTCAGAATTTGTAGGAATGGTGGGGACGTGTCCCATCCAATATTTAACTTTTACAGAATTGTCTTTACCCATAGTTTTGTCTGAAATGGAAATAACTGATCTCTGGATGTACGTTTAACATGTGTAGAGACTGTTCATGTTAGACAGCTTTCATCTTAACAGACTCCAGATTTCATAAACTTCTTTAAACTTCAGAGCAACAACAGTCTTCATTATCACATGTCCTGTTTTTATCTTGTGTGGATAACAACTTCATTTCATGCTTGCGGAGAGTTCATGTTCGATCATCTTGTTTCTTTAGGTTAGGATTCCTACAATGTGTATCATCCCCATATTTTTTCACTGAAGAATGTGTTTGTGTTTTTAAAAGGTCTAACATGAGCCAAGTCATGCAGCAATGAAAGCAAGCATATCAGATCCTTAAGTGGTTGGTAGTCTTCAGCAGTTATTATTTGTACTGGTATTGGATCATTGCTTGGTATCAGTCGATTTGCCAATTTAGTTTAGTTTAGATTCAATTCATTTATTTGGTTTCATTATGAAACAAAATGTTGCAGAACATTAGCCGAAACCCTCGAAGCCTCCATGTTGCCCAATAAAGTCACTACAATCTGTGAACATTAAGTTGGATTTAATTAATGCTCCTTTTACCCCAACAATATACTGTGATCCTTGATGTAGTTAAGATAAGATAAGGATGGATTCATGAAGTAATACAACATCAATGCACATGCACCAATATAATCTTCTCAGGGATTATAACTGGCTTCCATGTTTTTCAACAAAAGAGCGGGAAAATAAAAGAGAGGAAGATAAAAAAAAAACAAAGTCTGTGTCAAACTGTATTTGTGTCAGTGTTTTTGCCTGTTACCTTGAAGTACTCCATGAGCGACCGGGAGTACTTGACAGCATGGTCTTTCTTCAGATGGAACATCCTCAGATACAGCAGAGACAGACAGCGGTTACTATGGAAACAAAATCATTAGGAGGCAGATGAAACGTCTGAAGATTCCCTTTGAAACCTCATGCCGCATCTTATTTTCATGTTGTCTACAAAAATTCACTCTGACTTCAAAAATGCCCCACAGCTCCTCATGGATTAAGAGGATCTCCAGTGAAGTAAAGACTGTGGCGAATATTTAAAGCTACCACACTAATGTGAAAATCCACAACTTAGCTTGTGATGTGAACTCTTTTATTCCAGAGCACACAGAGGTATATAAACACCCAGAGAAAGTTTGATTACACTGAGGAAGCCAGAGGTTAAAGCAACATTAAGAGTGCTTTCAATTCTCGAGGGATGTTTTTGATTCGAGAATAAATCACAGATTCAAAATGTGAGAATGGAGAGTATTGTAGCATTCAAAAATCTCTCTTAAGAAGACGTTTCTGTATGAGATGAAATTGAAAAATTGTTGTACGAGTACAGAGAGTCTCATAATTAAAGGAAAAAACAGGTTTGAGCCAAGAAAAAGAACATACTCGCTCTGTCTGTATGCAGGGTGGCTTTTACAATACATTTCACTTCCACTAAATCAACTGATACAACTCCCTCACCACCAAACACAAAACAAAACTCTCCTGCATAGTTATTCAGGCCAGCAAAATAATCGGTTCATCTCGACCTACCCTCTCTGAAATGTATAACCGCTCTGTGATCAGAGTGTCAACTTCAATCCTATTTAAGAGCCAGGTTCACCTGCAGGCCGGCACATTTACATGGTGGGATTCAGTCTTTATTCTTAGAAAGAGCGGGCCCTAGCATGCTAATGTAACATCTCTCCTTCCATTGTGCTCTGAACATGCAGGAGACAACAGGCAAGAAATATATACTGTATATATAGAAGTAAAAAATATATTAATGGTTGGATTGAAGTGATAATAGTGGAAGCATTCACACGTGTGCCATTCCAAATAAAGAGTACATTTAAGCATGAGGTACAATAGTATAACTTCATTTATTACATAAGGACAACCACAGTGTCCGAGAAGATCTTGTGATGACTGAGCGTTCTGTGTGCTAAACATTAAATAAAGGTAGGCTGGAAACATTTATTTACTTATTCTTGCTGCTGGAATCCATGCCTATATTTTCTACAGCGGCACAATGGGCACAGGACAGCCTTAGTATTATTCTGTAGACAGGATTGTTGTCATGTGTTCGAGGATCATTATAAATCTAGCTTTTTGTTGTGTGAGAGTGTTAATGTTTTGGTGTGTATTATATAGAGAGACGTGATCTTGATGTCTGTCTCAGTTGGACTTTTTTGGGCCGTGGAGGGCGTGCGGAGAACTTCTCCTGGAGGTGTGTAAGAGGGAGCATTAAAGGGAGAATGTGCGACTTTTTCATCCAGTAGATGAACAGCATGAAACCAAAACAAACTGCTGTTTGGCGACTCCTCCGCCACACTAAAGCCTCCGCTCTCCTCCAGCGACACACCTCCAACCCCTCTCCCCTTGCGTTTGCACAAAGAAGTTATCAAATTGGAACGCACGATAATTAAGCACTAAGTGCAAGCGGCGGACAAAAGTGTCCTTGTCTCGAGCTGCATTGTTGTGTTAGCATGCTAATGGTAGCGCTCTTTAGATTGCTCGTAGCTTCACATTGCATGTAAATTTCAAAATTCTAAAAACGCTTACGTGACATTCAAATGAGCAGTGAGTACAGTATGTTATTCTTCTTTTCTCTAGTCCCTCACTCAAACAGCTTTTTTACACAAGGGGATGAGCCGGCTCGTCCATGTAAACACGACGTAAATACGGCTCAGACAACAACACAGACAGCGGGACTCGGGTGTCTCACTCATTGTAGACAGTCATGACTCAGAGAGATATTTACAGAGGATATACTCAGAGAGATATTTACAGAGGATAAACTGGGTTTCTGCTAAATGTAAGTGTAAAATGTTGCACTCTTCCTTTAAGTGTTTCCTCTCGTTCGGTCATCACTATTTGGCCTCATGCCTAAAGGATATTAAGGAAGAAAACAAAAGCTTGCTGTCTCTCAGCCCGCTATCCTATTAAAAGAGAACTTTTTATAAATGTGTCATCAAATGAACGGATATTTAATGAAGCAGTGGAAGCGCTGTGGTGCATCCCTGTGAGTGAATCTACTTGTAGCTGAGCGGAAGTGCGATGTGAACTCGCCTTGTTAATCACATTTCACTAATGCGCCCTCTAAAAAGAAGGGAAGGTACTGCACCATAGAACTTAGACCAGGTTTTTCTTGGTCGCTTTCGACATACTTTAGATAGGAATGGGCCAGCTGCCACACCTCACACACCTACTGGTGCTAACATTGACCCAAGTTCACCTGCCTTTAACACTTCCTGAGCACTGATTCATGTGGAAAATAACAATGACATGTTTTGCGGCATGTGTAACATATTCAAACATTTACAAACAGGATGAAATGAAATCTATTATCAGGGCACATTTTAATCACATGGAAACACACACACACACACACATATAAAAATAGAAGCATACCACAACATAGCTAGTTTCTTCTCAGCGACGGTGGCTGAATGGCTGGTGAAGTTCTTTAACCTCATGGCATACCTGCAGAGTGGAGGCGGTTTTCATTATACAGACAGACAATGTTTACAAAATGTAATTTTCTGCCTGTTCTGCTGACCTGCTTGAGCACCGACTGACTAGGTCTCATTAACATATCTAAGGCTACACAGCACTGTCTACATAAGGACCAAGGATATTTGGGTGCTTCTTCAACTTTTTATTTGTAAAGGGACCATGTACAATATTTAACATAAATGTTGCCATTTGATGCATTGCACCAGAGTTAGCTTAGAGCTAGTTTACATCTGCAGTCCCTGCTAAACACACTGCCTTAAAACACCATGCACGTGAAAATGCCACTTTTTTAAAACTCATTTATTCCATACCTGATTAGCTCCACAGTCTCAGAGTACATAGTATATGGAGATTTGGCCTCTAGTGGATCTCTCTCCATCGCATTTCCACACTCTATGAAGGAGAGGGCACCATCTGTGTAGTTCACCGCTTTACCAAATTTGTCCATCTATACAGGGAGAGGAAGAAAGATGAAATGCAGGTAGACAATTAGCGTCAGAGAAATATAAGATGAATCTGGAAAAAAACGCATACAAATAGTTGTTAAGTTAATTGCAATTCAAATAAAGAAGCTTCATAAATGTTATTTATGCAAAGTAATGTGGGCTCCTTTGACACTGTATAATCCTGCAGACTTCATCATTCCTTAAACGCAATGTTCCCTCAGAGACAAGCTGTGCAATAAATAGAAGATATTAGACAGTACAGTCCCTGGTGAGGAATCCATCATTGTTTTATTATTGAGATGTGTCAGCAATGACTCACAATGACTCACATATAACTAAAAGTACACACACAATTTAAGTGAAGACAAAAGATTGTAATTCTGTGTCAAATAATTTACCTCATAAAACCCTATTTCTAACTGTCAGCCGTCGCTTTGCCTCCTCTGTGTGTGTGTGTGTGCGTGTGTGTGTGTGTGTGTGCGTGTGTGTGTGTGTGTGTGTGTGTGTGTGTGTGTGTGTGTGTGTGTGTGTGTGTGTGTGTGTTGGTGTGTGTGTGTGTGTGTGTGTGTGTGTGTGTGTGTGTGTGTGTGTGTGTGTGCGCGTTTCTGCAAGCTGCATACAGAGTCAACATCTTACCAATGCATCAGCCTTGTGTTTCAGCCTCTTGGCCTCCTGCATGTAGTAGTCTGCACCGTGGACCCTGGAAATAGCAGATAATTACTGACACGTTAAACACACTAAAATAGCTCAGAGTTAGCATTTATTTATAGTTTTATATATTTTGGGGCGGCAGCAGCTCAGTCCGTTGGGACTTGGGTTAGCAACCGAAGGGTTCAAGTCCCGATGCGGACCATAAAATGGAAGTTGGTCTGGCAGCTGGAGAGGTGCAAGATCACTTCTGGAGTACTACCGAGGTGCCCTTGAGCAAGGCACTGAACCCCCCAACCGCTCTGGTGTGCTCCCTGCTTAGCAGTGTGTAACAGCCCCACTCTGACATCTCTCCACTAATGCATGTCCACAGCTCCTGCTTGTACATGTGTGTGATTTGGGCCTGTGTGTGTGAGAAGCATGTCTCTAAAATAACGTGTGGGGATTAATAAAGTATATCAAAAAATCAATTAAGTTTATAATCATTAATCCTGCGTAGTTTCCAGTTATAACCTTAGATAAGAAAAGTAAACATGCCTTTTCACAAATAATAAAGGAACCATCTGGGATAAATAAATACAACGTGGATCATCTCTCAAGATTTTTTCACAGCTGAGCCAGTGTTGAGGTATACAGATATATCCCCAACTACAATAAACGTAAAGATCTCCATCGGGCTTAAACATTCCATGGAGATGTATTATCCCACAAATTAAACGTACAATATGTAGAACTTCATGACAATGTTTACATTCAAATATCAAATTAATTAAAATTTGACTAAACCTATGTTATATATATTTTGTTGTTGAGTAATTAAAATATTTCCAACAGTTATCAAAGCCAGAGCAATCCGTAATTTTATAGTTGTAACGGGACGTGTCTTGTCGTGGCGGCCGCCATGACAGACAGAATGTTTATCATTGCCGTGGAAACACCGGATGTTACGTCAAAGACCGCTACATAAGGAAGCGAGAATTACAAATGAAAGCTGCCGTACTGTTGCTGTATGTGCTGCTGTGATAAAAACGTAACGTAAATTATACTTGGATACATCGTCAGTAAACATATTCTCTTCCTCAGGGCGGTTTCGCCCGTTTGTCTTTACTACGGTCAACGCCGAGCTCATTCGGGAGTAGGAGAGAAAACTCCCATGATTCCCCGCCAGCCTCAACGTCATCTTTTGTTATTGTGGTATAGATTGGCAAAATCTAGATACTGTATCTTTAAAGCGAGACATGCATTAGAGGAGCACGTGGATCCAAGTTTTTAGTATTTTACTACTCGAAATTGTATTGGATGGATTGGGTGCATTAATGCGGTTTGGTGTGAGTATAACTAATACCAGAGTGGACCAATTATACCTGATCACAAAGTGTTGTAATAAATATATGAATAATAAATGTTCATCTTAGAATAAAAGCTCAATCAGAAATGGCCAGCAGTGTTTTTAAAGAGGAGTTTGTTAACCTATCCCAAAGGAGAGTAATCATTTGAATCTTCAAAGTTATACTTTCAAAAAGGAATAACGTGTAGAAAGAACAGATGCTGTCTGCTACTGACATGACACTGAGTCGTTTTGCACAGTCTGCAAATGTTTCAAGCATGAACTACAAGCCCATCTCAGTGAACTGTGAACCACAGCCAATGTCTAAGAGTGAAACTGGTTGCATCTTATAATTGTCAAAATACTGACCTTACCCATGACAAAATGTATAAAAAGCAAACATATTGGTGTGTATGAAAGACCCTGTATTTTTACATACGTGTCGCTAAATGACAGTCTTGGCCTGCGAAGTTCAGCAGCTTCCATCACTGGTTCTGTCCACACCTCCAAATTATGTCCGTTGGCATGATAGCCGTCTCCACTGAGCTGCTCACCCTGGGTATCAGTTTTCTGTTGAAAAGAAGAATATATGTTTTATAATGGTATTATTGAGCGGTGCCTACACATTGACCTACACATTCACACAATGATGGTAAAGGCTGCTACGTAAAGTGTCCGTATGTGGTTTAGTCTCTCGCCCAAACACCTTAATGAGCACATTAGAAGAGCTGTGGGTTCAACAGCAGATCCTCAATGAGTGAATGAAAAACAATCCCAAACACAAAAACATGTACTTTGAGCTGTTCTCTATTTCTCTTTACGTCTCCATCCTGGTGTTTTGCTGGTCTATTTCCTGCTACTGTACAACTAAATGTTCTTACAAATATAAAAAGGTGGGCTCTTACTCTTTGGCAAAATGCAGCTAAGAAAACTCACATTGGCGAGGTATTAGTATTAAAGGGGACATATTATGAAAAATCCACTTTTACAGTGTTTTTGAACATATATTTGGGTAACCTGAGTGTCTATCAACCCACAAAATGTGAAATAAACCCATCCAGTCCTTTGTTTGTGGTCTGCATAAGTCTTATAACACAGAGAAAAATGCTCCGTTTCAAATTTGCTCTCCTTGTGACATCACAAGTTGGATTCTGGTAAATAAATACCCTCCCCTCTCCTGGTATCTCCACCCATGGACTCCACCCCCAGCCTAGAGCAAAACTTTTGAGCAGGTCCGCCATTTTTATTCTCGCTACAGAGGAGTCTACAGGGAAAACTCAGGGGGGGCTCATTGCATTTAAAGAGACACACACACCAAAACGGAGCGTTCTGAGAGAGCTGGTTTCTACAGGGTCACAAACCTCCTCTGGTGCTTGATTCATGTTATATTTTGACCAAAGCACAGCACAGATGTTTCATTTAGACCACAGGGGACTGTTTGAAAAGGTGGAAAAGGGGGATAATATGTCCTCTTTAAGTAGTATTTGTGTGCACTTACACTGCCATTTTTTGCATGTGACGATCCTTTGCCTTCACCTCTCCTGTGTTTGTGTGTGGAAGAGAAAGTGGAAGTGGAAGTGGAAGAGGTGGTGGTGCTGGCCTCCTGGCTCAGCGAGGAACTGCTGTCTTGTTTGTGAGGAGGGTCGTCTGAGAGGGGGGATAGGAGCGGTGGAAGCAGCTTGTCATTGTGGTGTCGAGACTGCTTCTTGTTAAAAGGGCTACAAAAACAAAAAGGCAAAAACATTATTAGTGTAACAGCAACACACGCACACATTTCAGTAAGCCATTAGTCTTTGTCTCCACGGTTTTGTATAATATCAGTAATGTCTTGGCCCAGGCTGTTCTGCAGCTTTTTGCGCCGCATTAAACCCCGAGAGACCCCCAGCAGAGGTAAACAAAAAAATATTATCTGATGCTGTAAACAATGTGAGTCACAAGAGCTACTATTAAATCCAAAAAGGAAGCAATACATTGTTAGCCCAGTTTATGGAAGTAGGTAAGTTTGTGTAGTAAGATACTACTATGTGTGTGTGTGTGTGTGTGTGTGTGTGTGTGTGCGTGCGTGCGTGCGTGCGTGCGTGCGTGCGTGCGTGCGTGCGTGCGTGCGTGCGTGTGTGTGTGTGTGTGTGTGGTTGTTCTGTGTGTAAATACTGTCTGTTTGTTCTCCACTGTGCAACAGTAAACAGGCCAGCAGTAAATTCGGCAGACTCCCTCCATTGTGCCAAGAAAGCTACCGATGTGCTAACAACTACATCAAGAGAAGAATACATCCAGTATGTACATAATATAAGTTTCAAGTCTGCATGTTACAGTATGTGAGGCTGGACATGCAATGGGCAGACTGCTGTGCCTTGAGGATACACAGAAACACATGCATTATATAGTATTGTTAACAAAGAAACATTCTTTCCACAGGTTACTTTGACGTTGATGAATGTCAGGTCAGAAAGCCCTAATCAAGGTGTCTACATGTCTGCTATGACTTCTGTTAATTGTCTTATTTGTAGAGAATGCTGCATCAAAAAACTTCACCGATCATGTAATTCAACAAACCAGCATTTATGAGATTGATATGAAGAATGTCATCATCATCAATGGATGCCACTTAATGCAGAGATTCAGGTGTGCAGGCATTATGTTAATCCTCTGGGGACAATTCTAAAGAGTGTGACAGACATGTCTTAATACTCACTCTGTGTTGTTGTTCCTGTGGTTGGGTATTGGAGAGATGCACGGTGGAAGGAGCTGGCAGTCTTTGTCCAATCGCAGCTTCTTATTGGCTTCGATTGATGGGTTACTGGGATCCGACTTGAATATTGAAGACAGAGAGAGAGAGTTTCAGAGACTTCAACCTATTGGAGTGTGTTAAATCATTTAGTGAGAACTATTTGAACATGTAGGAGAATAGCCTGTGTCACACCTTATGTTTCCTCTTGCTCTTGCTGGTGTGTTTCTCATTCAGGAAATCTGTTTTTTTAGGTGCATGCCTCCTATGTTTGCCTCCTTTATCTCCCCTCTCCGTCCTCCTTGCCAGCCAAGGATTACTCTGCTCTTGCACAGGGGGGTTGTCCAGGACCTCCAGACCATGGCTCACTATGTCTCCTTCCCTCCCGTCTGTCCTCTCCCCAAGCTTTAATCTCTCTCTGTCCTCTCTTTCCGTCTGCTTCTCTCTCTCTGTTAATCTCCCTCTGTCATCTGGCCTCTCAGGCACTAATAACTCTGTGTCTTCTTCTTTTTCCACTTTAGTTAATTTATGCCTCTCACTCAGCACAGGCCATAGTCTCCCTTCCTGCTTTTGTCTGTCCTTTTCTATCAACCCGGTCCTCTCCCTGTCCTTCTGCTTCTCTGTATCTGTCCTCTCACTTCTGTCCCATTCTCCCACTCTGGATCTTTCCTCCAAACCCTTGCTAGGCACCCTGCTGAGTAAACACAGGTCAATTTTCACCCATAAACATTGGATCTCTTTGTATTCCCTTAAGGGGGAGAGAGGCACCTTGTGTCCCATGTCAGAGGGTGGTGACATGGGCATCAGGTCTTTGCACTGTCCCCCAGACCCTCCAGGATCAGGGACTGAAATACCAAATGAACCACTTACATTGCTAATGCTTAGGGAATTACTGCTACTACTACTAATGCCTTTACTTCCACTGCTCATGCTACTTTTAGTACTGCTGCTACTGTTATTGGTCTCATTGCTACCATCTATGACTGGAAGTCCTTTTCCTCCAAATGTTCCTAGAGTGCCTGAAGTGCCACCAGAGGAAAGGCTTGGGAGAGGGGGAGTGTGTACGTGTGCATTGGACAGAGTCTGTGTGTTGATCACAGAGTGTGTCGTCTGAGGTGGCAGAGGGAATATTTTGATGGCTTTCTCTGAATCTGACTGGCATTCAGAAGAGGACGAGGAGGAATCTGTTTCGATGAATTCTCGAGACTTGGGAATGATTCTGTTGCTTGTACTTCTGTGTTTCCTCTTTTCCTGATTGGGAGGCAAAAATGAAAGTTAAACTCAAGAAAACTTTTATGCATTAAGTAATTAGACTGATGTTTTACAGCAAAGTTTTTTAAGAAACATTTCTCAAATCGGAGTGTTAGTTTCGGACATTTTTTATCCTTTATAGCACTGTTACTTGCATCCTTGACCAAATACAAATTGACTCTTGGATGGATAATTCCTGATTTAAGATGGTTAATGGACTCTTTTCTAGTCTTCTGAGCGCTCAGCGCTGACAAAGCACTTTCACATCGCAGGTCACTCATTCACACACTGATGGAAGAGGCTGCTCTTTAAAGTGACCATCAGAAGTAACTAATCCCATTTATACACATTCACACGCCGGTGACAAAGCAGCTGGATGAACTTAAGTTAAGTGTCTTGCCCAAGGACACATCAAACATGTGGCTGCAGGAACTGGGGATCGAACCCCCGACCTTCCGATTGAGAGTCGCCCAACTCTACCACTGAGCCACAGCCCCATGCCAACCAACCATCTATTGTTATTTGAAACCGACAGGTAGGTAGCTTACAGTAGCATGTACGACATTAACATGAGAAGTCAACTTCAAGATTCAAAGACATTATTGTTACTTTTTCAAGACTTGAACTAAACCAACTTGATTCAGACACAAAGTGAAGACATCCTCAAGCATGTGGAATCAGTTAAATGCATTTTACCATCTGCAAAAGCCATTTTCAGTAGACAGGCGATGAAGCTCTAACTCTAACAAAGTTGGACACACCTTTTTTGAAATTATTTTTTGAGTTTTTAAGAACTCTTTTTTTCCTTTATAACAAAAGTTGACAACTCTTTACTGCTTATCTCCTGGAAACAACTTATCTCCATTAGAAACAGAGAGTGTCAGCTTACTGAAGCAAACCACTCAGCGGTTAACAGAATAATGGGTGATTCTTTTCCATCTCCCTGTCTTAACTTCCATATCGTTCATGTTATAATGAAGTTTTTATTTCTGGAACTTTATGACCCTGTCAAATATGCTCTATAACAGCATGCTCTATAACAGCATTTAGGAACAGTGACAGATTTGGTTTTAAAAGTGTTTTAAAATGTTCAAATGTTGTGAATTAAATAGAAATGCTCATTTCATGCATGTGCTCCAGTTGTGCATAGTTTTAGTTGCAAAAGTACCGTGAATGAATTGACTGTTGGAAAACTCAAAGATGTTGCATCTTGACAGACACTTTTTGTTTTATCATTTAAAAGTCTGAGTGGTACAGTGGTGCAAGTTCACCTCACAGCTTAAAGGTTCTTAAAGCTGCTGGCTGGAGTTTGCATGTTCTTCCTGTTCATTTGTGGGGTCTCTTTCGGTACACTAGATTCCTTTCAGAAACTACAAAGACATGCTTTATAGGTTGAGTAGTCACTCTTAATTGGCGTGAATAAAACTACTTTATATCTGTCTCTATGTGTTAGCCCGGGAAGGACACGTTAGGTGAACTTAAAGGTGTCAGATGTAGCAATCATTAAGGCCATCACTAGTCAGAAGAAAGAATGCACAAACTCACGTCCTCCAAACACACATTAACACAAACACACACACAACCACCCAAAAACTAATTTAACACTGACTGCAGGTAGTGGCACCGCTGTCTGCTGTGGCACCGCTGTCTGCTGTGGTGCTGCTGGTGGAGTAACTGTGTTGTTGTTTGTGGCACTTCGAGGTTCTTTCCTGGGGGCTGTTTTCCCACTGGGTGGTTTGCTTCGTGTCCTTGAGGGGTTCTGATGTTCCAGTGATGGAGGAGGCAACATGTCCTTTTCCCTAGCTGCAGGGCTACAGAAGAAGAGAAAAAAAAGAAGAGAAAAAGCACCACTGAGCGAAGCACTCTCTCTATAATGTAGTGTGAGACTGACTGAAGAACGTAAAGTTTGCCAAGGCCTGCTCCAGGGGGAGGCTGTGTATTAAAATGAAAGTATATTCTGTAAGTCAGCATGAAATAATTGAAAACAGCATGCATTCTGCCAAACTTTTTGAAGTGGAGAGGTTGAAAATGGAAAGGAAAAGGAACAAAGTGAGTTAGGAAGAAGAAAAAGAACAAAAGCTACAAAGTCAGTTTTATTTAATTAGCCTAATATCAAGCTGAGCTGACATTTTGAAAGTGATTCTACTCAGTTAAACTGAATCATCAATTCCTGTCCAATGTGCACTTTCATTGTTTATTATTACTTGTTTGGCTCTTCATGCCTTCATCTAGAGACAGGACAGCAGAGAGTCGGAAATCAGGGAGAGAGAGGGAGAGTAGGGAACGACAATCAGGAAAGAAGGTCAGACCCGAACCCAGACCGCCCGCCTGGATGACCACAGCCCCGCAACAACCACTAGGCTACAGGCGCCCCCCAATGTGTACTTATTTACAAATCCTCTGACCAAAAGGAGTTTTTTATTGAATAAATAATAATTGAATATTTTTTCTGTCTATCGATCCTGTTCAGGATTTCAACACATGCTAATAAACTCTTTCAATATTACCCAGTCACTCATTGGGCCTAATCATTTACACTGTCATATTCTGACAACATTTAAACTTATGACCTTCCCTATTGTCCAGATTAATGACGTCTATGCATTTTATCATTGGCCCAACATGTTCTTCACCCAACACCTGCCCAAACACCCAAACTAAGTTTGCCAGGTAAATATTTCACTTAGTGCCTGGCAGGGAAAGTCTTAGATGCCATCTCCTCTGCACCTGCTGCTCTTGGCACAAAGAATGGTCAAAATATTGTTCCAACACTTGCAGAACTAGAGAAGTAAAAGCAAAACTCAGGTTTACCTCAAAAGTAGTGCAGCGAGAAGGAATGCAGAATAGAGGAGTGAAAATGGTAGCAGGATATGGTTGATCTCTCCGTCTTTCAACATTAAACTCTGCCAATCAGGTGTTCTTGTACGTTCTTCCTTACCTATGCTGATTTAATCTGCTCCATGTCTGGTTCTGATTATCCTCCAAGCTATTTGACGTCTCTGTCTGTCTGGGCTGTTTCTTTCCTGTGGTGTTCCTTCTTGGAGTTGTGACCTCTGGCCCAGACATTAGGCCTGACGACAGCTTCATCTTTGACTTCTGGACCTCCCCTGAGGCCTTCTGGCTGGGCTTGGCCTTGGCCTTCTCTCTGCTAGGGCTGCAAGGAAGAAAAAAACAAGTATGTATGAGATTAACTCTTGTCAGTTGTTGCCATTGACTGTATATTATTATGGACAGCACGTCAGAAGGGAGCTGGCTGGTGGAACAGCCTAATTGACACCACTTCCCTTTTGCTACTCGAAGCACACATTCACCTGCCGATAAAACGTCAACGATCCCTCAGGTCGGTACAGTCCACAGCGGAACAGTTTCTTGTGTCGATTTAGAGCAAACACTCACGGTTATGGAAAGTTCAAGACCCTATTGTTAGTTTTCGTTACGTCTTCTCTCGCCTTTCCTCCTCTACTCTGCTAATCTGGTTGAGAACGCAGTAAGGAACTGCATTTGTCAACAGAGTTGTCAATCATGACATACGCATCACATAACTTATAAATAAATCGACTCAGAAACACAAACATAAATCAGCATGATAATAATTAACTATCACAACAAAATCCAGGTTTTATGTTATTTTGGCTTCACTCCTAGGCTGCTGTAACGTCCATCTTAATATACAGTCTATAGTTGTTGCAGACCCTCCTCATCCCTCTATCAGTGCTTCATCAAATAATCATAGAACAGAAATATCATTCAGGCTCCTACCAGAAGGTGCACCTTGAATCTGTGTGTTCCACCTTTGGGGCAGCTTCAACAGGGTTGCTGTTGGGACCGCATGGTGAAGTCTTGGCTGCTGTACCCACTTCTTGTGCTTCATTCAAGGGAGAGAAAGTGTCTGGATCCTGGGTGATGGAGCCTGGGCAGAGGACGGTTGGACTACATTAAATCATTTCATTGCTTTGACAAAGTTTTAACTCCAGCTGTCCATACCAACCTGTGTCATGATGTTCCTGCTGTGAGGGTACCACGGGTTTGTTTTGGGCTTGGACCTTATTCAACCAGCTGTCCAGCTGCCACTTGTTGCTGGACGGTGGCTCCGGCTGTATTAGTTCAGAAACAAATAAAGGATATATAGTATATTATTTAATAACTCATGAATACCCTCCAAAACACTTAATTTTGTTAAAGTATTTTTACTATGGAAGCATAATTTGAATTAGTCTAAAAAACCCTTTCTCAGCATTGATCTCTCCTTCTCCTGTGTGACTGAATGATTCTACGAAAACTGTGTTCAACTATCCAAATGTTGTGCCTCCCCAGTCCAAAAAGTCTGTCTCTGCCACTGGTTAGGCTTCACTTAAAAGTGTACAAAAAAAACTTTAAATCTTAATTCACTCACTTATGAAGCTGGATCATATTTATGTCTAACATATTTTCTGTGTTTACCTTTTCATGTCCCCTGGTTGCTCTGTCTCTGACCTAAGTGATTTATGAACTTCTCTGATTGACATTTGTTTATGTTAGCTGTTCAGCGTTCTGATTGGCCAACTGGAAGCTTGGAGCACCGGGTAACAAAGGAGCTTTGGATGGCAGAACCGCACCTAGCGGCCTCCCAGTGAGAAAACATAGTCAGACTGAAAATAGGCAGAGGACAGTTTGACCTCAGGAGTTACAGCAAGGATTATATTAACAGTAGCACCGTCCAAGACTGTGACTGCACAAAGGGTGGAGACACCGTCGTTTCCAGTAGTGTTTCTAAATCTATTAGATCTATTGTTTACGTGGAATTCCCACACATCAACACATAGAAACACACTTGTCATCTGAAAACAAACATCCTAAACATCATCCTACCTCTGGGGTGTTTGTGCGGGAGGCCGGATTATATTCGCTGTCACTGGAGCTGCTCTCTGATTCGTCTGTGTCAGACTCTGAGCTGCTCTCTGATTCACTGCTGCTCCCTGATGCTCCACTGTAGAAGGAAACGTGAAAAAGAGAAAGAAAGAAAGACAGAGAACCATTTAAGCAGTTTTGTACAATCAACACATTCAACCCAAGGCATAAACTCATTACGACAGTTCTACAGTTCACATTTGAGGAGGAAATTATTACTAAATTTGATTTTCTCTTGTCACAAATATTTTTTTAGCCAAATGGACTCACAAAGTTCGACAGTTTTATTCTCCAGATGAAACCATCGGTAAACACAAATGTGTTACAAAACGTAATTAAGCAGAGAAGATTTGGCAAGTTTTTCATGGGCGCCACACACATACTGAGCTCTGCTGCTCATCCCACAAATGCATGTTCCTTACAAATGTGGCACCATTTAAAAAGGAAATAAACGAGATTTCCACCAGTATAAGATTTATTGCCAAGAAGCATTGTTACATAAAAGAAATAATCTACCTAACACAAATGTCCTTACTTTATTTGCAATGTTTATCCATCCATCCATCCATCCATCCATCCATAACACTTTTCTAATTGACTGAACTGAACTCTTCTCAGAGAAGCGTGTCATCCTGTAGTGTCTGTTTGCTGCATACTATGATTACATATAAAATACTTAAATCAAAAATCCACACTATTTAGTGTAGAATATTGACTTCCTACTTCATACAGAATAAGAAATTAATACACTGACATAACTGTGCCTGTGTCATGATCTGTAGTGATTTTCTTATTTAGTGTAGTCTGTGCATGCTCAGCCACATCAACCTCTACTTGGCACAACTTACATTGCTGCTCTGAAAATCATACACTGTACACATCTTTACAAAAAGTTGGAAGACAACTCATTAATCTCATACATGGACTCAATTTAGAGGCATGGAGAGGGGGATTTGTTTTACTTTTATAAAAAAAACAAGATAAAGATAATTCACTGTCTTCTGCAACTGATTCCATGAGCACTATCCTACGTGAAACAGACGTCTCTATCGTACAATTCACCTTCGTTAATCTTTTTTTGTTATGCGTTTGTCTGATTATCCCCAATAAAAGAAAATTAAAAAAGAAGAAAGGGAGTAAGCCAACCTGTCATTGATTTAATAACGACAGAGAATCTGACAGAATATAATAAATGACAGCTGATAAACAGAGATGTGCAGTGTTGATTATTGTCTAGTCCACTTTGGTACTATGAGCAATCTCATGTTCATCTATCCTTCTCCAGTTCTTTTAAATGATCTCCTAGAGGCAGCATACCCCCTCATCCCATTTTAAGAATACACACACAGACACACACACACACACACGCACGCACACACACACACACGCACACAAAAGTAGTTGAACACAGTGAAATTGCAGCTAAGTGTGCTTGTGTGTGTGTGTGTGTGTGTGTGTGTGTGTGTGTGTGTGTGTGTGTGTGAGTGAGAGAGAGAGAGAGAGAGCGCATGTAATTTCAGTTCAAGGCTTTCATCACAGCAGGCACCAATCTATGTGAGCAGTCAAGCAGCAAATCCATCAACTGGTCTGTGAGCGAGGCACGCACGCACACACACACAAACACACAAAACGATGTATGAATTCGTTGTCTACCCTGTTTTTCTTCTTTCAACACTCATCGCTTTCTCTCCCGACTTTTGTTTTCAATATCAGTTAAATTTTACCGCAGTTTATTTATTCTATTTGCATCACAGTGATTGGCAAAGCGTGGAGTTCAACTCCCTGAATTCAGTTTTTCCCTGTAATAACCTCCTCTAAGCATCAATAACTCAACGTCTGTAAACAGCTTAGAAACTGTTTGGGACTAAAATGAGGAAGCTCAAATGAAACTAATTTGGGTGAACCATGCTCTTAACTGTAGAGAAAAGCTGTGTATCAAAGTTAAAGCCAATCATCTTCTAACGTATAGATTGGCAGGTAGATCCTTGGTCTCCCAGTCCACATGTCCATGTGCTCTTGAGAAAGGTCCTGAACTCTAAATTGCTCCTGAAGTCAAAGCCATTGGTTTACGATTGAGTGTTTTAACATCCGCACTGATGGGCCGCCTGGTCTTTGCATAGCAGCCTCTGCACTCCAGTTATGAATATGTTGTGAGAGGGTGAATGTTTCATGAAGTGTTAAACGTACAATATGTAGAATTTTATACAATGTTTACATTCAAATATCCAAATTAATTAAAAATGGATTAAACCTATGTTATATATTTTTCTGTTGAGTAATTTCATTACCTCAAATATTTCCAACAGTTATCAAAGCCAGAGAAATACGTAATTTGTTGTTAACGGGATGTTTCTTGTCGTGGCGGCCGCCATGACAGACACGACATGTTCGTTGCTGTGGAAACACCGGATGTTACGTCAAAGACCGCTACACAGGGAAGCAGGAACTGCTACTGAAAGCTGCCGTACTGTTGCTGTATGTGCTGCTGTGATAAAAACGTCATGTAAATTATACTTGGATACATCGTCGGTAAAGATATTCTCTTCCTCAGGTCAGTTTCACCCGTTCGTCTTCATTACAGTAGTAGCCACCAGGATGTTCCCCTCCAAGGCAGTAGCCGGTCAGCTGTCAGGCAGTTCCCAGGCAAAGAGAGAGCCCCCCTCTTCTCATACATTCCACTGTAAACACGCCCATATATCTAATTGCAGGGTGTCGCCAGTAGATGGCGCTTCCCTCACAAGAACACATCAGCCTACAGTATTATTGAGCTGAACTTAGCGGTCATTCTAACTCAGACATTTATTAATGAATCCTGAATCACATCAGCTGCTGTTGTTCACAAAGTCATATTGAAGATATTCTATGATTTTCTTTATGACATTAAACTATTCATTACTTCTCTACTCTACAATAACTTCAATTTTAATGTGCAAACCCTTTACACATGTACTTCTTCTTTAGTGAGCATTGCTTACATGTCGTTAAAATACATTTTGTTAAAATAACAATAAAAGACGTCGTCTAAATGAGCTCACTAAGCACTAAGACAAGGCATCCAAACCGCGCATATCACTTTCACTGACGCACGGATCAATAAATCCACTCACAGTCAACACAGGTAGCCTAATCTCAACCTTTTATTTGCAGCTCCCACACATTACTTTATGATATTTGTCACAGCAGTGTCCTCAGTTTATATTATGATGTAGGCAGTGTTGTCACAGATTACTTGAAAAAGTAATCTGATTACTGATTACTCCTCAAAAAAGTAATCCAGTTACTTTACTGATTACTTTATCATCAAAGTAACTAAGTTACTTTAAAAGTAACTTATTAGTTACTTTTTACCGATTTCCTCCCTTCGCTGCCTCAACATAACGCCGAATTTCCACCAGATCCGTGTGCATTGCGTGTCCGCTCCGGTGCGTGACGGCTCCGTGCACCCCCGTCCTTCAATACCCACCGGCTGCGTGCTCCGTCCGCAGCACGCAGAGCACAGCCGGTCAGCTGGGGTGCAGAGACAAAGGAATTCCCGCGGTATTTTAAAAATTAACTCGTGACTGCGCGAGATAATACAATGTACATGGTATTAAACTCTATATTAACCTTATAAACACATAAACAAACACACATACAGTCGTTTTTCTGAACCGTTAAAAAGGAGTCTTTTATTCTGAAAATAAACCGCATGTTTTAATGTTGTATCGGTGTCTGACTTCCCGTCCCGCTTGTTATTTTCTGTGCTGACTTGATGCGTCGTGCTCCGGCATCCGGCAAAAATAGAAGCCTTGCGTATCAGCTCCGGAGGGCTCCGGACTGCCGGAGCTGAGGCGCAGCGGACCCAGTGGAAGCACACACATTGAATAAAGTGAAACGTATCAGCTCCGGAGGGCTCCGGACTGCCGGAGCTGAGACGGAGCTGAGATGCAGCGCAGCGGACCCAGTGGAAGCACACACATTGAATAAAGTGAAACGTATCAGCTCCGCTCATTCTCTTCGAAAATGACAACAAAATTCTGCATTCTACATACATTATGAGGCAATAACAAAATAGTAGTCTTGTACATATTAGTCTTTAATTATTTGTTTATTTTTCTTAGCTTATTGTTGATATTTAATTTTTTACCTTTGTACAGAGAGAGCACAGTCTACCAAAGTCAAATTCCTTGTGTGTTAAACATACCTGGCCAATAAATCTGATTC
This sequence comes from Tautogolabrus adspersus, assembly GCA_020745685.1. NCBI lineage: Eukaryota > Metazoa > Chordata > Actinopteri > Labriformes > Labridae > Tautogolabrus > Tautogolabrus adspersus. Next base: position 4,347,300 of record CM036540.1, read on the forward strand.
TGATTCTGATTCTGATAACAAAATAGTAACGCACAGCCACTTAGGAAACTAACTTTAATCAGATTACTAGTTTGGAAAAATGAACGCGTTAGATTACTCGTTACTGAAAGAAAGTAATCAGATTACAATAACGCGTTAATTTGTAACGCGTTAGTGACAACACTGGATGTAGGCTACTTTCTCTGCACTTGGCCTGCATCATGGCGTGCACCATCAGCAGTGCAGCGATCATGGTCGGGGCGCAGGAGCTGCTCAGTTATTGTACGAATTTCATTATAAAGTTGTATTTATCTTTGATCCAAAATTCAAGTTACATTTTTACCTAACAAAAAAATGAAGCAGTCTTCTTGTACTGCTTGTAAACTGGTTTGTCTTGTGTTTTTACTCAGCAGCACACTGAGAGACAGAAACAGGTTCTGATAATGTGTGACAAAGTGGATGGAGCTAGGTGCTAGAAGTGATGGCCCATTCAGTTTGAACAAAAGACGCACTGTAATGCTAATGATTTGATTCCTGTTATCAATCAATTACCGATTTCTTGGGTCAGCCTCGTTACCCAAAATGTTTTAAGCAGGTGGCATGTGAATGGAATGTAACTGGGCACGGCCCGTGGTCACACTGCATCAGGACTAACCGTGCCTGAGCACAATTACCTCTTTCACATAACGTCGTAATACAGCACATGCATGCTTTATGTTATTATGAAGCGTGCTCAGTTTACAAACAGGCAAAAATAAGGGACGTGCAGTCGAGTCCGCGTCTGCACATCGGAGAACAACACAGAGAGCATGACAGCTACTTTACTGACTTTGCGGCTTATTTTGAGTCACTTTAATCAGATACAGCCGTAAATTAATTTAAAAAAATCTGGTCTTTAGGGTTGAAGCGTGCTTGGGCACGGTACGGATTGCCAGTGTGATCACACCCTAACAGCCAATTTCCACCAGATGCGTGTTCGGTCCGTCTCCGCTCCGTTCCGGCAGCAGAGCTGATACGTTTCACTTTATTCAATGTGTGTGCTTCCACTGGGTCCGCTGCGCTGCGTCTCAGCTCCGTCTCAGCTCCGGCAGTCCGGAGCTGATACGCAAGGCTTCTATTTTTGCCGGATAACGGAGCACGACGCATCAATTCAGCACAGAAAAGAACAAGCGTGACGGGAAGTCAGACACCAATACAACATTAAAACATCCGGTTTATTTTCAGAATAAAAGACTCCATTTTGATGGTTCAGAAAAACGACTGTATGTCATGTATGTATTTGTTTATGTGTTTATAAGGTTAATATAGAGTTTAATACCATGTACATCGTATTATCTCGCGCTGTTGGGAGTTAATCTTTAAAATACCGCGGGAATTCCTTTGTCTCTGCACCCCAGCTGACCGGCTGTGCTCTCCGTGCTGCGGACGGAGCACGCAGCCGGTGGGTGTTGAAGGACGGGGGTGCACAGAGACGTCACGCACCGGAGCGGACACGCAATGCGCACGGATCTGGTGGAATTTCGGGGTTAGGCTTTCTTCCTGCTCGTCTGTTTCATATCTTAGGAAAACTAATGTTTTCGAATGTTTAAAAAGTCCAAACGAGGAAATGTATCCAAAAACATCATTCTAATCGAATCCAAAATTCAAATTACATTTTTACCTAACGAAAAAATGAAGCATACACAGAAGAAATGTTTATGTTGGTGTTATTCAAGAGCAGCGTGGATCCAGACCAAGACGAGCTTTAATTTACGCGCTGTGTTTTGATCATTAGTATGGTCTATTGAGTGCATAGAAAATGATTAACTCAGACGTTAATGAGAGGCTCAATAGGTGAAAATATGTGTACATTGTCACTCGCATTCCCAGCATCTATTTCAGTGTTACTCATTGCGCGGCTCGCGAGCCTCATGCGGCTCGCCAAGCTTTAACTGGCGGCTTGCACGGCAGTAAATATCATAATGCAGGCAATACAGATGTTTCATAAAAACACTCAAAACAAGCTCTTTTACATGTTAGCCCTTTAAAACATTAAAAACTACTGCTCTATTAAAAATAATTCTCAAAACCGAAATTATAAGAATGGTGTTAATAGACTATTGTTAGAAACAAACTGTTTGGGGCTGCAATGACGCACTGCAGGGTTGCCAGATTTGGCAGCATCTCCAGCACTAAAATGGCGATATGAGCTGCGGGATGGGTAACTCAATTGTGGACTTAAATAATTTTAAGTCATCAACAATATGTCATGCATACCCTCATCAATGGCTTGCAAGTTTTCACAAAAATATTTAGGCTTAAAGGTACAGTATGTAAGATTGCATGCTAATGTTTACATTAAAATATCTAACTTAAATTAAAAATGGACTAAACCCATGTTATATATATTTTTTAGTTGAGTACTTACATCACCTCAAATATTTCCAAAAGTTATCAAAGCCAGGGAAATCCGTAATTTTATATTTGTAACGGACCGTGTCTTGTAGGCAGCTGCCATGATGAGCCGCCATGACAGACACGAAATGTTGATCGTTGTCAAGGAAACACCGGATTTTACGTCAAAGATCAAAGACCGCTGTATTAGCTAAGCGCTAGCTGCTACTGAAAGCTGCCGTTCTGTCGCTGTATGTGCTGCTGTGGTAAAAACGTCATGTAAATTATACTTGGATACATCGTCAGTACACATATTGTCTTTCTCAGGTCGGTTTTGCCCGTTCGTATTGATTCAACACGGAGTTCGTTCGTTTTCAGGGGGGGGTATCCCATGAGACCCTGCGAGGAGCGACGTCATCTCTTTTGTTATTGTTTTGATTGAGAGCCCCCTTGCGGCAGGTTTTACATACTGTACGTTTAATAAGAATATATTGCTCAATTGGAGGACACTGTGACCAACCTGCCAACACAGCACACCAACGTCATAACAACAATAACTCAGCTATAGCGTGCGGCTTTAGCAACACTCATGCTAGCTAGTTTACGGACTAAAAATGGATCGATTTTTAATTAAAAAAGTTGCAAACCAGATGGACAGAAACAAAAAGGTGATAATGTGACAAACGAGGAAAATGAAGATCAACAAGAAGATGCCGGAGAGGGGACTAGTGGACAGACAACAGGTGCTACCGTTAAAAAATTAATTAGGATGCATTGTATAATGTATGTTGTGTGATGACAAATGAATAAGCAGACATGATTTTAATGACTGGAGGTGGCTTTTGATATACCTTGGTAAAAATGGCTCTCCTGGTGAATTTGTCCTGTCGGTAAGGCTCTCATGAAAAAAATAGTGAGGACCACTGATCTATTTGAATGTACAATAGCGGGAGGCTTGGCAACTAACAACCTTGTATAATGGGATACTGTGAAAATCCCACTTTAATATCGGGTACATTTACCGCTGCTTTGCAGAGCTTCGCAACTCTAGCTAAACAGTTGGGAATATATATTTATTGTTAAATTGATCTCAAACCAAGAAAAGATATAAAACCTATTCACACTTTGACAGACAGAAAACACACAGCTCACGGAGGAGCCCTGGGACTGAGGGAGAATGAGGAGCGATGAGGAGAAAAAAAGATTCTGTAGTCATGATTAAACACTCCATGTCCAAATGCAGAGGTGACATACAAATTTACATTTAGGATTACTTTGTTAGGGTAGACTATTTCTCACAGAGAGAGAGAGACCGAGGCGCTAGACTGACGCATACAGTATTACGCGCAGCTGTTTTCAAATACAGTAACCACTTTAGCTTCCATAATCACTGCTCCCCCCTGGTGGTTAGATCAATGGTTGCAACTTGTTTTCACAAGTGACGCTAAGGGGCGTTACAAGTCCGCCCGTGTTGTCTATGTCATCGACTACGTCACCGCGGGGGATCTCGGCCCCTGCATGGTCCTAGCAAGGACCGTGCACGGACCGGTCGAGGTACGTGGTAGGAAAGGGTGGGAATTTTTTTTGGCTTTATCTGTACCTTCAACTCAGAGTTTGTTTTCAACAGGGTGGGGTTGAGTAGCAGAGAGAACTCCCATGATTCCCCCCAGCCTCAACGTCATCTTTTGTTACTGTGATTGAGTGTCAGAGTTGTAGAGGCATAACTGCTGAGTTTCGTCACAAGAGTACGATTCAAGGAGAACTAACAGACTTTTGAACTGAAGTTTGGTCTAAAATTCTTCAAAGAAATAAGAACATAATCATCTTTGGGCTGCATATCAGAATGTAGACCACTCCTACAAAAGCCTGCACGTGGTTGGAACAGACGGGGTGGGGGAGGAGGGGAGTTGGTGCACTGACAGAGTTATGTTGTGGTAAAAGTCACACATTATAGTGAGAAGTCAGTAGACTGGGAAAGCAGAGTAGGGCGCAGAGCATAAGGGGATCGCTTACGAGCAAAAAGCAACGGCGCACGCTGCTAGGTGACAGAAACAATAGCTGGGAAAATAGCTAATTTTTGGATGCACAGTATGTTTGTATCTCTCCACTATTCAGTAGAAAGCCCTGGGGCTGTATTCACAAAGCCTCCTAAGTACTAAGAGTTGCTCCCAGTGACAAAATTCTAAGAACAAGACTAGATCCTTGTAAAGATGAAAGTTGTTCACAAATCATCTTAGCCCTAAAGAGAGCTCCTAAGGTGTCAAACTGTTAGGAGTAGTGAGGAGTTGCTCTGAGAATGTTCCTAAATCACTCCTAGGCTAAAAATCCTTGCTAGGATTTTTCAAGCTAAGTTAGGAGCTCTCTGAGAATACAGGCGCTGGTCGTTCTACTGCTGAGGAGGCAGACACGCAGCACAGAACGAGAGGGTGTGTTTTCATAAAATCCTCAGGGCACGACAGGACTTGAGGGAGCTTAGGCTCGTCCAGGAGCTGCAGCTCTATAACGACCGCTTCACGAACATTCTGCTGCAGTTTTAAACACATCAGGTACGCCCAAACTGTACGCCCATTTCTTTCAAAACTAGAGATTTCTGTCCGATGTCCGGAGAGCTCAGGAAAGGGGGACAACGTTTGTTGTGATCTGTTCTTCCCTCCTATTGGACGCGCAAAGGTGACGTCAGGTCACAGCGCCCACCGCGTCCTATCTGAAAGACCCTTAAGGAACGTTTGCATTTCTTTGATCCATCTAAATGTTCAGTAATTCACTGATAATAATCAAATTGGTATAAGCTCAGCATCTCTCCATTGACATTGAATGCTAATGGTCAGCTTCAATTTAGGTCTGTTTTTGTTTTATCTTTAACATGCCTTATTGTCATATTTTCCCGCAGCTTATACATGTATTAGTTTAAATTTCTTCATACTTTGGGCCAGCACAAAAAGCTGTATTGAAAAAACAGAAAGAAAGTATTGCGTTGCTTTTACAGATGCTAAATCAGAGTGCACACAAAGAGTTCCTGCAGCTCTGCACAGTTAGCTGGGAGGTGAGAAGATAAGCGGGTGATTTTAATTGGACATGCTGCCTTTGCTGACTTGTTTAAGTAGGAAGCCTTTATGCCATGAAACTTTGTCACATCTGTTGTAGCTGGGGTTCATGGGAAAAAAGATTCCCCTATCCAGCTCATTATTTATGTCGACCTCGAAATGGAGCAGATAGAGGTGGCAAAGAAACGCAATTCATATTGACATACATCAGCGACGGCAGTACAGTCTTTGTGAATTCACCCCAGAGTTGACATCAGTCTAGCATCATTATCAGTCCTACCCTAATTTGGCAGTAAAAGAAGTGGAGAAAAAACTTTAACTCAGAGTGCATATTAACAAGTATGCCCTTTTCACTTGTCATCAGAGCTAGACGTGGTTAAAGAGGTATCTGGGCTTGTATGAGCCTTACAAACAAGGCTTTGCACAGTTGAATGAGAGCCAATACGCCTGCAGCATGTTATTTCATATTTCTTCTGAATTATTACAACATGTAAAATGTTTGCAATGCATCGTGCAAAGTTTAAGAGTAATGTCTTTACAATGGGATTTTCAGTAGAGTGCTCAAAAGCCCCTTTATCTGGCACCTACAGTATGTGCCAACAGAACAAGCTGAAAGGAGATGAGTGTCAAACAAGAACAAGAAATTGTTCTTGTTACACCATTCAGACTGCAACCTCATTTGTGGTGCAGAAAACAGCACTTCATTACTCCACATGGAGCTGTCAAAACATTCAAGCTGTCACCATGTGCACACTTCAACAGAACTGAATAAATACAGGCTCCAACTAATTACTGGAGCTTCTTGCATATGTCTAGCAGTCATGTGCAAAAGTACAGCTTGCTCTGCCACCTGCTGGCAAGTGTAGTAGCAGCCTACATAACTGAGTATAATATATACAGTATAGGTCCCAGTATATGTTTCTCCAGAATTTTAATACAAGTGACTGAACAAGGATTACAAAAAAAATGTTTTACACTTTTTTAATTTCCCCTCCTGAACCAGCCATACGCTTTAAAAAAAATAATTTAATGCAATTTAAAGGCAGGCTTGGTAATTTTCTCCAGATACACTTTTTAAGATTTTGGTTGAAATTGTCTTTAGGTCCTGACAGACATTAATAACTCATGTGCTCTGAAAAAGGAACAAAGAAAATCCGTCATCTGTAGCATTTGTTAGCCTGTAAAAACTTTGACCAATGTCTGCCACGAGGTACCAATCTGATGAACCAATCACACCTCCCTGTCTCCCTGCTCCTTCTCTACCCCATGCATGCACGAGCCCACACTCAAAGCATGAGCTGAGGTCCGCTTCTGGACCAATGGCGCTTGTGCATGTAAGTGAGGGGCGTGGCTTTTGAGGGAGCACAGAGGGGAGGAGGTGGGTGCAGACGGAGCACTGAGGGAATGCTACTTTCAAAATCATGCTAGTTTTCGAAAATTACCAACCCTGCCCTATATAAGTCAAAATATGGATGGATTTTCCTCAAAGACCAAACTATACATTTGGTGTATTGTTGGTGTAGCGCTTCCTATGTATCCACTATTCAGAGATACAACGCCCTGGTTCTTCTCTTAGAACTAACTTTGATCTGTTTACTAGTATTGCTCCTTTAAGTTTATTTGTCCTGCATAAACCTACCTTACTTTGCTTCCCCACGTACACAACATGAATTAAATTACTCTACTGTGATGACCGGTTTTTACCTTTAAACACTATGAACTTTCTGCTTTTAACTATCCTTATTTATTAAACCCACAGAGATGTAACTATGATTTTTACAGTATTTATTGACACATATCAATGTATTTACTTCTGTGTAAATGAAATCACTCAAGACACTTTCCAGCACTCCAAAGTACCTTGACTCTATTTAACTGACCAGCACAAATAACCAACTATTCCTAGTTCACTTTAAGTGCTTAAATCCGTTATAACACATGAATACATTCTTAACACTTTAATGTGGGTCCCCACAAAAATAACAAAAGCCGGCATAAAAAGAAACAAAACCCCGTTGCAGGCCTGAATTGAGTTCGATGCAATGATGAAGAAACGTGGACACAACTGTCCTCACTCACCCACGTCGAACAGTCAATTCAACGTTAATCCAGAAAAGGCAATGAAGAAGAAAGCCGGTCCAAACCAGTTCAGCTGCGCTGAAGAAAACCTCCGCTCTCCGTTGGTGGAAGACGACAAGTCCGCAGCTCACTTCAGCAGCCCGGCAGCAACGTCACCACCAGCTCTCAGCCGTGGCAATGGCAAACAGTCCAAGAACAAACAAAAAGGCAAAACAGGAGGGAAACAGCGGGTCTCCCTCGGTATCCGTCCGCTCCCACGACTCACTGTCTGGTCCCAAGCGGCGGCTCCACTGTCCGTAAAGTGCGCTAGCACAGACTTAGCACTCAGGCTAACAAGCAGTAGCCGAAGAGGTTACCGCTAGCTTTCACAAAACATATACTAAATAAAAACTGGTAGCTGGTTAGCACCTTACTACATTCACTTTATCCAACACTTCAATCAGTTATTTAGCTCATAATGGCTAGTCAGATGGGATACACACGCAGCAGCATGAGGAGAGCTCATCTTTCCTCCGCTTCTTTCGCTACTCTTCTCTCTCATCTCTTTTCCCCGCCCCTTGACCAATCATAAATTAAGAAACGTGATGTCTCTCAAAATTGACCCATTAGAGGAAGGTTAACAGAACACATACAAGTTAGTCTGTCTTGCCTCGTGTTGAGGGATGTAAGTTTCACACAAACTATAATAACGTGGCTTTCTTAAAGTGACATAGCTTATGTTATAGTAACGGTAGTGTTTCTACTAAACTATGAAAACATTAATTTTCCTAAAGTGACATAGCATCTTTTGTAGTAACTGTGGGGTTTCTACTACTATATATATTTTAAATTTACTTAACTTCATTTTAACTCTGGGATTTATCCCTGGGTTACACCTTCCCCTCTCTAAAAGGTCTGGATGTCCTCATCAGACTTCATTCACTATCAGCTAGGGGCATGATGGTGTCACCTTTCAGGATCAGTCTGCGGGTCTGCATGGCAGTGCATTTTGAACACGGTGTTGTGATGTTGTAGGAAGGTGTTCAGGGCCCAGAGACATCATCTTCCATTTCACTGTTGATGTATATCCTCATACCTCGATGCAGAATGACAATGGGCTTGTTAGTAGGTTCCCCTGGTTGATCATAACTCAAACGAATGACTGGCTTGACAACTCTTTTAGCAACTGCGACACTGCTAGGGCCCAACCCATCATCAGACTCACTAGTCGTTGGGACGTCTCCCACTTCCAGCCCTGTGTCCGCCACAGGGTCTTCTGATGGAGTTTTGACACTATCAGCCTCCCCTTCTGCTGTAGGATCGGTGTCAGGAGTTTCTTCGCTGGGAGGAGTACCAGGGACACTACTTCTCTCCACCCAAATTGCATTGTGTACATCTTCAGTTTGATTCAATGAGTGGAAGGCAGGGGGCAAACTTGACCAGTCAGCATATGTGATCTGCTCATAATGATCGTGAAGGTCATCCTCTTCAGATTCAGAACCACTGTGCTCCTGTTCACAAGTCACTCCTTCCTCAGTCCTTGATGTTCTTTTTATAGTGGGGTTGCAGGACGCTCTGGTCAAGGGTCTTTGAGACGACTGTCTCTCTACTTGATCTGCTGGAAACCTCACAAGGAAACCTATTGGGAGCAGGTGGTCTCTGTGAAGTGTCTTGACAAGACCTTTTCCATCTTCAGGCTTCACTCGATAGACAGGAAGGTTGGGAAGCTTTCCTAGAACCACATATGGTTGTAGGATCCACTTTTCTTTTAACTTGTGTTTTCCTGGAACTCCCAAGGCTCGAACGAGTACCCGGTCTCCGTCTTGCAGATTGTGTACTCGAACTCTGTTGTCGTAGCCTCTCTTGTTTTTCAGATGGTTTTTGTGGGAGGCTTCAGATGCTAGGTGGTAAGCATGACGTAACTCCTCCCTTAGTTTTTCCACATACTGGTGGTGTTTGGTTGTGTCCTTTCCATCCACAGATAGGCCAAAACACACATCGATGGGTAGACGGGCCTCTCTACCAAACATTAAGAAATAGGGCGAGTACCCCGTCGCCTCATTTCGGGTGCAGTTGTAGGCGTGGACCATGAAAGCCACATGTTGACTCCATTTTTGCTTGTGTGTTAGTTTGAGAGTGCCCAGCATGGAAAGGAGGGTACGATTAAAACGTTCTGGCTGTGGGTCTCCTTGTGGGTGATAAGGAGTCGTTCTTGACTTCTTTATCCCCAGCATGCCAAGGAGCTCTTTTATCAACCGACTCTCAAAGTCCCGCCCTTGGTCGGAATGTATCCGTGTAGGTAGACCATAATGGACGAAGAACTTCTCCAATAACACTTTAGCTACTGTGGATGCCTTCTGATTGCTTGTGGGAAACGCCTGAGCGTAACGAGTGAAGTGGTCAGTGACCACCAGGACATTGGCCACTCCCCGGGTGTCCGGCTCAATTGACAGGAAATCAATGCAAACTAAGTCCATTGGACCCCGACTTGTGATCTGATGCATAGGAGTAGCCTTGTGGGGTAAGGTCTTCTGAGCCACACACCTCCCACATGTTTTGACATACTGGTCAATGTAAGAAGCCATCTTGGGCCAGTAGAATCTATCACGTACCAACTCAGTGGTCTTTTCAATTCCAAGATGGCCAAAATCATCATGTAAAGACTGTAGAATGTGGCGTCTGTGCTTTTCTGGAAGCACTAACTGGAGAATTATTTTTCCGGTTGGCCTTACCATTTTCCGATACAGAAGCCCATTCTGAAGTTGCAGCTTCTCCCCCTCTCGCTGAAAAAGGGTAGCCTCATGATGGGTGCTCTGAATGGAACAGGGCCAGTTCTTTGTTCTTATTTCTTGTTTCACCTGGCCAATAACTTCATCCAGGTCTTGGTCCTTTTGCAGGTCAAGGTTACTTAACTGTTGGACAGGGCTTTCATTCAGGCGGACTGGGTAGGCGTACATGTCTGGAATAGCAGAGGGTGATACCCCTAACTGATCCACACACCGACTTGGAAGATCTGGGGACTCTGTGACATTGACTCTTTTACAGAGGGCTTTCACTCCTGATGCAGGTATCCATCCATCATCCCCTTCACTCGGGTTCCTGGACAGCAGGTCTGCATCCACGTTCTCTCTGCCTGGCCTATACAGAATGCCGAAATCATAGGTAGACAGGGCTGCCAGCCACCGATGTCCCGTGGCATTGAGCTTGGCAGATGTGAGAACATATGTTAGTGGGTTGTTATCAGTTCTGACTGTGAACTTGGCCCCATACAGATAATCATGGAATTTGTCGACCACAGCCCATTTTAGTGCCAGAAACTCGAGTTGATGGACAGGGTAGTTTCTTTCAGAGTTTCTCAGTTTTCGACTGGCAAAGGCTACAGGGCGCAACCCTTCCGGGTACTCCTGGTTGAGCACCGCACCCAACCCATCGAAGCTGGCATCCACATGCAAGATATAGGGCTTGGCCGGGTCAGCAAAGGCAAGGACAGGGGCATGGGTGAGACACTGGATTATCTTTTGAAAGGCAGCAGTGCAGGCAGGGGTCCACCGACCACCAAACGGTTCAGACTTCTTGAAGTAGCTGGCTGTCGGGGATGCTGCTTTCCTGTCACGATGAGTTGGCAGGTAGCCTTTTGTCAGGTCTGTCAGAGTTCTTACAATAGCTGAGTAGTTGGCGATGAATCGTCTATAATACCCGCAAAAACCTAGGAAGGATTGCAGTGATTTAAGATCTGTCGGCTGCTCCCAGCGGGTGACTGCTCTGATCTTTTCTGGGTCTGTGGCTACCCCCGAAGCCGACACAATATGGCCGACGTACTTAACCTGAGGCTGGCAGAATTGACATTTGTCGATGGACAACTTCAACCCATATTCCTGCAACCGATCAAGCACCTTAAGGAGGCGTTCCTCATGCTCCTCCAACGTTTTACCAAAAACTATCAGGTCATCGAGGTACACCAGACACTGGAGCAGGTTCATATCCCCTACAGCCTTCTCCATTAGGCGCTGAAATGTAGCAGGGGCTCCTGTGATTCCTTGGGGCATCCGCTCGAACTGAAAGAAACCCAATGGGCATATGAAAGCAGTTTTCTCCTTATCTTCCTCTGCCATTGGGATTTGATAGTAGCCGTTCCTTAAGTCCAAGACAGAAAACCAACAACTGCCTGTCATACAGTCGAGGGCATCGTCAATCCTGGGGACGGTGTACTGGTCAGGAATCGTGCGGGCATTTAGGGTACGGTAATCAATACACATCCTAATAGAGCCATTCTTTTTCCTTGCCACCACAATTGGCGACGCATATGGGCTGCGTGATTCTTTGATTATTCCTGCGGCAAGTAGCTTTTGTAGGTGTCGCCGCACATCATCGATATCAGCAGGCGCAAGTCGTCTTGACCGTTCTCTGAAAGGTCGGGCGTCATTGATGCGAATGGTATGTTCAACACCTTTTGCCAAACCCACATCCCACTCTTCAAGGGAAAACACTCCAGCTCTTTCAGCTAACTTGCTCGCCAATCTCTCTTTCCAAGCACTCGGGATAGGAGACTCTCCAAAGTTGAACAATCCTGGATCTATGTTTTCAGAGGACCCCTCATGTTTCTGGAGTTCGGTCACTATTTCTGCTTTATAGACATGGGCTATGACAGTGCCTTTAGGGATAAACTTAGCTTTTAGTGACTCATTTCTCAGCAGCACTGAGAAGTTGTTTGTGTCCATATCAGAGGGAAGGAGAACGCATGGGGGCACCATGACTCCAGTTGGAAGAGTTTGTTGGACTGGGGCCTCAATTACAAGCACATCTTGCTCCCAGGACTCCTTTGCAGTCACTTTGCAGTTAGCAAAAACTGCACCACCTGCAGGAACTTTAAGTGGTCCGGGGCCCACCCACTTTATTGATCCGACACTATCATCCCCAGGACCAGCTAAATGTTTTAGTTCAGGTTTCTGTGCACACACTCGCCATGACTGGGCTGGTCCATTACTCTTAGTTCCATCTGGGGTCTTTGGCTCATGGAGAAACTTCCTTGCGTTGGTCCCAAAGAGTACTGGTGGCTGATCTGGACCCTTCGGATCTGGGCACACCAGTGCCAACACAGTCTTTGGTATGGGGTTAGTTCCATCATCCAAGAACTGGACATTCATTGCTACATACCCCTTATAGGGATAGCAGGACTCGCTGAGACCCCAAAGGGCCAGGCTGGAGATGGGATGTAGTGGCAGGTGGGACAGATGTTTGTAATACCACCTTTCAAACACTATGGAGACTGTGGAGCCACCGTCCATCAGTGCATTGAGCGGGTGACCCTCAATGATTACTTTGCTGAGTGAGGTTTCTCCCACCAGTCCTTCAGGAAGGCTTACCGTCTCGTGGGCATCTACTGCACTCCGTTTGACAGAGCAGTTGGTGTTTGGAGTCTCTTTATTGTTTTGTTGATCTTTGTTGTTTTCTTTGTGTCTCCTCAGAGAACGAACCAGTTTTTGTATAACCTTAGCAGGGTCCTCCGGGGCAGTGCAGCGAGTGGCCACATGTCCATCTTCACCACAACGATAACAGAAAAAGTCCTCCGTACTGTTGCGGCCTCTGGCTCCTTGTAGGTTACTGGGCCGGTTGTGAGCAATATTTTTTCCTTTATTTTCTCTGGAATCTGTTCTCCATCCAGACTCCTTTTGTGATCGAGTATCAGTGTGGGTCACTGTCATAACCCCAAGCTGATTTTGTAGGTCCTCAACTTGTTTCTTTAAGGTGTGAACCTCACAGTCAGCTTGTGCTTTGGGTCTTTTCTGTGGCTGTACAACTTTAGGTGGTGTGCTCATTGGTGTGGTTTTTAATCGCACAGCTGTCAGCTCAGACACTTGAGACTGCAACACTTCAATTTGGGCCCTTAAGTCTTGAACATCAGGGTCTGTTAACTTGACTTCATCCTCAACCCGTACCTGCCTAACTACAGGTTTGGCAGGGCTAGGAGCAGCTTTCTTTCTCACTGACTGTTGATCCTCTTCTTCTCGAATTTCATTTAACAGCGTCAGGAAAGAGGGTGGGTTACTCTTCCTTTCCCTCAAACGCAACTGTAAGAGCATTATATCTGACTCAGTGGCTCCCCGGAGGAGCTGCTCTACACGTGCATTGTCTCTTTGGCTAGTAGGTAGCCCTCCTCTCTGAACCACTTTGGTAAGCAACCGCTCTACTCTTCTCAAAAAGTCAGAGAGTCTTTCACCTGGGGACTGGCGTAGGGCTCTGAATGAAAAGTAGAGGTCCTCAGCAGTTTCAGATGTTCCAAAAGCCCTCTCCAAGGCTTCAATATATTCCTCTGGGGACGCTTCAGGGTCATTTACTCTCACAGCTTGGGCTATTTCCAGGGCAGGCCCCTTTAAACTCTCCACAATCCTCTTCCGTTTTTCCCGCAAAGAACAATCACATTCATCCACCATTAACCTTGCCTGCTCCATCCAGGTGTCCAGGTTTTCCTCACCAGCCGGTGTAGGTGTTATACCAGAATATGACCGCAAACGTCGGAAAACATTGCTCTCTTGGGAGGGTTTCATTGTTTTGGCTAGTAGATCTCCCACTGCTCGTATAATAGATTCAGCAGAGTTACCTGAAGCAGCCTCGTTGAGTAATGTCTCAGGTTGAGTGGGCTCTTCTATAGGAAAGAAACTGTTCTCTGCGGCATGAGGTAGGTCTCTCCCTTCCTTACCTTCAATGGTCTCTTTTCCTTCTGTTGGCCCATGGAGGGTCCAGAGTTCACCTCCTTCAACAGAGGGCACATCAAGGGGAATTGTTTTGGGGTTCACTTTTTCACTACACTCACATAGCACCATAAGTGATTTGGATTGGGGGTCAAACATTCTTCCTTTGACCCTAACCCTCCCCAGAGCTTTAATTGTTCCCAGAGTATCTTCAAGGTTTTCTCCTGTGGCATCTAAGGGGACTTGCTTCACTATTAGGGCGTGAGCTAAATCTAACCCCTCTCCTTTACACCAGTTTTCCCGTAGTGACATGTCTCCTTTTACTGTGTGATTTCTATTTATTTCTTTATTAAAAGTAAGTAACCTAACTACCACTTTTAAACTTTTGATTGTTTAAACCTATTTTAAACTGGCTAAATGTAGACAACCTGGTCTAAAAATAAAGGTAAAACTATAGTAGTTACGCACAAATCTTAATGGGGGTTTACTTTTGAGTAGGCTGTACAGGCTAAAACTCGTTAATTAGTAAGCAATAAATCCCAGCGGTGCCTCCATTTATGTAGCGCTTCCTATGTATCCACTATTCAGAGATACAACGCCCTGGTTCTTCTCTTAGAACTAACTTTGATCTGTTTACTAGTATTGCTCCTTTAAGTTTATTTGTCCTGCATAAACCTACCTTACTTTGCTTCCCCACGTACACAACATGAATTAAATTACTCTACTGTGATGACCGGTTTTTACCTTTAAACACTATGAACTTTCTGCTTTTAACTATCCTTATTTATTAAACCCACAGAGATGTAACTATGATTTTTACAGTATTTATTGACACATATCAATGTATTTACTTCTGTGTAAATGAAATCACTCAAGACACTTTCCAGCACTCCAAAGTACCTTGACTCTATTTAACTGACCAGCACAAATAACCAACTATTCCTAGTTCACTTTAAGTGCTTAAATCCGTTATAACACATGAATACATTCTTAACACTTTAATGTGGGTCCCCACAAAAATAACAAAAGCCGGCATAAAAAGAAACAAAACCCCGTTGCAGGCCTGAATTGAGTTCGATGCAATGATGAAGAAACGTGGACACACGCTGTCCTAACTCACCCACGTCGAACAGTCAGTTCAACGTTAATCCAGAAAAGGCCATGAAGAAGAAAGCCGGTCCAAACCAGTTCAGCTGCGCTGAAGAAAACCTCCGCTCTCCGTTGGTGGAAGACGACAAGTCCGCAGCTCACTTCAGCAGCCCGGCAGCAACGTCACCACCAGCTCTCAGCCGTGGCAATGGCAAACAGTCCAAGAACAAACAAAAAGGCAAAACAGGAGGGAAACAGCGGGTCTCCCTCGGTATCCGTCCGCTCCCACGACTCACTGTCTGGTCCCAAGCGGCGGCTCCACTGTCCGTAAAGTGCGCTAGCACAGACTTAGCACTCAGGCTAACAAGCAGTAGCCGAAGAGGTTACCGCTAGCTTTCACAAAACATATACTAAATAAAAACTGGTAGCTGGTTAGCACCTTACTACATTCACTTTATCCAACACTTCAATCAGTTATTTAGCTCATAATGGCTAGTCAGATGGGATACACACGCAGCAGCATGAGGAGAGCTCATCTTTCCTCCGCTTCTTTCGCTACTCTTCTCTCTCATCTCTTTTCCCCGCCCCTTGACCAATCATAAAATAAGAAACGTGATGTCTCTCTAAATTGACCCATTAGAGGAAGGTTAACAGAACACATACAAGTTAGTCTGTCTTGCCTCGTGTTGAGGGATGTAAGTTTCACACAAACTATAATAACGTGGCTTTCTTAAAGTGACATAGCTTATGTTATAGTAACGGTAGTGTTTCTACTAAACTATGAAAACATTAATTTTCCTAAAGTGACATAGCATCTTTTGTAGTAACTGTGGGGTTTCTACTACTATATATATTTTAAATTTACTTAACTTCATTTTAACTCTGGGATTTATCCCTGGGTTACATTGGCATTTTGCTTTACATTATTATTTTAAACACTAGGTGGAGTGAATTACAGCAATGAATTGTAAATGAATGGACAAAGGTGACAGGTAGGACACAGGTTGAGTGAGAGTGGGCAGTCAGAGAGACCCAACAGAGCAACATGCAGGCATTGAAACTTTGTTCATTCATGCTGATTAGAACTTCAACTAAATATGGCACCTTGAAACTGGACAGACACTGAAAAAGTTCAACTGCTAGAGTTGGTGCACAGCTCACTGACTTGACAGCCTTTTTCAGAATCCTGTTAATAATTTGAACATGAATGCTAACAAGATCATCTCTGTATGAGTCCACTTAATTCATCATGTCGGAGTTAAATTGTACGTGCTGTAAACATGTTAATTTATGCTGTAAAAACGTGTCCAGCCTCAAGTGGACACTCAACGAACTACAGGATTATGCACTTCCACTTTAGCTTAATTTTTCAACACCCGAGGTTGCAACTTGGCTAAGAGGATACCACAAGCAAGCAGCAGCCCAAGCAGACCTGATTATCAAACACTTTTGTCAGGCCACAACTCACAAAAGTTTACAACCTCACGCTGTAGTTGGAAGTGACGGCTTTTGTGACATGTTTCCCACTACTTTTGAGTGTAGGCACAGTATGTAGACTTCACCACCAGGGGGGTCTCAATCAAAACAATAAAAAAATATGACGTTGATCCTGGTGGGGAATCATGGGAGTGATTATCTCTGCTACCCCACCCCCGATGAAAACAAACTTTGCATTGATTGTAGTGAAGACAAACGGGGGAAACAGACCTGAGGAAGAGAATATGTTTACAGACGACGTATCCAAGTATAATTTACATTACGTTTTTATCACAGCAGCACATACAGCGACAGTACAGCAGCTTTCAATAGCTTCCTTGTGTAGCGATCTTTGACATGACATCCGGTGTTACCACCTCAACGATAAACAAGCAGGTGTGCACCGTGCAGGTGTGCACCGTTGTTAACGGGACGTGTCTTGTTAACAACAAATTATGGCTTTCTCTGGCTTTGATAACTGATGGAAATATTTGAAGTAATAAGTACTGAACAAAACATTTACATAATAGAGGTTTAGTCAATTTCTAATTAATTTAGATATATTAATGTTAACGTTTAAAATTCTACATATAGTACGTTTAAATTAAAATACATTGAACCTATAACTCCAGGCAACTTTCTTCATAGTTGTGAATATTGTAATAGATTCAAATCAAATATATATGACAAAAAAAAATCATACAGGGAAGAAGATAACACGAGCATTTTTAATATTACCAAGCAGAAGCATAAAAATAACATTTTCAAAAGTACTCTATGGCAGGGGTTGTGAATGTGTGTGTTTGTCTGTGTGTGTGTTGCACTCCACTGGGGATATAGCCACTGGATTGCTCGCAGGATCTCAAGTCCTAGCATCCCTTACAGACATGTGCTGGGTTTGTATAGTGTGTGTGTGTGTGTGTGTGTGTGTGTGTGTGTGTGTGTGTGCGTGTGCGTGTGTGTGTGTGTGTGTAGGGCTGCAGAGTGAATGGACTCATTAGCGGTAGCAGAGTGGCCTGGGGCACACAGCACACACTCTCTCTGTCTGTCTGTCTATCTCTCTTTCATACACAGATTCACACTTCACACTTGCATACTAATGCCTTCAGACTGTGAACACAACGAGCAACCTTATTCAAAAGATAATCTTACATTCTTTTGCACTGGTTCAGGCTTTACACAGTTCAAGCATATGATGACCTAATTTCAAATTGGTCTCTGTGCCAACACTAGCTGTTTACATTATTTCCAATATTCATCGATGTTACAAATAAAACTTTTTCCAGCGGATTAATGAGGTGACATGTTCCACCAAGATGTTACAGGAAGACAATAATAAAACATGACGTGTAAAGCCCACACAGAATGCATCTGTGGAAAAAGTAAGTAAAATTCAACAAGACAAGGAACGTTGTCACAGAGCATATTCTGCAGGATGTTCAACTTACTGGAGACAAAATCATAATTTTGGAGCAGCAAGAGAACTTAATGTTGTGTCACATACATAAGATTTTAAAGACTCAACCTGCTGGCTTAAATTAAATGCTTGTTTTGGTGAACACAAACGTATGGGATTTTACCATTTCCCCAAGCTTTGTCAGTCTTTAAATTACATTTTATTAACCAAAAAAAAAAACAAGACAGAACAAAACAAGTTTTGAGTGAAGCCTTTTTATCAATTACAGATGAACAGGTGCTCGTGCTGGCAGTGGTGATTAGAGTCAGAAGTAACTAATCCCATTTAGGCACATCAATACGCCGCAGCCGAAGCAGCAGGAGCAACTTGGGGTTAAGTGTCTTGCCCAAGGACTCATCGATACAGGACTCTACCAACTGAGCCACAACCACCTGTAGCGATATTCAGCAGCATCAATTGTATTAAACAAAAGTTCCTCACACAAACCTATGGCCGGAACTCCCAATAAATGATTGGGAGACATTTGTAAGTACAAAGACGTATGTCTGAGACCTTCAAAGATCCACATGCATGAACCATGACACTGTGGATTAACTGATTTACGTTCAGTCAAGACCAAAGGAACTGATTGACGATTTGAAAGCTTTCCTCCCTCAGAAAAGCTGAAGCGAGAGTATATCATCAACTCGTAAAACCTTAGATAAACAATTAACAGGAACCAGGAGACGTGATATCCATGAACAGAATGACATTTTGAACTGTGAAGCCATAAAAACTCCCCCAAAGGAGTTGGCCATGTGTAGTTCTGGTATGTCTCAAGAAAGCACTCACTCAGACTAAGGCTTCAGGACTCTGATCTGAACCAACATGTTTAATTCTTCATCAAATGAACACTTAAATCTCTTTGAGTCCACATATCTGTAAATGTCACATTGAATGTATTGAAATGATCTTTTTCTGCTTAAAATCCGATGTCTATTTAAGAAATTAGGACTAAGTCAATTTTAATAGGAAATTGACGTAGATCAACATCGCTCCCTGGTGGCCAGGACATCGAGGATAAGTAAGCTGTTATAATCTCATGCTCCATATGTATTATAATCGTATGATGTGTTATTAGATGTATAAGGTGTTATTTAAAGACACCTATTGCTTTTCATATTTTTATTAATCTGCCTTATTAAGTATGTCAAATGTATAACACTGTTTGATTCACTAACATTTAATGATTCCCTCAGGATGTGCCATATAAACGTATATCTAAATATATGACGTGACTTACATTTACGTGAATTTACAATTTACATAGAGATAAATGTATGGTGACGTATATATGTTTTAGTTCTGTTTTGTAATATTATTGAGTAAACTCGGTAATTAAAGCAGCGCCCTTATCATGAGGAGTTGACCACTTGCCCCCCCTCTTCTGCTCGGGTGATAAAGATCACTCCTGCAGAGCAGGACCTCAGTTGATGTGCAGACGAGTTGAGTGCAGCTCACGAGCACGAGCACACGCTCACCTCAAGGAAAGTTTGAGTCAAAGTCTTCCTCCATCTTAGACTGACTCTTAGTTCCTTCACTTTTAATTTCGTTTTTATTTCAAGGCAGTAGTATATTTTTCTTTTCTTAAACTTTCAAGACTTCGAACCGTAGGAACGACTCCTGCTGACTTTTACGCACATTTTAGTTTTTCTTTCACTCTTCCTGGCTTAAAGCAAGGCCTTTTTCAACTTTTGGGCTCATCTTCACGTTTGACGCCAGTTTCCTGATTTGGATAAATCGAGATGGCCATCAGGTTATTCTAAAGAGGAAATTGAACTGTCAAAAGACTTTCTAAAGAACATTTTCCCATTTTGATCCACTCGGAGCCTTTGGGAGACGACGCGAACCAACTTCTGCATTCATCATCGGAAATCAACACCTCGGGCTCATTCCGACTTCCCACCTGACTGACTACGGCAGTTTATTGGCTAGTAAAAGTTCTGAAGGATCAGAACTAGAGAATCGACGCTAGACCACTGGGGGAAAGTCGACGAGACATCAACAGTAAGGTGTCTGCTATGAGCTTGTGTTGAGATTAAGATTGGTCGTGTCTCTTTAAACAATCCGAGTCCAAATTTAATCCCAAAATTCGTTAATCACCTTTTTATTCTTTGTTCGTTTAATAGTTAAATCATTTAAACAATACCGCGTTTTATCTCGTTACTAAACATATAATTTCACCATACAAGTTGAATTATAGAGTTCGAGGTATAACATGTCTTGGTCATATTCATCATAATTACATTATCACTGTCATAACCATATTCTTTATATCTGTTTCATTTATATTATTGTTTATTATTTTCTTTATTAAACTTAAACATAAAATTCAGAACTATTGTCCGTGTCTTTTCCTGATTTAAGCTGCTCCAGAGTTCACACATTCTGATATGAGATTGATTGATTATTAATAAACTAATATCATTTATGTTTATTTTCTTCCGTTAAATCGGAAGTGGTGCCCTTCTTCGAGGTATATTAGATAAAATCATATCTAATACATTATTTTGCTACACACCCAATAAAAACTCAAACAATCAAAATACCTTAAAAAATGTTGCTCTAATGAAAATAGCCAATATTGACAGTAGTATAATGTTTTACATAGAAGAACTAAATATTGTAAAGAGTGCTCATCAACGCCCTTTCACCATCCATTTTACAAAGCTGCTCACTCACTATAGTGCAAATGTTGCCTCCAGTGAATCCTCACATCAAAAGACCTGTCCAGAGGTAACAGTGACTGGAAGAGCTAAAAGCAGACGGAGGGCAATGCTGAAGTTTGCTATGGAGATCCAGAAGCTTTTCCTTGTAAATGTAATCAAGCATCTCTCTCGGGGAGGAAGATTCATGGTCAGGAAAGGCAAGGAGCGGCCCTGACCTCCAGAACCAAATCCTCTGAATCCATGCCATGTAGTGTTTTTCTCCAGTTTCTCACAGTTTCTGCATGTGTGTCACTCTGAATAGAATTTGACGTGTCTTCTTTAGAGAACAGAAAACTATAAAGGTAATAAACATCTTCCAGTGTAGAAAATGTGTCATTCAATCTGTTTAGGGCTGATTCCACAAGGGGGAGAAAAAAAAACCTCATGCTCTTATGGAGTGGATCGAGTTCTCTTCTCTCCCCATACAGCCAGTTGTTTTCTGTTGTCTTTTCTCTGAACATGTCCTGTCAATATCTAGGTGGTTTTCTGCTATCGTTCTAGCATCAATATGAGGCAACAAGTCAATATTCTCTCAAATTTTCAAGATATACGCTGACTGACTTTGTTTCTCTTTTAAAGGGATACTTCACCCATTTGCATTAAGCTTTGTATCAGTAGTAAACTTGTGTTTTTATTGAATGGTCTTGCATCCAGCCCTCATTTCCCCCTGAGACGGGAAAAATCTGTATTTTCTTTTCTGAGATGCCTCCGCAATAGACGCAAAAATCGTCATATTGCGTCACTCGCGGAGGCTATGGTTAGCACGGGTTAGCAGGCTAAAACTACATTGCTATTTCCTCATGTTTTCAACCACTGAAGCTACAGACCTATCACAGATCAGTGGGCGGGGCTTCACTGCCAGAATCGAAACTTAACATCCGCCATCTTGCTTGAAGGCTATGCTACCAGAAATCTAATATCTGCCGACAATGGTGAAAAAAGTATGTTTCAACTTCAAACTGATATGGATGAAAGGGATTTTGAAGGTCTTGTGCTCGAATCGGATGTTCGTGGCTCTTTCTACGAGCCGCCCGCAATATTGCTGCCAGGTGCCTTCTGCAGACAGACAGAGGCTGTGAGACAGGGAGCCTGAGCCGGGCTCAAGCTGGGTGTCTCTACGGATAAGCTAATATGGACCGAGAATGAAGAAAAACGTATGTTTCAACTTCAAACTGATATGACTGAAGGGGATTTTGAAGGTCTTGTGCTTGAATCGGATGTGTGTGGCTCTTTCTACGAGCCGCAATATAGCGGCGAGCTGGCTGCTGAGTGCCGACAGACAGGCTAGCTAGCCTAGCATGCTAGGTCCGCGGCTGTGAGAGAAAAGAAGGAGCCGGGGCAGACTTGTGGTGTCGGTGCTGTCACTGTTTGCCTATGGACACAGACATAGAGTCTGTTTTCTGTCAGGAATTTCCAAGATGCCAATTCCTTCTGGAAAAAATCTCTGAATCAGTTGTGGAAACTGCTGTATTATTGTCCGCGAGTAATGCTGCATTCAGGTGCTGCTCGGGTGATCCAAGTTTCCGAGTTGGGAAGTCATTCTTCCGACTTCCCAACTCGGAGAAATCTTATTGTCAAGTTATATTTAAGCAAAAAGTTGATGTGCAATACGTGCCTGAATAAAAAGTATGTTAACAAAACACAAAACCGACTTGAGCAGGTGTTTCATGTGCATTTTACAACTTGGAATCTCATTTTTCCGATACCACATGAATGCACCTCTCCTTCAGCGGGAGTGTCCTGCGGTGCTGTGCATTCTGGGAGATGTGTCTTTGCAGAGAAAACGCAAAAATACACTTTTTGCCTTTTTCTCGGTCAAGAAGGCACCAATTTCAAAATTTATTTCACATTTCTACTAGATATATGACCCAATGTCACTACAGATTCATGTTTCAACGGGTGAAGTATCCCTTTAAGTGTTTAAAGGAAAACACTGGCTCTGCAGAATCTTGCAGACATGGTAAATCTGAAAAAATATGTTGTTCAGGTTACAGTGCACAACACAAAATTCTATGACATGAGTTCATCCTTTAGGCTAGTTGCTGTGGACATTGTCTCAGAGTCCTTCTTCTGCACTGAGATGGGTTGGAGAGCAGCAACTGCTTGATCTCTGGCAGGTGGTAACTTACCACTTTCACACCGTCAATCTTGGCCTCCCATCTGGTCACTGACAGAGATTTTACTTTTAACTGCTCAACATGTTCCTGTTAAACTGCCTAGCATTGCACAGATGAGTTAAACAGATTGTACAACTTACAGCAAACCCCAAAATCACTGCAGATCTGCTACAAAAAGAGTAAGAGCAAAACTTCTGCATTGGGACACACAGTGCCTTCTCTTTCAGCTGCAATGTTCTCGCCCCTCTATGTCCCACCACTTCCTCCCTTTATCGTAACATTGTCCACGGCAGTCTACAATTCCTTAAGTTGGAAAAGTTCAACTTCTCCAGAAGTGTGTCACACGAACCTTTTCAGTGGCGTCTTGAACTTGAGCAAATCCTCCAAAATGTTCAGAGATAGATCCACCAGCTGATCGCACAAAGTTTACAGTTTACTACTCTCAAGACGACAGGAAGTTGTTCAGTGTGGCTGATGTCGAGAGCACACAGTCCATTATAATGGAATGTGCTTTGTAATTTTCATCTTTATGATTATTTTGTCAAGTATTTTGTCTCCAATTAGTGCTATGATTTGTTTTGAAGTAGGCTGCTGAGGTAATGCACCTCTTGTTTCTTTGTTTTGAATCCTCCTCAAGGGTCATCAACGACTTCATCAAATTGTTCCATCAGTTCCAGCTGTGATAGGAAATTGCCATTATGTGGGTCATGGAAGACATTTGTACATCTTCTAATAGCCTTGTTCCTTTCAGCTGGGTGACATATTGTGGCAATCACCCAGTGCTGCATCTCAATGTGCATCAAATCTGGTCAATGGCTGTTTTAGTTTTGAGCCTCGTCTGGAGTTCATACCGACTCCTCATAGTGGTAATGTGTGTCATTGAATACTCATGTTTCTTTAAATAACTGAAGTTGTTCCACTTTCTATATAACCCTTTTTTTGCTAAAGGTTTCGTAGTTTTCCTTTGTGAATCAACATGGAATACTCTCAGTATTCTGCAGGAAAACTTTACCTTTCACCTGTATAGGTCCTTTTGATTCGACTGCACACTGTTCATTATGAACCTAGAACATTTGTCTGATGTGATAAAACCTTTTGTAGTGGTGATAAACTGCTTCTAGAGATAGGGAGTGACGTGTCATCTTGATGATGAGCAGGTGTTGCCAGAAAGAATCTGGCTGTGACTCAGTTGGTAGAGTTGGTCGTCTCTTAACCATAAGGTCCGAGGTTTGATCCCCAGCCCCTGCAGCCACATGTCCAATGTGTGCTTGGGCAAGACACTGAACCCCAAGACGCTGCTTCGTCTGTGGTGTATTAATGTGTACACTGCAGGTTAGACCTACCAATTCACACCCATCCACACACTGATGGCAGAGGCTGCTATGTCCATCATTATAACTAATTCTATTCATGCGCTGCCGACAAAGCAGCAGGAACAACTGTGGGTTAAGTTTCTTGCCCAAGGACACATTGAACATGTAGCTGCAGGAGCTGGGGATCGAACTCCTGACCTTCCAGTTGAGAGACTCTACCACTGAGCCATAGCCACCGATCATGCCCATAGATATGAACATAGACTGTCCCATGTCCATTACGCACACAGTTCTGAATAAATACGTGGTTTTCCAGTGTATAAAAAACAGTTAATACATTTTTACAGCACTAAACACACAACTTGATCATCATAAGACTCTACCAGATACTGTTGGTGTGTCTAGATATTTTAATAATAAATAAATCATTTCTGAAGCTGCGGGATACGTGTGTGGATGTAAATCTAATATGAGCACCAGCATGTTTCAGTGGCAAATGGTAAAAATGGACTTGAGCTTATAAAGCACTTTTCTAGTCTTCTGACTACTCAAAGCGCTTTTACACAGCATGTCACACCTACACATTCACACCCTTTCACACACTGATGGCAGTGGTTGCTATGTAGTATCATCCATCAGAAGTAACTAATCCATTCATACACCGCCACCGAAGCAGCAGGAGCAATGCAGGGTTAAGTGTCTTGCCCAAGGACACATCATACATGTTGCTCAGCTGGGGATCAAACCCTCGACCTTCCGGTTGAGAGACGATGACTCTACCACTGAGCCACAGCCGACAGTGGCATGTCCTGTGTGTGTGTACGAGCAGAATGGAAAGAGAGAAGTTGCATGTGTGTCTACATGTAAGTCTTTGGATGAAAAGGGCTCAAAATGTGCAGCTTTTATAGCAACACACCTGCCCTCAGGCACACCTGGCTTTCAAAGGGAATGAAAGATGGCACTTTGATTAGTTTAATTGATGTTGTGCCAAAAATACACCTATGTATAATCAAGAGACTTGAATCAACTCCTGCGCCTCACATAGCAACAATATTGTGAACCTTTAGACTATCAAAAGTTAGTTAGACATGCCTTGATTGACCCTGGACCATGCGCTTGAGACTGCACACTTACATGTAACAGCGTTTAGATAGGGCCAAATGATTGACTGTAGAAATGTTTCCTGTAGTCACTGCAGCATCTAATGGAGGTTACTGCCCCCTCTGTAGACCTTTTTCTTCTTCTGATAAACCAGTCTAAGGGTGCACTGACACTAGGCAAAGTTGACCCGAACCGTGCTTAAGCGTGATTGTCCCCCCCCCAATTCCCCCGCTGGCCTGAACTCGCACTGCTCCAGGACTAGACGGGCCTGAGCACGGTTACCTCTTGTACATAATGTTGTAATACAACACAAGCATGGCTTTACGTAATTATGAATAGTGCTTATTTTACAAGACAGGCGGACTCGGAAATAAAAGATAAAAAAACTAAAAAGAGACAGACGATCGAGTCCGTGTCTGCACATTGGAGAACAACAGACAACATGACAGCTACTTCACCAACTTTGAACACTCAGGGATCTCCATAATGAAGGCTGTCCACGTTGTGCAGCCGTGCTTGTGCTCGTGCATGAACTGTACCGTGCCAAAGCACACCTCTTTCAAGCGTGCCTGGGCCAAGGACATGTACTGTGCTTGAGCACGGATCTGAGCACTCACACTAGTCAAACGAACTGGACTTTAGGTGTGAAGCGTGTTTAGGCGGAGAGCCTAGCGTGAGAGCGCAATAAGGAGTTCCAAAGTGTCAAAGTATTCATTTGTCTTCTTCAAAAATGTCCATTCTTTCTGTCGTCAGGATCTTTACCTCTCTTACAACGCTTCATCTTACGCGCTCTGCAAAATACATATTAGCCACCAGGCAATAGAAGCTCCCATCCATGCTACACTTTGTGTACACGGGTACAAAAGAAATCTAAAAGCAGGTAAATACAGAATGATGATCTTTGAGCCCTTGTGGAATAAAAAAAAGAGAATGATTAAGCTTGGTAATGTCTTACCTTTGGGCAGTGCCTCTGGCTTTGGGTTTGTCAGACACCTGTCAACAGACATGCACACAAACTGTTAGTCATGTTTATTTAGATTACAATTTGAGTGAGGTTTAACTGATATAATTAAAGGATGCAGAATGTGCAGATATTTGCACGTTTGCTTTCAAAAAGTATTCGACCAAAGCTGAAATGCAAAGAATTTGTCTGAAAAGCGAGAGTGTGCCTGGTCAACATGGCGATGAGAATGATCAGTATGATTTCTGACTGTTGTGTCAAAGACAGTGAAGATGAATGATGAAACAAAGATCTGTTCTTATTGATCCTCTGATAGTTTCATTAAAGGTATGACTGATCACTTATACGTGCAATGAATTAATTAATTAGGCAAACTTATTTTATATTTGATTGGATTAAATTGGGTACTGGATGTGTTAGGGGTTTAAATCTTTCCTTTACAAGGCAACATGATTCAAATCTCGATTCATAGGCCCCAATATTATTGACTGACAATTAAAAGAAGAATGTGCATCTTTTTGATCCAGTAGATGTCGCCTCTGAGCACCAGAATTAAACCAAAACAAACTGCTGTTCGGTGACACCTCCGTTATTCTGAAGCCTCCTCCGCTCTCCTTCAGCGTCACACCTCCAACCTCTCTCCACTCGCATTCACATGAAGGAGTTATCAATTAGAACACAACATAATTAAGCACCATTAAGTGCAAGCGGTGGACAAAATTGTCCTTTGCTCGAGCTGCAATTACCTGTGTCCTGCATTGTTTTGTTAGCAGGCTAATGTTAGCACACTTTACTTAGCTCGTAGCTTCATATTGCACATAAATGGACACAGAATGACCATGATCTAAAGACACTTACGTGACGTCCAAATAAGAAGTGAGTATGTTCTTCTTCTTTTCTCTAGTCCTTGACTAAAACAGCTTTATACTCAAGGCCGTCCCGTCCATGTAAACATGATGTAAACACGGCTCAGACAACAGTACAGCTGGTGGGACTCATTTTCAGCCTCAGAGCTGCAGCTGAGGAGGGTTGTAAGCCTTGTGACAAATCGTAACATCGCGCCCACCAGCCAGTCATGTCAGCTACATGCCTAACTATAACACGTATCGTTCATAAAATCAAAACGGATGCATTATCAAAAATTCACCCCCGTTCACAGCATGATGAAAATAACTAATCAGACCTATATCGTTTTTTTGTACCAGGCTGTAATCATGTTATTGCTGCTGTAAAAACGGGCTACATGACTTCTGGGGCTCTTGAAGCCTCAAGCGGACACTCAACATACTGCAGGATTTTGCACTTCTGCACTGGCTTCATTTTTCAAGACTGGAGGTTGCCGCTTGATATAAACGTTATCCTGCCACCATGCAGGTGTCTCACTTTGACAGTTAGTTGGGTGAAAAATATGATGTTTTTTTATTGCTGGCAGAGCATTCTTAGCTTTTCTGTACATGTCACTTCATGGCCTTTCAAAATCCTGCTAACACCTAAAACACGTTTTAATTCACAGTAGATTCACAGATTAGAGCCAATTTAGCTATACTGTAAAAACAGATGAAAACAACACTGACAGAGCTCTGTGTGTCTGCTCAGATAGGAGAGTAATGCTGTTGTGCAAAAATAAAAAAATTAAACCAACAGTAAAAAGCAGCATTTTAGAAATCATTTTTCCCCTTTCATAGTTTCCCTGTGATTGTGAATATGGCATTGAGGATCCTGTCTTTGACCTGCTGCTGTTGTCTGTGTGTTGCAGGGGATGTGTCCTGCCTGGAGGGTCATCAGCAGGATGAGTTGCACCTGGGCTCGGTGCACTCTTCCTTCTAAAGACATCTCAGAGCTTTCATTCACTCTCCAACTCTCTGACTCTCCAGATCTCCCTGGCCTGCTGGCTCTGACTCTGGTTTTGGTTCTGGATCTTGTCTGATTTTGGCTCTGGCCTGAGGCTGCATTGCAATGGCAGGCCTTGAAATGACTGGTTCCTTTGGTTTCGTTCAGCTTATACATTGTAAAGCACTCACACATACTCTACACTACTGACAGCACTTTGTATTAAGTTTACTTATGTTTGTAGAAATAAAACTACTCTTTGAAACTGACAGATATCTACATGATGCTACAGTTGTAGCTCTATCAAGCCATATAATTGGACTACTTTCATTGTCCCAATATGAAGCACCAGGAGAGGAATTGTTTTATTGATTGATGTCTGACTCTGATATGGTAGGTGGCGATATGCCCCCATTCAGCCAGTGATTATTGGACCTTCTTCCGGATACTTTTTTGTAAGTATTTTCACAATACTTTGTAACATTTTACATGGTTATGGAAGGCATCTTGCATCTCGCGACCCCCCCACATTGGACATGTGGCTGCAGGAGCTAGGGATCAAACCCGAGACAACCCACTCTACCAACTGAGCCACAGCCAGGGTGTCTTTTAATGTGCAAGAGAAACTTCAAGAAGCTTATCAATCACCTGAACACTGCGGGTTTGAAATCCTGAATTTCTGCTGTAACTCTTGCACAGAGGTTGCACTGCTGAAAATCTACTGGCTTTTCACTTGTGCAAAACAATTAGAATATTCATCCCACATTTTAGCATCTTTTTATTTGCTGCCAGGATTTAATCCATTGAAGACTTCATCCTTCCCATGATATTTGAATGTGTACGAAAATAAGGTCTTAAGGAAAAACTCATAAATTCGATCAATTAGAGCCACACACATTTTCATGCAAGATAATTCAAAATACAATCACTGACCCCTGACTATTTCCTGAGGTTTTGTCACAATGGTAGATTATTGTAACGTGTACACTTTGGAAATCAAACCTCACACTCACACTTACTTACTCTGCAAACTTGAATTTATTGGTAAGGGCTTCTCTATACCCTGCACACTCTTGTTTGCTGTGCATGGCTTGTAGTTTCACTTACTATCTGCTCCAGGCTGTTGCTGTTTTAACATGGATTAGTGTCCTATGCTCTTTGATTCTCTTTGCTTTTTTCCATTGTGCTGCTCTGTTTCAATAGACTTTTCCCCCCATTCTTTTCTATTAACATTTTCAAAGTTGAACAACCAAAATTACACGAGACAATAAGTAAATCAGAATAAAACACGTACATATGCAGAAACACACACACACATCTTAATTCTGACAATAATAACAAAGTCATACATGTAGCATACAGTCATAGTCAGTCAATCTGTCACCCATCATGTCTAAATTTAATGAAAGTAGAACAATTCAACATACTGTAGCTACTCAGGGATTTTTCGGAGGTCCAGCTCTTGTACATACATTAGAAAAGGGTCCCACACCTTGCAAAATCTTCTTAGGGAGCCATTCATAGCACATCTGATTCTTTCTAGTATGGCCATATGAAGGCATTCTTTTATCCATAAAGCGTGCGAGCGGGGTGTCGAGGATTTCCCACTTAAATAATATTAGGCGTCTGGCAAGGAGGTTAACAAAGGCTGTAATGGCTGCTTCTAGGGAGCAAAGTGATATTGTGGATGGAGATACACCAAAAAGTGCAGTCATAGCATTAGGTTCAATCAGTTTACCAGTAACCTTTGGAAGTGATCCAAAGATTCCCTCCCAGTAGGATTGTAAAACAGAACAAGACCAGAACATGTGAGCGTGAGGGTCCGATGTGTGGTTGATGGATCACTCGAATTAAGAAAAACAACAGGATGGAGACGGACGGCTTTGTCAGCAGCACTCCACTGTCAGCCACATTGAATCCTCTACACGACATCAACAACAACACTTCCTTGTTACTCATCACATGTCCCCCTGTTAGCCAATCAGAGGCTAGGATGATTAAACTCAAGGTAAACATTAAAACCACAGAGGTAGATTCAATATATTTTGGTCACAGTTACTAGGTGCTACTGAAAATATTAAAACATGTAAATATATCAATATTAACTTGTAAACTCAAATATGTAAATAGTTCACTGTATACATGTTGTTAACTTATTTTGAAACTTAACTTCAATACATGAATTCACCCAAATATAGGGTTTTTTACACTTTTAAATCTTACATGAGCATGACGTACTGAGACCTGATGACATCTGTGTCTCAATAGACTTTGAGATTTCAGAAAACCTTTTTTCACACACGACCCATGTGTGGATGTGGAGTTCTGAGATTTCCTGAATAGCATTTGCAATGGTTTAGCAGTGATTTATTTTAAATAAGATTTTACTTTTGCAAGCTGAAACTATATTTTCATATTTTAAGAGGTATTTATTTAACTTGACTTTTTCTCTGACAAAGATGATCTAATCTGAAGCTAGCAGAGAGAAAATGAGGACATGCAGGGAGATGGAGACAAAGATGGAAGTCGGTTTCTGAACTTATTTTGAACATCTCCTTAGTTCACACGATCTGTTTTTTCCTCCTTTACCCCTCTCTGCTTTCCCTCCATCCTCTGCTCTGTCTTTGAAATCCTCCCTCTACTCAGTCTCTTTACTCTGTGCAAAAAAACACATTCATCTTACTCCTTCGCCAAGAGCTGAGAGAATATTAATGACACTGTGTGTGAGAAAGACTTCCTCGTGTGTTAATGCATGTGTATGCTGGCACAAACACGTGTGAGTATAAATCAATATGTATATGTTTAATACATTCTAGTCAGTTTATTTGAAAAGGTTTGTGCGTGCGTGCCTGTGTGTGTGTGTGTGTGTGCGTGCGCGTGTGTGTGTGTGTGTGTGTGTGTGTGTGTGTGTGTGTGTGTGTGTGTGTGTGCGTGTGTGTGTGTGTGTGTGTGTGTTTTACTTCAGGCTGTAAAAGCCTTGTAATACACCATGCACTCATTTGCTTTAATCCTGTTAACAGCATGCACAAAATACCATTGAATTCTTCTCAGCCTCTCTCTCTCTCTCCTGCTCTCATTCTATGTCTCTGTTTCTCTCTCAGTTTCCATGTTTTCATTCGTTATCTTTGTTTTCTGTCTGCATTGTTTAAGTCTGTCTCACCCTCTGTCTCCCTGTCTGTCTGCATTGTTTAAGTCTGTCTCACTCTCTGTCTCCCTGTCTGTCTGCATTGTTTAAGTCTGTCTCACTCTCTGTCTCCCTGTCTGTCTGCATTGTTTTAAGTCTGTCTCACCCTCTGTCTCCCTGTCTGTCTGCATTGTTTAAGTCTGTCTCACCCTCTGTCTCCCTGTCTGTCTGCATTGTTTAAGTCTGTCTCACTCTCTGTCTCCCTGTCTGTCTGCATTGTTTTAAGTCTGTCTCACTCTCTGTCTCCCTGTCTGTCTGCATTGTTTAAGTCTGTCTCACTCTCTGTCTCCCTGTCTGTCTGCATTGTTTTAAGTCTGTCTCACCCTCTGTCTCCCTGTCTGTCTGCATTGTTTAAGTCTGTCTCACTCTCTGTCTCCCTGTCTGTCTGCATTGTTTTAAGTCTCTCTCTTTCTGTCTCCCTGTCTGTCTGCATTGTTTTAAGTCTGTCTCACTCTCTGTCTCCCTGTCTGTCTGCATTGTTTTAAGTCTGCTCACCCTCTGTCTCCCTGTCTGTCTGCATTGTTTTAAGTCTCTCTCTTTCTGTCTCCCTGTCTGTCTGCATTGTTTTAAGTCTGTCTCACCCTCTGTCTCCCTGTCTGTCTGCATTGTTTTAAGTCTGTCTCACTCTCTGTCTCCCTGTCTGTCTGCATTGTTTAAGTCTGTCTCACTCTCTGTCTCCCTGTCTGTCTGCATTGTTTAAGTCTGTCTCACTCTCTGTCTCCCTGTCTGTCTGCATTGTTTAAGTCTGTCTCACCCTCTGTCTCCCTGTCTGTCTGCATTGTTTTAAGTCTCTCTCTTTCTGTCTCCCTGTCTGTCTGCATTGTTTTAAGTCTGTCTCACTCTCTGTCTCCCTGTCTGTCTGCATTGTTTTCAGTCTGTCTCACCCTCTGTCTCCCTGTCTGTCTGCATTGTTTTAAGTCTGTCTCACTCTCTGTCTCCCTGTCTGTCTGCATTGTTTTAAGTCTGTCTCACTCTCTGTCTCCCTGTCTGTCTGCATTGTTTTAAGTCTCTCTCTTTCTGTCTCCCTGTCTGTCTGCATTGTTTTAAGTCTGTCTCACTCTCTGTCTCCCTGTCTGTCTGCATTGTTTTAAGTCTGTCTCACTCTCTGTCTCCCTGTCTGTCTGCATTGTTTTAAGTCTGTCTCACTCTCTGTCTCCCTGTCTGTCTGCATTGTTTTAAGTCTGTCTCACTCTCTGTCTCCCTGTCTGTCTGCATTGTTTTAAGTCTGTCTCACCCTCTGTCTCCCTGTCTGTCTGCATTGTTTTAAGTCTGTCTCACTCTCTGTCTCCCTGTCTGTCTGCATTGTTTTAAGTCTCTCTCTTTCTGTCTCCCTGTCTGTCTGCATTGTTTTCAGTCTGTCTCACCCTCTGTCTCCCTGTCTGTCTGCATTGTTTTAAGTCTGTCTCACCCTCTGTCTCCCTGTCTGTCTGCATTGTTTTAAGTCTCTCTCTTTCTGTCTCCCTGTCTGTCTGCATTGTTTTAAGTCTGTCTCACTCTCTGTCTCCCTGTCTGTCTGCATTGTTTTAAGTCTGTCTCACTCTCTGTCTCCCTGTCTGTCTGCATTGTTTAAGTCTGTCTCACTCTCTGTCTCCCTGTCTGTCTGCATTGTTTTAAGTCTGTCTCACTCTCTGTCTCCCTGTCTGTCTGCATTGTTTTCAGTCTGTCTCACTCTCTGTCTCCCTGTCTGTCTGCATTGTTTTAAGTCTGTCTCACCCTCTGTCTCCCTGTCTGTCTGCATTGTTTTAAGTCTCTCTCTTTCTGTCTCCCTGTCTGTCTGCATTGTTTTAAGTCTGTCTCACTCTCTGTCTCCCTGTCTGTCTGCATTGTTTTAAGTCTGTCTCACTCTCTGTCTCCCTGTCTGTCTGCATTGTTTTAAGTCTGTCTCACTCTCTGTCTCCCTGTCTGTCTGCATTGTTTTAAGTCTGTCTCACTCTCTGTCTCCCTGTCTGTCTGCATTGTTTTAAGTCTCTCTCTTTCTGTCTCCCTGTCTGTCTGCATTGTTTTAAGTCTGTCTCACTCTCTGTCTCCCTGTCTGTCTGCATTGTTTTAAGTCTGTCTCACCCTCTGTCTCCCTGTCTGTCTGCATTGTTTTAAGTCTGTCTCACTCTCTGTCTCCCTGTCTGTCTGCATTGTTTTAAGTCTGTCTCACCCTCTGTCTCCCTGTCTGTCTGCATTGTTTTAAGTCTGTCTCACTCTCTGTCTCCCTGTCTGTCTGCATTGTTTTCAGTCTGTCTCACTCTCTGTCTCCCTGTCTGTCTGCATTGTTTTAAGTCTGTCTCACTCTCTGTCTCCCTGTCTGTCTGCATTGTTTTAAGTCTGTCTCACTCTCTGTCTCCCTGTCTGTCTGCATTGTTTTAAGTCTGTCTCCCTGTCTGTCTGCATTGTTTTCAGTCGGTCTCACTCTCTGTCTCCCTGTCTGTCTGCATTGTTTTAAGCCTGTCTCACTCTCTGTCTCCCTGTCTGTCTGCATTGTTTTAAGTCGGTCTCACTCTCTGTCTCCCTGTCTGTCTGCATTGTTTTCAGTCGGTCTCACTCTCTGTCTCCCTGTCTGTCTGCATTGTTTTAAGCCTGTCTCACTCTCTGTCTCCCTCTCTGTACCACTAGCTTATTCACTTTTTTCTTTTCTCTCTCCTTCACATTCGTCTTTCTTTTCATCACTCTTCAGCTCTGTTTTTGCACATAAAGAAATGTTCTGTGGATACTTAAATGATGCCTTAGATTTAATGGGCTTCAGTTCCCACAGAAGACACAGAGTAAAACAAAAATGGTATTATTAAAGTTGTAACCCTGAGTCCTCCTGTTGATAAGTTAACGCTAATGCCTTTTCTTTATTTAGTAACAGAAAGTGTCCATCAGTTTTAACTAATCCCATTCAAACAAATGAATATGCTGCCGACAAAGCAGCAGGAGCAACTTGGGGTTAAGTGTCTTGGTCAAGGACACATCGGACATGTTGCTGCAGGAGCTGGGGATCAACCCCTGACCTTCAGATTGCGAGACGACCAACTCTACCACTGAGCCACAGCTGCCCCATGCTAAAAAACCACCTTTTGTTATTTGAAACCAAAGGATAGTAGCCTACAGTAGCATGTAGTAGATTAACATGAGAAGTCAACTACAAGATTCAAAGACATTCTCATTACTTTTTCAAGTTTTCAACAAAACCAACTTGATTCAGACACAAAGTGACGAAATTCTCAAGCATGTGGAATCAATTAAATGCATTTTACCATCTGCAAAAGCCATTTTCAGTTAGCTGTAAGTGAGGCCAAAAGTTAACTGCCGGCTCCATTGTTTACGTGAGGTGACGTGAGGTGGTGCGCTCCTCCGCTTAGTAAAATCCTGTAGCATGTGATGTGCCGTGATTTTCATATCTCGTAGTATGTGCATGCTTGAGATAATAGAGAAGATTCTTTGTTAAGATTCTTCTTCTGTGTGATGCTACTGGAATTCAAAATCAGGAATGATTTTAAAACTCCTGCACTGTGAGCCAGGCTTAAGAGTAATATCCGTGATTAAGCGGGCCAATAGAGACCATTCGCAATGCACATTAATGATCTGTTATTACCATCTACTTTCAGCATAATTATAATGAATTAAACCACTTAAATGTCCTGCCATCATTTGTGATTATTGTATCTATCACCATGGTAATTATACCATCAGAAGGCCAGTCGAAAGGGGGGTTGAGAGGAATTGGTATCTTTTCATTAACAGAAAATATCTCATGAACTCTTTGATGAGCGTTGAAATAAATCCGCGCAGTGGGGGCCGGGGCAGCAGCCAGACCCTAACCGACTGTTTTGAACTCTTATCTGGCATCATTAGTGTCAGACCAAACTGGCTGGAGAGACAATTTATACCAAAAAAACACATAAATAAGCAGGACAACTGCATCGAAAAAAGCCACCCAACATGATTTATTATCCCGTCAAGGGTTGTCAGTATCCAACCAATGGTTCAGTAACTATGGCCTCTGTTAGTTTGACTGTTAGACCTTAAACTACTACTTTAAGGTTTGCTAAGCCCCTATGATGAAGCCTAAAGTATGCCACTTCAGAAACTATAGACATATAGCCCTGAGTATACTTGCTTTTAACTACGATATGCGAACGCATGATATCAGACCCTGCTGTGGTTTGGTGCGTTGGTTTTGTACGTCCTTAAAAATTAACGCTACATGTCCGCGAGATGCATATAACCTCTAGGAGCAGTGTAGAGTTGTATGGTGATGAGACCGGATGTGACAACATCGGAGACACCAGAGAGCCGCTACAACAATGGCGGAAGTCAAGCGCAACTACCTGCACTATGATGTGTCATTGCCGTCGCATATCAACAAACATGCGTGCCAAAATAGCTGGCAACAGATCATCCCTACTTCTGTGTTTTAAAACTGATTCATGTGGTGCTCCCTCTGGAGGAATCCTCCAGTAACACGTAGGCCCGGAGTGGCTAATCGGGAGAAGTGGGACAATTCCCCGGTGGGCCGGGCTGCCTGAAGGGCAAATGAGAAAATGAGCACTTTGTGACCGCCAGCTTTGAGGCGAGGCAGCAGTTTTTCCAGCAGCACCAGTTTGCTGGCCAACCGAATGAGAGCCTCATATGGAAGTCAGCAGCCAGCGGGTCATACACCTCCCGCAACTCTGCTACGATTTTCTCCTCCGCGCCATTAATGAGGTAGGGGTGGTTGCAGCACTTGCGCAGCTCCATCATAGCAGGGCCGCTGGAAGTAATTTTGAACAGGGTGTGCTGTGAAAAAATTGTTGTTTGTTTTTTTAGGACAAAAAAACCTATGAGGCCTATTTAAAATACATTTAAAAAAATAAATAAATAGATTGAGATTCACTACTTTATTGTCATATACACTTCAGTGCACACAGCCAGGGTCTGTAACACACAGACATCATCAGTTCTCAGAGGAATATATGCGCTATTAATGAAACTTCACAATAACGCTATAACAGTGCAATAGATTTGGTCAGCTGGCATGAATCTGAGTCACTGCACCATGTACGTTTATGTCACATGCCCCTCTATTAGCTCCAAAATCCTTTTACGCACACCACAAGGAAATAATCTCTGACTATTTAAGCACGTTATTGAAAAGTTCTCCACATCCATTACGCACAGAACACACAATCAAAATAACACTCTCCATCTCCATCCCCACCACCTTACAAAAATACTATAGTGTCAGGTTAAACTGCATGAATAGATATGAAAGTGCGCGGCGGCACCATGCTCTTACTGCGCGGCGGCACCATGCTCTTACTTTGAGCAGCAGGCAGGGTGCCCTGGTTACAGGTGTCCAAATGTCGAGGTGCACTCTGGGGTCGTGAAGATAAAGTCTCTCATGAGGGGACGAATGTCCAGGGAGTTCAGAGTGTCTGTGTGGGCATGCATCAGCGAAAGGTATGTGAGTCTTTTCTGGGTCATGGTGCTGCGTACCCATGTCTTCAAAAGACGCAAGGCTGAGAAAGTGCGCTCGGATGAGGCCACGGAGATGGGTAGGCACAGACATAACTCGATCAGTTCTTCTGTCTCTGAAAACATGGCTCTTGTTTGTGAATGGAGCTTTGTCAAACATGATGCTACATCTTAGACTATGTACATTTACTAGCCTGCTGCTGCCATGGATGTGTGCTGCATGTAGCGAGCGGGAAACCTCTTTACTCGGCGACCACTAGCCTGCCTGACGTTGAAAACGTAACTTCCGTGAACCTGTGTTGATTAGGCCTAAACATAATTAAATTAAAATCCAAAATACACGTAATAGCCCACGTGTGTAAAAATTATTTTCCAAAATATTCATAAGGAATTTATAAATTGTGCAAAATATTTTTAATACATTTTTTTTAAATCTCCCTCTCGCCACTAGGGGGTGCTGCAGCACCCCCAGCACCCCCACTTCCCGCGGCCATGCATCATAGTGTTTAGCAGGTTTGGCACGTTGCTGTTACTGTTTGCCCCTAAACTGAGGAAGCTGAAGTTCCTCTCCAGGGTGGCCTGGTAGTATTTCTTCTGGACATCCGTCAACTCAACCTCAATGATGGTCAGTGACAGTTTATAGATCATACAGGCTGCAGTCATTGCTCAATTAGCGTTTCACTATAGACCAGTCATATCTGAAAGTGTGGGGCCACGTGTGCGCCAGGAAAACATGTAGTGCACAGCGTTTCCCCCTTGGGTAGGCCGTCCACGTATATTAACGGCCGCAAACCCCCTTTTTTCAAAAGCCTCTCTCCCTCATTATGCCAAAAATGTGCATTAAAAGATAACAGTAGAGAGAGAGAGCTATACGGGCGAGTGAGAGTCGGGGAACGTGTCATTGCACATAGGCCTTTAAGTGGACGGTCAAGAAGCAAAAAGTCAAATTGCTCTACAGTTTACATGTTTTCCAGTAAAGTATGTGAACTAAATGGCAGACTGCAGTCTTTCATTAAAAAAATGTTCTTTTGCGCAGCAAACAGTTTGACGTCATCAAGTAGAATTACTTATCTCATCACCCCAAACTAAAACTGACTTCCAGCGTCCCTGCACTAATGTCACATTTTTATAATACACTGAATGTTGTAGAGAGGGTGGAGCAGGAGAAGAGCAATCGTAACTAAAAGAGGAGTATGACAGTATGCCGCCAATGCACTTTTTATTTACATTCATTAAGCTATTTGTAGTTTACGTCATGTTCTAATCAAATCTGACCTTTGCATCGGCTGCATGGAGAGCACATGGCCGCCTACCTGAGGGTCTGCATCCATGGCCTGAGCCTCTAGATTTTATGTTTTTACAATTTGTATTTAATTACTACAAAATTGTTAAAAGAGAACAAAGTTTTTCATACATTTAGCCTCTTCATTTTGCTAAAATTTCATTTAAAAGTTTAACTTTTAAATGTATACATTTTTCTCCCAGGGGGGCATGCCCCCGGACCCCCCTAGGCAGTTCGGTGTCCCTCCACCATAGTCTCATAAAATCCTGTGGGAAACACTGTAGGCTAACAACACTTTGAATTGGAAATTGCATTTTCTTTATGAAATACACTATTTTATATAAGGTCGAGAAAAGTGCACTATTTCAGACTTACATATGTACTGTACTAGATAGAATTATAGCCTACATCTCCTGCGAAAGGATATGAACTTAAGTGGGCTGGTCTGAGCCATGACACTCCCGGGCTGAAAATGAGTCCCACTCCGACCCTGGTAACACGCGCTGTACATAGGCAAGTATGTGAACATTTACGTTCAGAACGCAGCAGGTTGTCTTGTCTGTTTTGTAAATCTTTAACAGCCCTGAGAAAGTCTTAAGGCCCCTGTGTCAAAGCAGTATGACTGGTCTGTTTGCTGCTATTGTGCCTGTACGCAGGTGTGTAGTATCCATAACAAACAATCCCATCCTGCTTCTCCTTAACTGTCTAGCTCTGTCTTGTTACTCACTGTGAAACTTTCCTGTGGAAAATACAAAGACTGTTTGACTCTGCATGCTCTGAATGTATTAAAAGGATATTCAGAAAGTGAATGATGCTCTGTCTGCTCCTGTAGATCATTTAAAGGCATCAGTATTAAAGTAGCCTTGCTCTCAAGAAATTACAATCTATATGCTCAGTTAATAAGACACCTCATGAGACGATTGTTGACACCTTAAGGCAGGCTTTCTCAACCTTGGGGTCCCGACCCCAGATGGGGTTTCATGGATTTCAAATGGATAGCCTGAAATTTATATTTCTTGATCAATAAAAATGATATCCATCCATCCATTATCTTTACCACTTTTTCCCATATGGGGTCCCGGGGGTCTGGAGCTGATCCCCAGCTGTCATTGGGCGAGAGGCAGGGTACAACCTGGACTGTTTGCCAGTCAATCACAGGGCTGACATATAGAGACAGACAACCAGCCACATTCACATTCACACCTACGAGCAATTTAGAGTCATCAATTAAACTAACAAGCATGTCTTTGGACTGTGGGAGGAAGCCAGAGTACCCGGAGAGAACCCACACATGCACAGGGAGAACATGCAAACTCTGGGGATTCAAACCAAGTACCTCCTCCTGTGAGGCAACAGAGCTAAACCCTGCACCACCGTGCAGCCCCCTAAAATGATATTATATATTAAAATATATTGAACACAGACTACTGCTACTACATAGCCAATGACAAAACAAGAAAGAGTCTCTGTCTGTCTGTCATCCATTGTGCAGAATGTCATCCCAGCCTTTCTTCCTCTCTCCAAAATAATACCCACGGAAAAGCCTAAATGTGCTTTAAAATGAATGTTTACTTGCAACACAGTAGAAACAAAGTCATTTCAGCAAATAGATGTATGTGTTTTGGATGTCTGGGGTCTCCAGAGTTTTGTGGAGTGAAGTCGGGTCACCAGTCAAAAAAGGTTGTGAACCACTGCCTTAAAGAAAGGGTTAATAAACGCTTCTTAAAGGTGGCTGGCTGCTTGGATCAAGTGATGAAACTGTTCATGAATGAGGGGATGCTGTCAGAAACATGGTTTAACCATACGTTGGAATCAGTATTTGCCATATAAGAAATGAACTTAATGAAATGCATATGAACACATGAATGAGGGATACATGAATGGACTGACTGGAGAAGAAGCTCACCTTTTGTTCGGCCTCCTCCTCATCACTGCTGATCTTCAGGTCATCCTCCAACATTCTGCACGGACACAAAGGGACATGTCATTGCAGACATAATTCCTGTCTGCTTGTATTACATGTAGGTCTGATATGCCAAGTAATGATCTGCAGTTCTCTTTGATCAGATGTTTGAACATTGTTCAAATTCATGCATGGGTGGAACACTCTGCTGCCGAAAAGCTACAGATGTTTAGTTTTTAGAGCTTAGAGAGGAAACCCAGATTGTTTTCACATCTGGAAACTTTCTGTCTGACAGCCGAACTGCTGTCTCATACTGCCAAGAATTCCTTGAAAACAAAGGGGTCTTGCTCGGCTTGGATCAGCCTCTCAGTCAGGAACATACACTGACTTTTTTGCAGAGGCTTTTTACTTCGGATTTCATTATTGCATGTATTTATTTGACACTGTGCATGCAAAAGATGAAATGCTAAAAATATATACGACTGAAAAGATGCACAAGACACACAGTCGATAACATGACTCCTCAGAGCATCAACTGCTCATTAGCACACACATTATTCTGCATTTATATGCTTTGCAATGGCACCTTGCCAGGTTTAATTTCTTTAAATAAACTCTCAACATAAACTTGTGTTATTTTAAGCTGGGACTGCCATTGTTATTATGACAGGAGAATCCCCTTAAGGATTTTATTTTACTGCCTCACAAACCACGCTTGTCATTGCGTGCACCATTAAAAAAAGATTCCCTCATGTTGTCGTGTTTTCAGCTGGGACCCTGCACGTTGTGAATAACAGAAGCAAAGTACACACAAAAAATCTCACAGATAAGGGGCATTGCAGAGCACATTGCGATGATAGATATGTATGAATTCATGAATAATGGATTCTTTTTTTTATTTTAAGAAAGGATGTACTGTGAGAGGGAGACAGTAAGTGAGATGGAGATAATAATGATGGAGAAGAGAAGGGAAGCTCGTGACAGAGGAGGGAAGGGAAGCAAGAAAGAAAAGTCATAAAAATGAGAGTGGAAGCCTCTATGAGCACGATGCAGACTGAGATGAGTTATAAAATATAGCATATCTATATCTATGACTTGCAGAGCTTTGGAAACACATTATTAAAGTGTCACAATGTTCCTTATTGTCTTCATACAACCATTATTTTCTTACAGTTACCGGTAGAGCTTCAGCACTGTCAGAAGATTCACTGAGTGGGTGTTAACATTTTCTGAAACTAAGGCCAAGCTTTACTCAGTGTATGACTAATTGCTCAACACTGTGCTGTAGAGAACATCAGATGCATGTGTTCTCACAGTCCGAAAACACATACACACACACACACACACACACACACACACACACACACACACACACACACACACACACACACACACACACACCGTAGACCTTTCCTCATTAGACTGGCTCGCAGGGCAAACTCTCACGCTGAAGTTTCGTGGCATTGTCTCAAAGTTATTGTCCATGATCAAGTCTCACTTATTCAGATCAGCTTTATTCGGACACGTTCTACATCTTGTAGTGGTCAAAATAGAAAAAACTGTAATTCCTTCATATTGAGATTGTTGACACTTCTTAATGTCTACTCTTATTGGTGTTCCTCATCAATGGGCCTCACTCCCCAATCATTCTTTGGAAGAATTTTTGGTAACACTTTTAACTAAGGTCATATAATTTACCATTAACTAGTTGCTCATTAGCATGCTAATTCGTAGCACACTGGCTACTTATTAGTCATTATTGAGCGCTTATTAGTACTTACTCTATATGACCATATTCCATAGCTTATAGGTCATGCACATGCAAGACTTTGCCCTCCTTATTACTGCTTATTGATAGAGAGTTAGGAAGATGCTGAACATGAACTACGACCTCAGGCTTTACTTAGCACGGCCCTTATAAGGTAGAAGTAAGCAAAATCATATTAGGATCATAATTCATGTTCAACAACTTCCTATCTTACTATGAAGAAGCAGTAATAAGGAGGGCAAACATTAGGCCAACAGGATGCTTTTAGGAAGCTAGTTAGCTGTACATTCATTCACATGTTTGATCAATTCCTTATTGTTGCTCCTGTGTTATGTGTCACACCCTCTAAGCTATGGTCGGACCATCATTGCTCTATGGTGTCATTTCAATCAATCAATCCATCAATCTTTATTTGTATAGCGCCAATTCATAACAAGTGTTATCTCAAGACACTTTACAAAAGAGCAGGTAAAAGACCATGCTCATTGTTATATTACAAAGACCCGGCTTAATCCATCATGAGCACTTTCGCAAAGCAGCAAAAGTTACATTGGTAAGAAAAAACGTCCTTTTAAGAGGCAGACATCTTTGGCCGGATCACATTTAGAAAGCTGTCAATTGTTAAATAAAATCCCCTTTGGTGATTTGTTGTTTGAGATGGGTTTACAAACCAAAAATGTCTGCCTTTCTCATTTTACCGAGCATCCTACTGTAAAGCCATGTGAGGGAAGTGAAGTGTGCAAAAGCCAGAGATGTTGTGTTTTGCTCCTGGCTCACTTTAAATTAATGTTTTTTGTACCGTCTCACTCTGACCTTTAATTTCTCCTACGAGCAGTGAATTTCATCCAAGAGTTCAGCCAGTGTGCATGTGCGTGTGTGTCTGTGTGTGTGTGTGTATGTGTGTTTGTGTGTGTGTGTGTGTGTTTGCGCGTGTGTGTGTGTGTGCGTGCGTGTGCGTGCGTGTGTGTTTGCGTGTGTGTTTGCGTGTGTGTGTGTGTGTGCGTGTGTGTCTGTGTATGTGTGTTTGTGTGTATGTGTGTGTGTGCGTGCGTGTGTGTACGTGTGTGTCAGAGAGATAGATACTCACGACTTCTGTGGTGCAGTTGGAGGTTTAGCGGCTGGCTTGTTTGCTGATACACTACATCGTTCTGCAACAAAGCAAAGGTAATTCATGTATCACTCTTTGGTGTGTAGTTATGCTTGTTACACTGATTATTATTTGACAAGCAGCCAGACTCAGATTGCTGTAAATGTGTGTTACTGTTGTCACACTGTAAAACATTTCTCAGTGCTTCGTTGTACTCTTGTAATGCATGTGTGTGTTTTCTATGCATGTAATAATAATTATTAAAAACGGCCTCTATAATCAATCACATGAATTGAGCTTTTATTTATGTTTGTCTCATTACTTTTTCAGGGGATAAAAGCAAAGGTTTTCAGACTTTTCTGCTCCTGAGGCTTCGATTTATTTGAACCTCAGCAGCTCTTCTCACGTTTCTTCTGGGTGGTATTGCCCTTCCAGACTCAACGGTGTTAATTATCACACAGCCACAATGTGGATGTTGATGCTGTGAAACTTACTCTGAGAGTTGTAGCCCGAGGTCACATGCAGTGGCTCCTAGAGGCAAGGAGAGAGGGGGAGAGAAAGCCAGAGGGCAATGAGTGGAATGAATAAACCAGCAGATGTCATTATTGACTTCACAGCTGCACAACACTGATATTACACAGAATTCATTTCCTCTCTTTTCCCTGCGTGGACGACCACCTCATTTAAATTTTCACATGCAGGATCAGCCCTTTCATGCATGAGTGAATAAATAACAGGGCAGTTTTCATTTTTCACTTCTAAGGACATGCAAAGTGAAATCATTTTTTGAAATAGTAACAGAGGTATCGCTTTAACACTTTAAGACTTAAATTCAAGACTTTTTAAAAATGAATTTGAGTTTTGAAATTCAACTTTTAAATCTTTGAGTTTGGAAGTTTTACTGTCTGATAAAGATAAAAGGTGCTGGATCAGATCAAACTACGTCAATAGCTTTTGCCTGGAGGCTGCCAGAACAGCACAACAACATTTGAAGGAACAGTATTTGAGAAGCATACATCTACTGGCCTGTATTCTGGAACAAACTTAACGTAAGTAGATAGTGAACAGAAAGACTTCTGTGTTGGCCCAAAGAAAGAGAACTCATATCAACCTTATTTAGGACGGGGAACTTGGTATGATCAGCCTTCCCTGGAGTGTGTATGGCAGTGAGAGGAGGAGGCCAGGAATGTGTCATCTCCTAAATACAGAAACAAACACATTCAAAGGTCACATATTATACAAAATACACTTCACCATGTTTTTCTAATACTAATATGTGTCTCTAGTCTGTCTACAAACCCCCCAATCATGAGAAATGTCCATCCTCTCCGTCTTTTGCCTGCTCCACTTTTCAGAAAATGTGTGCTCAAACAGGCCATTTGGATATTTTCCCTTTGTGACATCACAAAGGGCAGTAACCCCTCCCCCAGGTGGGTGACCCTCCCACAGCTAGGTGTTTGTTCTGCCCTCTGAGTCTGCCTTCTCACCTCAAACAATAGGGCATGGTTCGAGAAAGCCCAAGCCCTTCCAGAGGGGCGTGGTCAGACACAGCTCATTTGCATTCAAAGCTACAGACACAGAAACAGCCTGTTTTGAGCAGGGCTGAAATAGAGGGGTTTATAGGCATGATCAAATGATTCTTGGATTCATAACAAGAAACTTCACAGACATGTTTTGGGGACATGCTCTGAGACTTATTTAAACTGGTTGAAAAGGAGGAGAATACGTGACCTTCAAACTACCACTTAGAATATGTGAACATTCAGGAGGTTGGACTACACAGTGAGGTTAGAGAGTAAGTTAAACTTATAAAGAAAGCCAACGTTTTTTCTGTGTCACAAAGCAGGCTCTCTTTTAACCTGGCTTGATCCAGTTATTTACTCTAAGCTCATAACCTGGTAGGGACGAGGTTATGTTCAGAGTTTCGACTTTAAAGAGGACATATTATCCCCCTTTTCCACGTTTTCAAACAGTCCCCTGTGGTCTAAATGAAACATCTGTGCTGTGCTTTGGTGAAAATATAACATGAATCA
Source organism: Tautogolabrus adspersus (assembly GCA_020745685.1). Taxonomy (NCBI): domain Eukaryota; kingdom Metazoa; phylum Chordata; class Actinopteri; order Labriformes; family Labridae; genus Tautogolabrus; species Tautogolabrus adspersus. The sequence goes on from CM036540.1 coordinate 4,392,181, forward strand.
AGCACCAGAGGAGGTTTGTGACCCTGTATAAACCAGCTCTCTCAGAACGCTCCGTTTTGGTGTGTGTCTCTTTAAATGCAATGGGCCCCCCTAAGTTTTCCCGGTAGACCTCACTCCTCTGTAGTGAGAATAAAAATGGCGGACCTGCGCAAAAGTTTTGCTCTAGGCTGGGGGTGGAGATACCAGGGGAGGGGAGGGGAGGGGATTTTCTTACCAGAATCCAACTTGTGATGTCACAAACTGCGAAAATCTGAAACAGAGCATTTTTCTCTGTGTTGTAAGACTTCTGCAGACCACAAAAAAAGGACTGGATGGATTTATTTCAAATGTTGTGGGTCGATAGACACTCAGGTTACCCAAATATATGTTCAAAAACACTGTAAAAGTGGATTTTCATAATATGTCCCCTTTAAAGAGGTGATAAACTGCCGTTACTTTATTGATTATTTCCTGACGCTCTTCTCCGCTCGCAGTATAGATTCTCAGCTTCTCAGAAGTCATGTAGTTACAGCAGCACATACTGTATGCACCGTGTTAACTCAGCAGGTTGTAACACCATGGTTTCACAGTTTGGGATCAATAAAGTACATACACATCGATACATACATCACAAATCTTATTCAGTGAAGAATCAGTGGGAAGCCTACTCATTCAGTTATAGTGATAAATACAAGAAAAACAATCTTTAAGTCACCGATTCCTGAACCTTCTTTTGGTAATATTCAAACTTTAAATGTCAGCAGGGTGGAAGAGCGATGAGGGCGCTGCATCTAGGGACAGTTGATTATGCAAAGTCTGTCATGGTTGGTTTTACAGCTAAAACACAGATTTGATGTATTTATCCAAATTAAATCAAATAAAACATCCATTTTTCTTATTGACACAATATTTAAGTATCTTCACGAAGTGACATTATCTGACCTAAATGCAGTTCCTGTCTACACTGATGAAATTAGTTGAAATTAACGCAATGATTTTCAGCGGCGCCCCTCCCCTTTCCTATCTGCAGCAGCAGTGTCGTTTTTTTTTTTACCATTGTAACTTTTATGCATTTTCACCTCTCCATATATCAGAACCAGACAGCTGATTGTTCCTTTTTGTGCAGAAGAAGCGTCTGTGTAGCGTGCATACATTCTGAAGCAAACAAACATTATAACAGCCCTTCGTTATACCCTGTATCTACAGTATAACTGAAGCTTCAGGCTTTGTCGAGCCAGCTTACTCAAAGAAAGCCTGTATATGTTAAACCTGCTTTGTTGTAGCCTACATCTCTCTGGTGATAGTACAAACTAAGATTACAACTTGTGTTTATCTAAGTTTGCCCTCGTGTGGGAACTGGGAATAATACAGATGACTACAGTTGATGAAATCTAAGTAAAGAGACTGCTTATGCAACATCACTGCAGCCTTATACAGCTGCCATACAGCAGGCCACGAGGTCAGAGGGCCTATAAGGTCAGTGACATCACAATTTCCCATCATGCTTCTCTTCACCCCCTCTGGAGTTGATGATTCATTTTCCTTAGATGACTCATGCTTTCATGTATTAGGGAGTGTGTGTGTCTGTGTGGAGTTTTAAAGTACTGAAGATTCAAGAGTATGAGTCTATTCCTTGTGCATGTTATTTTCCACTCTGCTATCGTAATGCACTTGGACTAGACATACGGCAAGTTGCTAGGCAACTCTTCTCTGACATCACCATGTCCCTAATATAATAGAACAGGTCCTGCATTCTGAGAGACGTTACTCCTGACAGTGTGAGTGTGTATGTGAGTGTATCTGTCTGTCTGTCTGTCTGTGTGTGTGTGTGTGTGTGTGTGTGTATTTTGATTTATTTATCTTTAATGTAAGCTATATTAAGGGCACTTACCCAGTTTGGTCCTAAAACCTGTTGCTTTTCTTTAAGTGATCCAGTTATGAGATCTGGTTGTATTGCTTGAAATGTTTGTCGGTAAGAGATTGATCAAGTAAGAAAGGAGTTAACCAATGAATGCTCAGTAAAGGGGGGCGGCAGTAGCTCAGTCTGTAGAGACTTTGTTTGGGAACTGCAGGGTTGCTAGTTAAAGTCCCCCCATGGACCAAACTATGGAAATTGCCCTGTTTGCTTGAGAGGTGTCGGTTCACGGGTGCTGACTAGGTGTCCTTGAGCAAGGCCCAGAACCCAACATAGCACAGGGTGCCCCCTGTGTTTAGCCCTCTCATTCTCACTCTCCATTAATTCATGGCCATAGGTTAAAGGCGGGGTTGGTAATTTTCTCCAGATACACTTTTTAAGATTGTGGTTGAAATTGTCTTTAGGTCCTGACAGAAATTAATAACTCATGTGCTCTGAAAAAGGAACGAAGAAAATCTGTCATCTGTAGCGGTTGTAAGCCTGTAAAAACTTCGACCATACGACGTAGTTTGCAAGCTTAGGGTCCTCTACTGGAGCAACGGCGCTCGTGTATGTAAGTGAGGGGCGTGGCTTTTGAGGGAGCACGGAGGGGAGGGGGTTGGTGTAGACAGAGCACTTAGGGAATGCTACTTTCAAAATCATGCTAGTTTTTGCGAAAATTACCAAACCTGCTATATATGTATGTCCACAGGTCCTGTTTGTGCAGGTGTATCTTTTGAGGCTTTGTGTTTGAGTAGCATGTCTCCCAATAACAGAGTGTAAATCTGAAACCTTTTCATGTGCATATTCCAAAACTGGCAAATTTGTAGCCTGCACAATGTTTTTTCTATTTCTCACTGTTTGGCGGGAGTTCTTCCTATTAAAAAATATGAGGCTTTAGTATTCTATTTACATTTAAAATGTGTAACCTGAAAGGCAGATCCTGAAGCAGCCAGACACCCAAGTACTTGAACTTTTTGTCACATTAAGTATCTAAGAGGTTGGTCAATGTAGCATGAATAGGATCGGTGTTACGTTTTTAGAAAACCATGTTTTTGTTTTTTCTACGGTTTGGGACCAGATCTTAGAATAGCTTAACCCAATCAGTAACAACAAAGGAGCTTGACTGTTTGAGGGTGCAGAGGAATATAATATTGTCTCATTAGTGTAAAGATACATTTTAAAATTTGTATATTTACTTTGATGTCAGTGTCTTTAATGTAAATAGAAGTTGCCCCAGGATAGATCCCTGGGGCACTTCTTTGCTGATCACCATGAATGGTGACTTTACCTTATCTGCTACTATCATTTGCTGGAACAAATTACATGCAATCACTTTGAGACCAGTTGAAGATAACCTATGCTATGCAATACAGTGATAGACCAGTCAAGGAAAAGGGCTACACAGTTTTCAGCCTTTATCAACTTAATTTATAATGTCAGTCATCACTAGAGATGCTGCCGTGATTGTACCATGGCCAGGTCTGATGAAACGCGTGCGTGTGTGAATGTTATTCCGGGATAAGAAAATGTGCAATGGCCAATTTACCAATGATTCCAATACTGTTGCCAGACAGGAATTTTTGCAGATGGGTCATTAGTTATTGACTTGACTCGATCAACTCCTTTGAAGAGTAATGAGACGTGCACCTTTCCAGACTGTAGGGATTATTAAAAGTGATAAATTAAAAATCTGAGTTTCTAGATCAGGCAGCAAGTCTTAAGAAAACCAAGTCCAGTTTGTCTAAGTATTTATTGTTTTATGTTAATAAGATGTCAAGAACCTCTTCCTATGTAAATTCCTGATAGGAAAAGAGAGCACCGTGATCTGAAATTAAGGTTTTTTCAATGAAACTGGCAGCATTGTTTTGATCCACAAAGCTATTCCCTGCTGCTATGAACTGGTTCATGGTTTAATGGTGGTTAAAGATATTAGCCAGTGCTTGTTTATCAGACACAGGGCCCTTTTCAGTAGAGGAAGTTCAGTGCTCAGGAAAGGATGAAACAGAATTCAATTTCAGAAAGTAAAAGATTTAGTTGGGCTGTTTTGATCTTATCACTTGAATTTGATTTTTTTCTGAGTCAGATAATTTGTTTCTGAGTTTTCTGAAAATAATTCCAATTGCTCACGGAGTCAGTCTCTCTGGCATCATAATTCATTTAAATTAACAGAAGTTTCTTGAGGTGGGCATGCTTCTTTAAAATAGGATTAAAAGTTCTACAAAACTATTTATAGTGCCAATTATGGCTAAGTTAAACTTTAAAAAGTGACTCAAAAGAAGTTTATATGAAATACTTGCTCAGAAATAGTTTTTTGCACGCCCTGCACCAACCCCACCTTAACGGCAAGGAAGTGTGGACAACAGGAACACAAGGAATAGAAATCCTTCCTGAATATTATCCCATATGCTCTTTTGTAAAGCGTCTCGAGATGACACTTTTTATGAATTGGCGCTATACAAATAATGAATGATTGATTTATTGATTGATTTGGTAATAAAACAAGATGGAGCTTTAAAGGTAGAGTTGGTAGCATTTTCCTAAAAAATAAAATAAAGACTTATAGAAAAGTAATACAGCCCAATCATAACTTATGGGCCTCCATACATGTTTGGTGTTGACTGTGTCTGCAGAGACCCTGTCCTCTGTATGGATTTCGAGGTTTTGGTTGACTCAGGATGCTTCTGGGCGGGGAGGGTGTGTTTCCTCAAGCCGGTGACGGCTCACAGGTGAGTTTAGGAGTGGATACAGTTCAGCGGTTAGACGTGATTCAATTTGGAGCATATGACGGACGTGGATGTAGCGGCAAAGAAGAGAAAATATCATCATAGTAAGGTGAAACGCCAGGCGGATAAAGCTTGTTCCGTAACGAGGGTGAACCATGGGTTGGCTTTTATCCGTAGACGCAGAGTTGGCCTGCTTTCTGTTGGACAGGCAGGTGCCAGACACCGGTGGTTAGCTCGTGCTAATGTGCTGTAGCTTGCAGTGTAGATAGAAGCAGTAAATGTACACACTTTGTCCTTCAGTGAGTGTGTGCTTCTGGAGGTGATGAGGCACTTATATAAAGGAGTTGCAAAAACAACCTAAAAGCAAGATATTTTAAAACTTCAAAAATGATCAAAATAAACATAAATAAACCTAATCCTTACTTGAACTCCAACCCTAACCATACTTTGAAAAATAGAATAACACAATGGAGCCTCAGAAAGAAAAAGGTTAATTTCTTTACCATCCTTGAGAAGTCAGTCGTTTTTTTCAAAGATTTGATTAAAGATGTGCGACATCAGCATCAAGCAGCTTCTGTACACCCTTTCATTGACACACGTAGCCGCCTCGAACTGTAAAAAGATCAGTTACAAGAATGTTTCTTTGACATCTGACAAGTATCTCTAGTGTCAGACCAAAAGAAAACGAACCTCAGGCCCTGTGCTCAGATTCACCTCACCTCAAAGTTTGAACTCCCTGATCCTTCCACTTGACACGGCTTAGAACCACAGTTTGAATTCACCAGTGCACCTATATTATTGACAGAGGCTTTTCATCGAGCTCACAGCATACGGTCTGTCAAACAGCCTCTTGGCCAGCATATTTGTTTGTGAAAGGGAGAGTGGTGAATGACAGGGGGCAGAAAGCATTATAGAAAGGAAGGCAGAGACTGAAGGAGAGAGCAAGTCCGACAATCGATTTGACAGAGAGAAGAGAGTGACAATAAAGTGATGAAAACAGAGTTACAAAAGAGAGAGGTAACTGAGTAGAAAAATATATATATAGAAGACAGTATGGACAGTTTGTATTTCTTGATGTTATTTTAATGACCTATTGAAAGAAAGAGGGATGGAAGGAGAGATCAAAGAAGGGAAAAAGGGAAGTAACAGTGGAAAAGATTTCTGCATGCAGTCTTCTCTCAAAAAAAACTTGTTTAAACCTGAGCCAACAGATCTCCATCTATTCCCTCTCTCCCCATCTGTCCCTCTTTTCCTCTGTTCTCTCTTCTTTCTCCTTGAAACCAGACCTTATGAAGTGAGACGAGGCTTTTCTGAGCAAACAGAAAACAGCTGATCATCAGGGAAATTACTCTCTTTCTGTGTGTGTTTGTGTGAATGTTCAATTGAAATAAATGTCAAATCGTTTTTTTCTCAGTCCTGTTTTTTCTCAGTCATGCTAGTTATTATCATACCGATTTGTATTTGACTCTTCTTTTTTTCTGAGAAGTTTCTTTAAATCGGTTATTCGATGCTATAAAAAAGGTGTAACATGCCTTGATTGACAGCTCTGTTTACAAATGCAACTCCTGGGGTGCTGTGTAAACCTGAATACAGCTCAACAGTGACCGCCCACTTTTTCGGCGGCTCTGGTTTCAGAAGTAAATTCCCCCATTCATGTCCTCCCTTGACATTTCACAAAATCCTTATATCTAAAGATTGAAGCCTGTAACCAAGACAACCAGCTACCTCAATACTTGTGACTATAGTACATTTGATTCTGCAGCAAAACAGCATTGAAAAATTGAGAGAAAGGCAAAGGTACAAGACTGTGTACATATTTTTCTCCAGGAGTCGAGGAACTACCCATCCCACAATCCATTGGGAATGATATCCCTTCTTCTTAAAAGTAACTTTAGTCGTTGTTATAGTGTTTAAATTGTTAATACAAGTGTTGTTATATCTTGTAGATTGTGTTGTGTGAATATATAAATGACATTCACTGCGGCATAACAAGGTTATTAGTACTTTTCATGTTAGCTAACTAACTAGCTAGCCTGCTAGCAACACTATCCGTTCGCATACGGCACTGAGGGGCAGAAAACATTTTCATGGTAACAGCGAGCTCCACCAATCAGATACGTCGCTGTGACACTGTAGGATCTTGGGTAGTGTAGTTCTTCTCTCGATATCATAAACAAACCATGTTTTTCTTCAAACAAGGTTTATATCGAACTTGAGTCTTCTACAGGAGCATAAACCATCGTTTCACACTCAGATAGCTCTTGGTCAGTCTACCTGGGATGGTTTTGACTTTGTGGCTAATAATCAAATCTGCTATGGAGAAAATTAATGGAATTTTTACACCCCTATAGCATAGTAGTAGTGGAGGAAAAGTGAGAGAAAACGTAATTAACACAATATTCATTGAATTTTCCATAACAGCCAGCCAGAGTCTGATCCTAACCGCCACAAGTATCTGTTCTTCTGTGGACTGTACAGACCTGAAGGATCTTTGCTGTTTAATCTGTAAGTTAAATGTGTGCTTTGGTTAGCAGACGGGTTGGGACTAACCGCGACAGAGTCTCTACTGCACAACTCCTAATGGCGTCACCAGCACAATGTCAGCGCCCATCGAGTGGGTACTTTGGCCTCATTTTTGAACAACGGGAAAAGGTGAAGATTTGTCGTCTATTTTAATAGATTCACTGGTCTATCCATCTGTGTGTGTGTGTGTGTGTGTGTGTGTGTGTGTGTGTGTGTGTGTGTGTGTGTGTGTGTGCGTGCGTGCGTGCGTGCGTGCGTGCGTGCGTGCGTGCGTGTGTGTGTGTCCAAGTGACATACCCGCAAAATCTCTTCAACACAGCTGGAGTCATTTGGCAGGCTGACCTGGAGTAAACAAGAAGAGAGAAACGTTAGATAGAGAGAGAGACAACAACACTACATTACATATGAAACAGCAGAAGACAGAAAATACAAATGTTAGATAAATTAATATTACAGTCCTGCAGCTTCTACTGTGCAGTGTGTACTTTATTAAGAAAGGAACATTTTCATTGTAATCATTGGATCACATGTTGGGATACAAATGAATAACCTTTATAAATAATATTAGTGAAGAAATAGGATTATTCTTTTCCCCTTTGTCACACTAACGACATGAATGACATTCTGATTGGCTCAATGGCAGTCACATAATAAGTTTACAGTTAACACTCGACAAGCAGCAGCCTATGAAATGACAGAACAAACACATTTAATGTGATCTCCACTCAGCTGAGTTTATTTTCTACAACTATTTAAATGTTTGAATGTTTCTGTTTGACTGAAATGACAATCATTAAGAGGTTATTATGTGTTTGAGACTGAAAAAAATTACTCTCTAAGTGTGTGTGTGTGTGTGTGCATGCGTGTGTGTGTTATAAGAAGAGAGGGGCGAGAGAGAAAAGAGAGAGAGAAATATGAATGGCTGAAGGATATGCTGCATGATATTGGTCAATGAGACTCTAACACAGAGCCTGTTAACAGTTCTGCACTGAGAGCTTTTAATTTATCATCTCCTATTTCTGCATATAGAGAATAATCACATTGTATAGTCTTATATGGTTTAGACTCAGCTCTAACAGCATTTTTGGAAAACCCTCAAGGATTTTTTGTCTACAGTCTTCTTGTTTATTCACTTTCATCAGCTCTTTTTATGATCTATATTTCAGCTGTTTACAGCTGTGGAGTGACCACCATCACTGAGACAACCAGCGTGCAAGAAAGATCACAAGCTGTGCCCTCAGAGGAGAGAGAGAGAGAGAGTGTGTGTGTGTGTGTGTGTGTGTGTGTGTGTGTGTGTGTGTGTTTGTGAGTGTGTGTGTGTGTGTGTGTGTGTGTGTGTGTGTGTGTGTGTGTGTGTGTGTGTGTGTGTGTGTGTGTGACTATCTGAGTCTGTCGCTCAAGCAGAGTTAATCTTGTGTGTTTCCCGTATCCGTATGTTTCTGCGTATGTTTTGTAAATACATGCGTGTAGTAGTTGTGGTGATGCAGAATCTTTGAAACACTGTTTTTATTGATAACTTTATATCTTCACTGAGTGCTGATCTCACTCCTCACTCCTCTCACCCGATTGGTAGAGCCTGTAAGGGACCAATAACTACTTCCTATACAGAACAACACAGACAGTATTGGGGTCAGAGGCGCTGCTTGTCAACAGGCAAGGCAGGCAACTGCTTGGGGCCCCAGATTGAAAATGTGCTAATTTTGCAATGACAGTAGAAAACCTGCTGAGCGCTGGTTGTAGGGCCCCTCAATTGATTTTTGCCTAGGGCCCCAACAAACTCTAGAATCGCAACTGATTGGGTTTTCACACTTCCAAACATGTTCTGATCATGTGGTCAACATTTTGAGGAGCCATTTCAAATAATCTTTACGTGCTCTGGTTCAACATACGTTGTCTTCATATCATTCCAGTACTGTTCTGCATACACAATGGAAGCACAGCCTGCACAAACACAGCTTGTGTATTGGACACATTAGAGCGCTCTTAGCCAGACTGTAGCCTGCACGGGGAGTCTACTGATTAAGATTTAATAAACTGAGCCTGACCAGTTATCAGTATTAGGCTTTAAATGAAGATTTGTAAAAGGAATGAACTGGCTAATATTTGTGTATTTATTATATACAACATATATATAAATAAATATATAGATATGGGGGCCGCAGTAGCTCAGTCTGTAGGGTCTTGGGTTGGGCACCGGAGGGTTGCCAGCTGAAGTCCCGGTGCGGACCGAAGTCTGGAAATTAGTCAGGCAGCTGGAGCGGTGCCAGACCAAGTCCTGAGCACTGCCGAGGTGCCCTTGAGCAAGGCAACGAACCCCCACCTGCTCATGAGCGCTCGCTGTGGGAACCCCCCTCACTCTGACATCTCTCCATCAGTGCATGTCTATAGGATCATGTTTGTGCATGTGTGTTTAGCTTGTCTCAATAACAGAGTTTAAAATTGAATTTCACCTTGCGGCATAAATAAAGTGTCTCTCTCTCTCTCTCTATATATATATATATATATATAGAGAGAGAGAGAAGTGACAGACTCAATTACTGAGCTTCATATGCTTTTCCTTAATGAACTTTTCACTTTCATGAAACTTTTCATGTTATACATCTTGTATGAATAGGGTCACTTAACTCTGCAGCTCTTCAAAGACATGAACCCTGTTCTTTAGCTCACAGTACATCTTCCTCTCTCATGAAGAGTATTTCAAGCTGCAGCACTTAGGGGTTGTTTTTAAGGGGTTTTAGGTCAGAAAGAATTAATAAACTCACACTGTACTACCGGTTCAGAACTGAAGAGCAAAGAGAGCGAGCTGCATAGAAAAATAAACTTTCATCTAAGATATCAATTGAGGGTCATTCTGGTGTCTAGCAGCAGCAGTTCAAGGGCTGCATTTCTAAAAAATCAGCCAGGCTTCATTTCTCAGCTGAGTATTTGATAATCACACGTGAGCTTTATAGTCTACCTTTTTCCCATCTCTTTCTTTCTCCAGCGTACATGCACACAAACGAAAAGAGAGTTTTTATAGATTTTAATAAATCAATTGGAAGGCAGTCTCAAAACTCATTTATCAAGCATTTAACACAGGCTTAGCCATTACAGGGAGTGATAAAGGAGAATAGATTGAAGAAGAGGAGCGAGGATCAATGCCTGTGAACCATATAATTGCACCTGGAGTGGTTTAGCTGAAAACATTAGCCCTGTTTTCTGAGGGATCACATTTTGGAGCCAGCTAGCCAAGCTGAAGACTTAAATGTGCATTAGCATCCATATTTTTAAATCCACAGGAGCTGTTCTGAACAAAAATGGCAAAAGTTTTAGACACAGTTGATACTAAAAAGACCCCATCTTTCCATCTCACAAGACTAAAAGAAGCTCTAGCGTAAGTTCAGTCAGGAAGACTATATATTTGCCTTCACGGTCAGGACTATCTCTCATTCATCCCTCTCACGCACGCTCACTTACATTTCCGCTGCCATTCATTATAATCAGCTGTCTCGTCAGCGATACTCATCTAATGGCGTTCCTCTCATTGTCAGCCTATCATCGTTCTGCTCCTCTTTTTAAATATGATTCTTTCTCTGCCTTAGTTCCTTCATGCTGATGTTTTGTGCGCCCCTCCACCTCCCCATCACCGCCCGTCTTCGCACAATCATCATCCATCAATTCTTCACCCATCCCAAGTCAACAAGTCATCAGCTTCACCACCACCAGGGTCTGGACCCCATGGGGGGATTTATTCTGTTGCTGTTCATAATTTACATTGTCCAACCACATCAACCACCCCATAGAGTCCAAGCGCCAAAGACCTTCTGTCAAGACACATTTCCATATTATTCATTGTCATAAATAATTTTCTTCTTCACTGGTCTCTCCTGATTGATTTTTTAGAGTACAACCTAAGCTGTTCTTTACTTTATTTGGAGAAAGTCACTGTTTTCAAGAAATGAATAATTCAAATCAAAACAACAAATGAATGTTGTTATTAATGGACGAAGCCTGAGTGACGTCACCCACCTGTCAATCATGTCAGTTACGCGCCTAACTATGGATAACACGTATCGCTTGTAAAATCTAAACAGAGCCGTTTAAAAAAAAAAATCCCTCCACGACTCTACCACTGCCCCACAGCCGGTATAGAGTGTTTTACTCTCCTACGGTCATCTGACAAGATTAAAATCTGGCTGTAAACTAATAAGCATCTTGGGAGAAACAACAAAATTAATAAAGATTGTAGCTCTGATAACTAACTTGGTATTCAATGCCTTTTTTGTGTGTCTTGGTCCCATAAAGAAAACTTTAGTATCTTCTATTCTCCAAAGTCTGGTAGAAATACTAAACCAACAACATGTTAAAAAATAAAGCTAGATCTGCAGACAAACCCAGCGAAGACATCTCAGCACTGATGCATGAGTCAGAGCTGGCCCTCAGCCCAGACGCTGACAATAACAGAGCTATAAAATGAGGTTAGACTTATTCGTGTTCACAGGTTAACCGTGTGTGTGTGTGTGTGTGTGTGTGTGTGTGTGTGTGTGTGTGTGTGTGTGTGTGTGTGTGTGTTTACAAAGCAGCCAGACGCTCAGCTGCAGTATTACACACAATGCACAAGTGATTGAGGAGTGAGCTTGTGACAAACACAAACATGAAACACTTTCTGCCATTTAAAGACACCTTGAAGTTAGATGCATCTCCTTCTCACTTTGTGAACATCCCTCTCTCATGTCATGTGTGTTTTTAATCAGGTTAAGTCCCCTGTTTCTTCTGTTCATCCAAACATATTGTTTCCTGCGTGCAGGATTACATCATTAGTATTTTTAAACGTCCACTAATGTCTCTTCTCTCCTTGACTATTCTTTTGCTGTCTCATTAGTCCAGCTCTGCTTTTCTATTTCCTTCTCTCTCTTTTTTAATTCCCCTACTTTGCTTTCTTTCCCCCATCTTCCTCTCCTCCCTCTCTATGCAGTTTAAGTCTAAATCAGGGGATTTGGGGGTGTTAAGAGTTGAGGTATAAAACAGCTGCTCGCTGTCTGTAAGCTTCTAAAAAGGAGAAAATAATCCAACACAAAGTCTATTTCTCAACAGCAGCTTTCCTCCTCCCTAATCACATTATTAGCTGCCTCTCTTTTCCCCTTGTCCTCTCCTCAACCTCCTCTTCTCTTCCCTTGTCTTCTCTCTTCAGTAGAAATAATCAAACTATTCGAATAAACAGACTGGGATTCAGTGGATGACGTTTAAAAATGAAAACACATGAACCAAAGACATTGCCTTGTTGGTTTTCAGTTATGGTCGTTTGACTGAGTTTGGTAATGTCTGCTTCAGTCAAACTTATGTACATGTATCTCATCAGCAGAAGTACCCAGGACTAACCACAAGGTACATGCTCTGATTTTATCCAATCACACTTTCTGTTTTTGATATCCAGGTTTGTGCAGAGCGTGACACGGTTCATCTCTCACTCACAGACTTCTGAAAAATATAGAAAACTATAAGAGGCAAAGAAATTGGCAGCGAATGATGATGGTACTGTAGACATTTAATAGTCTTTCACGTAATCTCCAACGCATTCTTCCATAAGGTCGGACTTTGAACTTCATAATAATTGGAAAAAAAGAAGAGAAAAAGATGTTCCCTCTCACTTTCCCTGTGGGGTTCTTCTCTCCTCCTGCTCTCTTCCCCTGTCTCTGTCCCAGATGCTCTCACAGCCATCACGCTCATATTCTTCCTCTCGATTCCATCCCTTTCCCCTCTCTCTCTCTTTTATATTCATAGGATTTTAAAATGTCTGTAATGGCCCTGGAAGATTAAAACACTTTCTCCCTGTGTGTGTGTGTATATATATATGTGTGTGTGTCTGTGTGTGTGTGAGTGAGTGATTTGCATACTGTGGATATGCTCTGATTGGCAAACTGGAAATACAGAGCCCAGCAGGGCATTCTTTATTAAAAGGCCCGACCACACACACAAACACATACACAGCCTGTATGAATAATACTAAAGAGCTGACGGTTGGGGTTCTCTGGGTTTTGTTCTTTGATGCCAAAAGCAATAAAGATTTTTATTACCATATTTATGTGGGCATCAGACACATGTTGCTATGGAACAGTCGGGCCAGTGTTTTGATATTGTTTTCAATAAAGTTGTATAATTATATACTAATCTCAATAGTTAGGATGTGTAAATTTAAACTAGGATGTTTTATTGGCTACACATCAATTCATCCGTTATCTTCCGCTTATCCGGGGCCGGGTCACGGTGGCAGAAGGCTAAGCCAGTAGCCAGACGTCCCTCTCCCCAGCAACATTTTCCAGGTCCTCCTGGGGGATCCCAAGGCGTTCCCAGGCCAGAAGGGATGATAATCCCTCCAGCGAGCTCTGGGTCTACCCTGGGGTCTCCTAACAGTTAGACGTCCCCAGAAGACCAACCGAGGGAGGCAACCAGGAGCCATCCTGAACAGATGCCCAAACCACCTCAGCTGGCTCCTTGGGATTCGAAGGAGCGGCCGCTCTACCCCTAGCTTCTGCTGTAGGTCGAGCTCCTCACCCTATCTCTAAGGCTGAGCCCAGCCAGCCACCCTTCGGAGGAAACTCATGTCAGCCGCTTGTATCTGCGATCTCATTCTTTCAGTGACTACCTACAACTCATGACCATAGGTGAGGGTTGGAACGTCGACTTTGAATCAAGCTTGGCCTCGCGACTCTGCTCCCTCTTAACCACAACAATCCGATGCAGCGCTCGCAATAGTGCTGACGCTGCACCGATCTGCCTGTCAATCTTGCAATCAATGATATTATAAAATAATGTTATATTGCATTAGAACTGGGGAGCATGGCTTCATCAATCACAAGTAAATTAAAAAAATCGAAGTAATTTGAAAATGATCTGCCGGTTTTTAGGAATATACACAACATATAAACATCAGTTTTTCATCTCATAAATTAACAAACATTAAATTCTCTAATATTTTATAATAATAATAAAGTTTGCTAAATCCTCATAGGGACCATGATACATGGACTTATGAGAGGAAAACATTCAACTCCAAGAACTTTAAGTAATGGTCTCTCCCTTGAGGAGATAATGTAAGGGTTATTGAAACAAAAAGAAATCATCATTCATCTACATTTTCTCTTGTCAAACAGCCGACTGAGACGTGTCAAACTTTTCTAGCTGCAGTTAGATATGGACATAGCAGCAGTTTTAGCATTGCTGTACAGCCCGTATCTTTAAAGGATGATCAGTGGTTCAAACTCACGGGTATTTTGCTGGAATACAATTTTGATGTAATTGGAGATGTTCAAATCATTTGAAAAGTATACTCTATAATATAAAAAATAGTAAACGGTCAGGTTACTGTGAGGAACTTTCACTATCAATCTTAGTCCTGTAGACTAAGATCCTCGTGTCTTTACTGATTCTGTCCTGTACATGCACGAGTAGTGATCTCTGAGAAAAAATCTCACCCTACTTTCTTTTAAGTGTCGATCATGTCACTCTCCGGGGTGCCGGTGGCTGAATGGTTAGTCGGCCCGCGTCATGTACAGAGGCTATAATTCTCGAAACAGGTTTGAATCCGACCTGTGGCTCCTTTCCTGCATGCCATTCCCCACTCTCTCTCTCTCTCTGTCGTCGATTTACAACTATATCCACTGTCCTGTCTCTCCAATAAAGACACTAAAAGCCTAAAAATAAATGAGAAAAAGGCTGTTTTGGCAGCTTACTGTTAATCCCCTTGACTGAAATTGACCTGATGGCAGTGGTAAAAGACATGAAAATAAATAAATAGAAAAATCCAATCTTCTTCTTGCCGGTCTGTTTGCTTTTGTGGTTTATAAAGTTCATAAAGTTGCTTTAAATTTCAATTTGTGCTTTAAAACTGCTCACAGGAGCTTTAACCATTTTGGATTGTGGCACCTCAAAGCTCCTCGATTACTTCTGCTTGTCATGATCTTTTAATAAAATATCACAAATCCAATAAGTTAACTGTGAATTAAACATCACGCTCACGACTGCTGTTACTAAACCCCCAAATCACTCGAGCTGACCCTGAGGAATAAGTGCTGGTAGGATCATCTGCATTTTCACATTGGCTGTACCCAAGGCTGTCCATCAGGGGAAATCTCTCTGGGGCCCAGTGGCATGGGGAGGGCCCCTGGAGGTTAGCAAAAAAAACAAGCATGGTCCATCATAATTTTGCCAACAATGACCACATTTTATTTTACACCTAAATACTCAATATTACTTCTTCAAGCAACAAAAACACACGATTTTTGCTTCGTTTCAAACAATAAACCCTGTATCCTTCAAATGATATCAGCCTTTTTTATTTTATTTGATGTTGTCAGCATCAAAGGACTTGAGCTTGCATAGTTCTTTTCTAGTCTTCTGAGTACTCAAAGCGCTTTTACACCGCATGTCACATCTACACATTCACACTTTGATGGTAGAGGCTGCAGAAGACCATCAGAAGGAAATAATCCCATTCACACACTTTATACTCCACTGACGAATCAGCGGGAGCAATTCGGGGTTAAGTGTCTTGCCCAAGGACATATCGGACATGTGGCTGCAGGAACTGGGGATCGAACCCCCAACCTTCTGGTTGAGAGACGACGACACTACCAACTGAGCCACAGCCGCCCCAGGATGCCAGGAAAGAAAGAAGAAGAAAAGGAGGGCGCTTGCTTGGATAAATGATCCCGACATGAACTTGTTAACAAACTTATTTCAGTTGGCTCCCAGGGCTGATGGGAGCTGGGCAGAGGGAGCTAATGTTAGCCAGGAGGCTAGCGCTAACACTACTGATCTAATGGACGTCAATACAATTAAATCCCTGGGAGGGCACATTCAGTGGCAGTACGTCTCACATAAACTATAGACTTAAGATTCCAGACTGTTGTGTGGCCTTATTTATTTTAAAGGTCATAACCATTCATAGGCAGCCACTTGCTGATCATTGCAGCCAACCCACTGAACAGACTTTGTGTCCTTTGCTGACTTTGACAGCAATGAAAGCATCATGCTAGTTGCTTACTTGCGCTTAGACATTCCCACTTTGACAACTCCATATTCACATGAATGACAGATCAGGGCCTTCCCAAACCAAAATATGACCTCAGATCTTGATAATTCAAGCTCAAAACCTCGATAGATTAGCCAAAGACGCCGGTCTCTTCCGTATCCTCTTCTGATATCCATCATCACAAGGCTCCTGTTTGCAGTGATGAAACACTGGAAGCCACTTTTGATGGGACACATCCTAAATGCTATTTGGCTTAAGCATATTTATCCCAAAGCACCCTTTTCTCTGTCTTACGGCAACCACTCAAGAGGAGTTCCTCGAGGACAATTTTATGATCATTTTATTATCAGCATAAAAGCTCAATCGTTTCATCTCCCTCGCTCTGCAGACGCAATTAGTCGGTTTTATGACAATCAAATAAATTCAAGCATTTAAAAGCTTTCTTTGAGTCATAGAGGAACTTTAAATTCCACACGGCTGATAAGATGTGACCACTCTGAGATTCTAGACAACTGCTATAAATATAGAGGGATTGCTGCAGTGAATGGTTTTGTCGTGTGTATATATGTGTATGTCTTGGTTTTGACTTGACAGGCTGCCTGAGGGAAAGAGACGCCTGATGGGTATTATGCAAATGAAGCCAGCTGTTTGCTGCGTTGGCAGACTCCTCATAACTCTCTTCTTGTTCTGCAGAAAGTGTTAAAATATTGCCCCCCTGTCATATTCTCCGAGCTCTTCATTTCATCACAGAAGTTATTTCAATATACTGTAATTGTATTTGTACAACTTCCAGGTATCCCCTCAGCAGACATGCTGCCTATCTATCTGCACTCCTATAGTAATGAATGTACAAACAGGGAAAGCTTCCTTGAGCATTTGTTGACTCCTACGATTTGAAGTAATCTTTTCAGAGGCTCTGGATCCATAGCTCACTGTAAAAAAGAAAACTGATATCTATGAATATGTCTACGGTTAAGGCAGCTATTTAACCAATATTCTGCAGATGAATTGTATTAATAAGGAGAAACCTTCTCGTCGTTACAGCCTCTATCTTTGCTCCTTTTCTCTCTCATATTTCCCTTCATTTGTCATTTTGACGGTTAAGTCAGTCGAATTCAACCCTCTTTCCTTTTGTATTCTTCTGGTTGAAGGTTTTTATCTATGCACAACAATTGCAATAAAGCAGGATTTGGAAACTGTTTTCAGGCTCCCTATTACAGTTTGTACAAAATGTTCAAGAGAAAATCAGTCATGCCTGATTTCCCTGTTTGTTCCAAACATGAGCACTTCTCTGCTGCAGCACAGAGTGTTACTTAGGGCACATACAGAGACTCTCTTTGAATGTTATTTGTATGAATACATCCTTTATTTCCTTTATGTAATTGTATCCATCATTGTGAACAAAATATCTGCTCAGTGCGAGTCTGAGAGCGTTGATTGAACTCAAAGTTGTCCTGGATGATTTGTTTCTCTTTTCTCTGTTAAACGTACAATATTTAGAATTTTATTACAAAGTTTACACTCAAATGTCTACATTTATTACAAATGAACTCAATCTTTCTTAAATATTTGTGTTGTTGTTGATTATTTACATTACTTTAAATATTTGAACAGTTATCAAAGCCAGAGAAATCTGTAATTTTATAGTTGTAACGGGACGCGTCTTGTCGTGGCGGCTGCCATGACAGACAGAACATGTTTATCGTTTCCGTGGAAACACCGGATGTTACGTCAAAGACTTCTGCATAAGGAAGTGAGAGCTGCTACTGAAAGCTGCCGTACTGTTGCTGTATGTTGCAGTAATATGAACATGGTATCAAGAGCTGCCAATGTAGAAAATACAAAGCATAAGAGTTTGCAGTGAGGATTCTGCACTGGACAAATGTTCAATAATCTCTTAGCTTTCACCTTTGCTGTCTTCTCCACTAACATCTCAGGAAAAAATCTTTCCTTTCGGGACTTTATTCTCCGCTAGGTTCACCAGTTAATGCTAACTTTGTTGGTTTGCAGTATGTTGCTTGGTGCAGCCTATTCATGGTGGCTCTTTTGCTATGAAACAGAGGATTCATTTAGCCTGAAACAATGTTGATGTTGAGTATAAGCAAAGTTAAAGTTAACTAGTTGTTCAATACTGGAGCGGCTGTGGCTCAGTAGGTACAGTTGGTCGTCTCCTAACCTGAAGGTCGGGGGTTCGATCCCCAGCTCCTGCAGCTACAGGTCCAATATGTCCTTGGGTCCCGCTGCTTTGTGGGCGGTGAATGCAGGGAACCCAATACATTGCCTTGAGAGTAATTTGATTTAACGCCTGTCCTTGAACAATTTCAGAATAAAAGCATTACAAACGAGGAGAGTTTCTCCTCAGGAATGCAAGCCTGGGCTTTTAATTTGGAAAGCACACAGGAAGTGATACCAGCTTTGTTAATCTGTGACATAATCTACTGATGCGAACAGAAACACTTGCTGATGCAAAGACAGTATAGCTCTCGGCAGTATAGAGAATGGCGGTGGAGAAAATAAGAAAGCCTCCTATTTTCTTGATATTTGGTTCAAGACGCCGAGTCAGATGTGCTGTTCACACTCTGACCTGTTAACATGAAGCTGTTACACAGCTGCCACCATCCATTGACATTACATGTTCAACCTTCTGGAAATCAAGTCAAACCCAAATTATTCCAGGCAACTTTTGTCGACATTTAAATGATAAATACGAGCAGAATTGTCTTTCACATTTTTAAGTCACTAAAATTACCCCATACAGTTGTATGCCTCCACCAGCCATCTGAGTTTCTGTTTATGTCAATCAGTGCTTCAGATAAAATAGACTTAGACAAGAATGAGAAGGATGTGAAGTCTCAGTGACCTTGACCATTAAAAATCCTTTGAAAAGTAGCATAATTTTCTCTGTCCAGCTGGACCTATAAAACATTTAGAATACAGTGAACAGTTGTCTTTACTTCACATTGAAGGGCAAGAGGCTAAATATAGCTGAGACAGATCTACACACAGCTCATCCAGCGTCTTGGGCTGAAATCCCTTTTTTATAAATATGTATTCCTATATTTACTTTTACCAAGAAGTGTGTGATTTAAAATCAGGAGAAACGCATTAACAGGCGGTGTGCTTTTTCTGAGAGTAGAATTGATTTGGTTGGATCTAGCCTCATGGTGATTACTGACTGGAGGTCTTGGTTTACCCAGCTTCTTATTTGCCGCTACATTAGTGGGAGACACCATGTACACCTCTACAGGCGTCTTGCAGAAACAACAAAGCAGGCCTTCAAATCAGTGTGAAATTACATCAGCTCTATACTTTTACATGAAAATGAATCTTGCCACAATGCTGTTGGAAATGTAACCTGTCACCTCCGTGTTTACCTTCTTGCATCGTTGGCAGGTCCTTGAAAACATTAATGTAAATCCACTTGCCTCGAATGAACCTCACTGAGACAAGTTATACTGTGTAGCAATCGATGTTTCTATGATGTGTTTAGAAGTCTTCTTTTGTGTATATTTTTTATTATTAAAAAAAAGATATCGTTCCCCCTGATAGATTAGCATCCTTCGATATCTGCTTCCTCAGTGACAAGCTTTCTAAGCTTCTATGTCTGAAGTCTTCATGTTAGCTTCATCCATTCAACCCTGAAGGGGTTAAGGCCTCTTAAAATGGGGGCTGTACCTTTGAGTTTTCTGTGGAATAAAATAAGACCACTGTGTGTAGAGTGGATGCAAAACAAAATACACCAACCAACGCATGTCCTCAGCAATTGACGCTGATAATAATATTTTCCAAGTACATTTTTAAGTGTTGGGATCTGATTTTGGTCGCTGATTCCCTGGGGAAAACAGTTTTGTGAGCCTATCATCTACTGATATATAGTCGTATCAATATCCTCCGACAAAGAACTCGTAGCCCCTCTCAAGTTTTGAACATAAGGTGATGGAAAATGTGTCGGTGATTTTGTTGACATCAATCATTGTTGTCTGCTGCAGGTTGTGGAGATGCTCTGTGAAATTTTTCACAACCCACTAGTCGACCTGGACGTTCTTTCTACTTCAACTCTGAGAAACGCATACCATAAAAAAGGGTCTACAACTCATCTAACCAGAACGAATCCAGCAACGATAAGGTGCTGTAGTCAGCCAGTCATAGTCTTTCTCTATCCCTGCTTACTCTCTCTTCCACCCCCTCCATTCCTAATTATCAGTCTCTCATTTTATCCCTCTAAAGCCTCTCTTACTCCAACCCAGTCTGCTCTGAGTTTACCTTTTCTTCCAAAAAACTCTTCCCTCAATACATTTTAGGAGTGAAAACTCAACAGTAAGAAAGCAAGCAATAGAAGTGTATCTGTTGATGTGTGGGTGAAACAAAGTGCAAACAAACTGTCACATGAAACAACTTCCTCTTTGAGTTACCATTTATAAGAAAGCGTAGAAAGTGAAGTGAATTTTAATTCTGTCTCCCCAGGTTTCTACTACTTTCTACTTTTTGGTACCATATGCTCAAAGCTCCGTCTTGGGCCCATTAACACACGCACACACAAACACACACACACACACACACACACACACACAACACACACACAACACACACAACACACACACAACACACACGGCAATGCTATCAAAGCACAAGAACAGCTGGCGTGCTTAATATGGATGACTACTTTCCTGTCAACCAGTTTTACACCGAACACACGCATGCACATGCATCTGACACACACGCACGCAGGCACGCACGCACGCACGCGCACACACACACACACACACACACACACACACACACACACACACACACACTCTCAAGTCTGGTGTTACTTCTCCTGCATTTAAAGGAGAGTGAGTGACATGTAGAGGGAGAGAGAGCAGGTTGGAGTGTTGTAGTCAGAGAGAGTGATAAGGAGACCTGAAGAGAGTTTTGTATGGAGCTATTATTGTGGCAAAACTATTTGAAAATACGTACACAGATCCACAATTGCGTGAAAAGATCCACAAATCCACAAATGTCAGCCTATCATCGTTCTGCTCCACTTTTAAATATGATTTTTTTTCTCTGCTTAGTTCCTTCATTCCGATCACGTCTTTGCAGAATTATCATCAGAATCATCCATCTATTCTTCACCCATCCGGTGTCAACAAGTCATCAGCTCCACCACCACAAGTGTCTGGACTCCATGCGGGGATTTACTCTGTTGCTGCTCAGAATTGACATTGTCCAAACACATCAACCATCCCATAGAGTCCAAGCGCCACAGACCTTCTGTCAAGTCCCATTTCCATGTTATCCATTGTAATAAATAATTGTCTTTATTCACGTGTGCGTCCTGATTACAGCCTTAATGACATCTCTGATACTGTAGATCACATAAACATCATCTTCATCATCATCGTTACTTAAGACTGGGTCTGACTTTAGACTTCACCTGTAATTTGTATGTGAAAACTTGACAGGTGGACAATGACACAGCTAGCAAGTCTTGTATTTAAAATTACTGTCAAAAGCAATGTTATAAACTCTTAATCAGGCTGGCATACTATAAGATGTCTTCCTTTATCTCAGCCAAAGTGCTTCAAGAGCTGCAGAATATCTACCATTTATAAGTTGTACCTTAGGTTATTTCTACTGGAGGAGCTGGAACCTTTTTAGAAACAAGTCTTCTATTAATCACTAAACAGATTTATATGGATACAAAGTCGTAGTGTTTGTTCTCTTACCTCCCCTGTGTGGCTGAGACTCAGTTTTGGCAGTTTATTCTTCACATTTCCAGAGTTCCCTCCATAAGTCTGACTGTTGTTAAATCCTTCTTTGGCCCCTAGAGAGGGTTTAAGCTGGGGAGAGTCACTAGGTGCCTGGTCCTGGCCATCCATTGGTCGAACATATGCTGTAGGCTTTTGCTGCACTGAGATTGGCTTCCCAGAAACACTACCAGGTGGAAAGGTAGGGGTAGTCAGTCCAGAAATGGGAGTTGTTAGACCAGGAGTCGTGAGAACTGATGTGGAAGCAAGCGGAGAGGAAGATGTCGAGAGTTGAGAACCGGCCTCGTTTTCAAAAGGAGAGGATTTAAAATGTCCTCCATTTTCAGAGTAAGTGGAAGACTTAAAATGGACACTATCTATCGTGACAGATCGGAAATTGCCACCATCTGTATAAGAGAAAGAGATGGAGAAAACAAAAAGTCAA
The DNA here is from genome assembly GCA_020745685.1 of Tautogolabrus adspersus. Classification (NCBI taxonomy): domain Eukaryota; kingdom Metazoa; phylum Chordata; class Actinopteri; order Labriformes; family Labridae; genus Tautogolabrus; species Tautogolabrus adspersus. The sequence continues at coordinate 4,414,490 of CM036540.1, forward strand.
AATAACCCAAGTTACACCTGTTGTGCAATCAAAATCTCATGAAGGTTGAATGTCAATATTGGTCCTCATACAGATGGAACCATTCACATCATATACTGTGTTATTTGGTGGATCAGAAATCAGCTGAAAGGTGGTTCTCATCAGAGACCTACCACTAGAATAGCGTGTTTCTAGAATTGGGGCCTGCTTGTGGTACCTAAACGTTCTTAAGTAGTATGGGAGGTAGAGCCTTCAATTATCAGACCCCTCTTCTATATAATAGGAATCATCTATCAGTAAAGGCCTGGGAGGCAGACACCCTCTACTTTAAAGGGTAGGCTTAAAGATTTCCCTGTGATAATGTTTATAGTTCGGGATGGCTCAGGCTTGGACCAAACCTGAGTTATGCTTTAGCAGGCTTAATTCGAGGGACTTGAGTCACCAAGCTCCGGTCTGTCTGTCCCTCTCTCTTTCTATCTGTCTGCATTCATATCAATGTAATGTATGTTCAACCTTTAATTCGGGTTTCAGTGGATCATTTCTTCAGACTGCTTGATGCTCTGGACCTGATTGACTCAAACTGCCACAGCAGATCTCATCTTAACTAATACTTTAATTTCACAATCCCATTACTTTAAAAGTTGGGACGTTGTATAAAATGTAAATAAAAACAGACTGTGATGATTTGAAACATATTTGATTGAAAACAGCACAAAGACAACAAGAGAAATGTCAATGTTTTTTAAAAACCAGATGCCCATTTTAAATTTGATACTGGCAACATGTTTCAAAAGTTTGGACAGTGGCAACAAAAAAAACTGGAAAACTTTTGACGTGCTAAAACAAACACCTAATGGGACATCTCAATGATACGGTTAACTGGCAACAGGTGACTCACATGATAGGTTCTAAAAAGAGCATCCCAGAGAGTCTTGCTAAAGTAAAAACGGGGATGGGTTCACCACTGTTTGAAAGACTGAGCTGGCAAACTGCAGAACTTTAAGAATTGTGTTCTTGACCTCTAAATTGTGAAGAGTCTGGGGATCGTCTACAGTACTCAATACCATGAAAAGATTCAGAAAATGTGAAGAAATCTCGGTATGCAGGGGACAAGGCCAAAACCAATATTGGGTTGCCATGATATTTGGGCCCTTCCTTAAAGACATGATCTTTAGTGGACAGAGCTGAGGATCACTTCTAAAAAAGCCATTGTATGTAAACCCAGTGCATTGCTGCATTCACAAATGATGGCTGAAACTCTTCTAGGCAAAGAGGGAAACACCACCACCTTCTCCAGGCTAATTTAAAAAATAATGGGGCCAAGTGGAAAACTATCCTGAGGTCTGACTGGTCAAATTTGGACCTTCCATTTGGAGATACTGGACGTCCTGTTCTCTGGGTTAAAGAGGAGATGGACCAGTGGGCTTGTTATCAGTGCACAGTTCAAAATCCTGTCCTAAACTTAACAAGAATAGTAAAACATTCCACATTCAAAATGACAGAAATTGTTCCCCTCAGTTCCCAAAACCCTTACACCCTTACAGAGTGTTGTTAAAAGAAAAAGCGATGCAACAGAGTGTTAAACATGACTTTCTGTTCAGGACTTACCTGGGAGAGGAAGTGTTTTGGAGGGATGGGAAAAGTGCCTTCTCTGAGAAGAAGAGGAGGAAGTGGAGGATGATGAAGAGGCAGAAGGACTAGAGTCTCCTTTAAGACCGAGTTCATCTTTAAGAGAGCTGAACAGCTCTTCATGCCTCTGATCTTCTAGTACGGACATTTTCCCTCTTCCACTTGTAGCTGCTGTGACCTGCCCCAGAAGAAGGCCTGCTCCTTGGGTACTCTGTCCGGGGCCTGTCCTTGACCACTCCATGGAGCTGTGAGACTTTTTTAAATTCTGATGTGGGACTGTTGTGACACTTGATAATGTTGCTGTCAATGTAGGGGGCTGCATGGAAGTTAAAGATGATGAAGACGCATTCCCTATCCCCTTGTCTACACTGTCCTCTGCTCCTCCCCCACCACCTGTTTGTCCTCTTAGTTCTTCATTGAAAAGCTGGGACTCCAGGGCAGGTCTCTCTGTTGTTGAAGTGGTTGGAGTCTGAAGGTTGTGTGTGCCTTTTGGGATTCCAACCAAGTGGCTCTGGTTAGAATGGCTGGTTAACAGGTCCTTCATTTCTTCGTAGGAGCCCAGCGTGTTCTGGACACGATTGGCCAACGCATCACCTTTATTTGTCTGAAAGGAGAGAGAAAAGGAAAAACAGACAGGGAGGAGTAAAGAGAAAAGAGGATTAATTCATTCTTCAGTTCATTCACACATTGATAAAGACCCTGTTAATTCATTAAGATGGCTAATGGTAAATGGACTTGTATAGCGCTTTTCTAGTCTTTTGACTACTCAAGGCGCTCTTACACCGCAGGTCACACCTTCACATTCACACACTGATGGCAGAGGCTGCTGAGTAAAGTGACCATCAGTATTAACTAATCCCATTCATACACATTCACACTCCACCGACGAAGCAGCGGGAGCAACTTGGGGTTAAGTGTCTTGCCCAAGGACACATCGGACATGTGGTTGCAGGAGCTGGGGATCAAAACATCGACCTTCCGGTTTAGAGACAAGAGACTCTACCAACTGAGCCACAGCCGTCAAATTACAAGATTACTTACTTCTGATGGACTCTTTACACAGCAGCCTCTACCATCAGTGTGTGAATGTGTAGGTGTGACCTGCGGTGTAAAAGAGCTTTGAGTAGTTAAAAGTCCATTTACCATTGAAGGAACAGAAATCTTTAATGTGATCTGCCACCTATTGCTTTCTTATAATTAATTAATTGGTTAAGTCTATGAAACAAAATCAAATTGTTAAATCAGACTATGATATTATTATTTCAAGCCTTACATGCCAAGAGCAACAATATACTGTTATCATTGTTCATTATAAATGGACTTAAAACATAGACGCTAAATCTAGAATTACTGAAAGACTAGATTATTGTTCTGGATTTAAAATGTCACATCCTTGTGGATCTGTGGCTCAGAAAAAACCCCCAACTCAAATCTTCCTGCCTGGAAGAAACCAGGCTCTTCCTCACTTCACGTAGCGTTTTCACACTTTCATAATGTAGGAAAACATAAAAACACATCAAAGGAAAAAAGAGCCGAGATGCAGACTTATGAGGATTCATAAAAGAAAGGCAAAAATTGATTTCAAATAATCTGAACAGATGCAATTTCTGTGTACACACACACACACATGCACGCGCACACACTCATGCACGCACACAACACACAAACTACACACGGTGGCAAGCCAAAGTTAGCGGTGAATAAATTAGCCCATCTCTTTCCCATCTCAAGCTCATGAATAAAAGATCTGGTGGCTGAAGAGGAACAGAAAACACTTTTATGGAGAGGTGAAATGGAAAACAGTGGATGAGAGGACGAATACCTGTGTGTGTGTGTGTGTGTGTGTGTGTGTGTGTGTGTGTGTGTGTGTGTGTGTGTGTGTGTGTGTGTGTGTGTGTGTGTGTGTGTGCGTGAATAGGTCATTTAAAATAGCTGCTAACAGCGTAACTGTCTCTAACAGGATTATAAAAGGGATTAGCTAATAGCTATTAGCTAACAGGGAGACCAGAGTGATAGACAGAGGATAGATGCGCAGGTAAAGGAGGAACTGACACTAGAAATAAGATATGAGAGAGGACGGGAATGTTAAAAGTTATGTAATTCTGATGTGATCATGGAAAAGCTCTGATAGAGATCTCTAAATGAGCAGTCAAGTAAGTTCACTGAGAGAATTACAACGAGGATCTTTGTGGTAAATCATGGTACGAAGAAAAGCAGCACACGAGAGATTTTTTTTTGTAAGGGTGGTAAATAATTCAACATCAGGAAGTATCAATTGTGCCAAAGGTGTTTGTCAGATTTAGCAGCAGTAAGCGAAATATTAGAGAAGTGTATAGTAAGGGGGAAAAGATTGGGAAAGAGCTCATTAGAAACAACATATTGGGCGCTATTTCGACGGCATACAGTGAGCTGTCAAAAGAACTCGGGGCAAACTGATTTGGAGCGTGTCCGACTATTTTGCTACGTCTGTGGCGAACAATCTCGGGGCTAAGCAAGGCACAGTCGAGGCGAGTGTCAGCTCTCATTCCCTTTCAGAGCCAGGTGTGCCTGCAGACGGGCGCGCTGTTTATACATAGCAGATTTCAGTCTATATTTTTAAACAGACCGAACTCCGACCAGCTCATTTAACTTCTCTCCTTTTATTGTGCCCCTGAACACAAATATGCTGATGGCGGACTGAAGTTACACTGCACTTTGCTGAAGCATACCCACAACATCACAAACAATCTAAAAGATGCGGGGAGCATTCTCACATGAGGCACAATTTACTTATTTTCTCTGCTGGAATCCGTGGCTTTATTTTCTAACAAGTGCATAATGGACCCTGGACAGCAAGACATCTGTGGCACTCAGTTATATATAACAATTATAATAAATTGAACTCTCTGTTTCATGAGAGCGTGTGAACGTTTGTGCTTTTGCGCGTGTTTCTGTGTGTACTAGACAGAATGCGCACATCAGAGGGAGGAGAGCTTGTGTTGGTCCCCGACCCTCAGCCCTCAGTCGCATTAAAAACACGATTTGATTGTATCAGTAAATGCACTGATATAATTAGTGGAGTAGTGAGCTGCTGTACATCCTGTGTATGTGGAACAAGCTCAGTGGGAGTGCTTTGTGAGCTCTCTGATGTATGCTCATCTTTCTTCCACATCCTCTAAATATCAGGAACATGCAGCACCACAGACTTTAGACTTAAGATCAGGTTTTAGGTGGTCTAAGACGCAGACGGTTTCTGCTTCCTCAGGATAGGAACGAGCCAGCTTTGAACCTGACTAGACTTTATTTTAACACAAACACCATGAGCACTAACGAGGGCGCAAGTTCATTTGCTATTTAGACGACGTGAGCGCTGGGGATGGAAATGACAACTACGTCAGGTGGAAAATAAGAAGAGACCTGCGCCTCGTGCAAAAAGGCTGAATGTACGATATAGGGCCGGCTGTCCCCTATATATGATACCGTTTTCCTTTGGAGTCAGTCATTTATCACTGCTACAAAGTTATCTGAATTATTTTCACTTTTGATTCTTGTTCTTATGCAGACATATTGTTCCTCATGTACCAGGTACTAGGAGAAAAAGTGCACATGACAAAAAATGAATTAAACAAACACACATGAAACAAAAAAAGGTTTGCTGCATATCACTGTGAGTGCTGTGTGCACATCCAATGTAAACAAGTAAGAAACGTGTAGCAACAAATGGCATGGCTATGATAATAGTTATGGAGTATGAATAATGGTATACACATAAGTACAGTTTGTAATATAAATATGAAGTAGAATTGTGTCATATGTTGAAATGGTTTGGGGTAGTGGTAGAACAACAGAATAAAAGGGTGAATAAATAAGTAGAAGACACAGTGTTGAAGACAGACTGATTCAAAGTGTCTGTTCAGAAGGTGCAGCAGAGAAAATGGTCCAGAAACAAAGAATCTGAATGTGTGTGTGCATGATGGTAACATTATGAGTGGGCATCTTCAGGTTTTCTGTCAAGCTCATTGTGAATAAACCAGAGACTGTAAATATTAAAGGATGAAGCCTGAGTGACGTCACACATCTGTTCCTGCATGGGGCATAGCTCATCGGCAGCAGCCGCCATGTTGGAAATCCTGTCTCAGCCTAACTTTCAGTCAACCTAACGACAGGCTGAGAGCTGGAGCTGAGGCGGGTTTTAAGCCTCCTGACAAATCCCTACATCACAGCCGCCTCTCAATCAGGTCAGCTACACGCCTAACACATATCGTTAATAAAATCTAAACAGATGCATTATCAAAAAAAATCTGTAAACCAGGCTGTAAACATTTGTATTTATACTGTCAAAACGGGCATATTTGAATGTGGTGTGTATGTGACTTCTGGGGCTCTTGGAGCCAGCCAGCCAAAAGTGGACCATCGATGATTTTGCACTTCTGCATTGGCTTCATTTTTCAACACCAGAGGTTTCCACTTGGAATAAACACGAGTAAATCTGCTCAAAAATCCTAGAAACAAGATGAATCCAGTCACACTGAACTAGAAATAATGTATTCACTATTTTGTTATCCTTCTGAGTAAATGGTAAATGGACTTGAGCTTGTATATTTCTTTTCTAGTCTTCCGACTACTCAAAGCTCTTTTATATCACAGGCCACACCTACACATTCACACACTGACGGCAGAGGCTGCTATGTGTCCATCAGTACTGACTAATACATTCACACACATTCAAATGCCTCCAGCGTTAAATAATCATTACCACTAACTTTATAAGGTTCCCCAAACAGGTTGAATCCAGTTGCGAACAGGTCTTCATCCTGTTGGACCTCCTGGTTCCTCCTCTCCCACTCTCTTCTCTTAAGGGCACTGCGTTCTGGTTCCAGATGACTGCAAAGGACATCAAGAGAAAAGCTTGTTAGCATCCCTCACTGAGGATGTACCACAGTGACATGTACCACCATCTGTAATAAGTAACAAGTCATTTCTGGATCTGAAAATTGGCTTAAATACTTTCATGCAGTTTGAGTTAGGTAGACTGGTGGCTTTCTGGGAAAAGGACAGGGTAAATGATGTCATTGCAATCAGGAACAGTTGACCAGACAATCCTTGAAATGATTTTGCATCAGCATTAGTAAAAGGGCAAACCACATTTTATTATAAGTGGAGGGTTAGACGTAAACCTCTAAAGACACTCCTCTACTATGGTCGACTTTAGTCTTAAACGTAACACACAAACACTGTCCAGCCCTCTGAGACGCTGAAACGCTTACTGAAAGTTACTCTTCCTATTTGCTGTAAAATGTGTGATGTATAGTAATGCACAGATACACATACTTCCATGAAAGGATAGGTGTGCATATGCTGTCTGTTCAGCAATGTAAGCTCATATGAGAAAAACATGCCGTCTCCTAGTACAGTGGATTTGTAATGCACCACAGATGTAAGTCTGTTTTGTGTTTGTAACGTTAATTAACTTAGCTAGGGGGTAGAATGGTTTTCAAATGATGCAGCTTTGTATGTCACAGCCTGCTGCACTCAGATGTTTAAAGGAACTGTGTTATTTAAAGGGAGTCCAGGTTTATCTGACTGCTTGTTTTAAACATACAGGAGTTAGCAATTTAAAATTAGGGTGAAAAAAATGCTGATGTGATAGATAATTAAGATTCATGGAGATGCATGGTGATTTGTCGTGCTGTTAAATAAACAGCCAGGCCCTGTGTCCACCTAGCTTTTTTTTCTGAGCGGACGCAACTTTTTTCCATTTTTTCCAATGAATAGAGAGCGTTTGCAGGAGCAGTTGTTCGCCAGGAGAAAAAAAGGCGCTGCTACCTGTGTTTTTTTACAGAGCGCTCCGCCTTTTTTGCGGGCCGCTACGAGTGCTCAAGTTTAAAAGCTTTCAACTTTTCAGAAAGGCGCTGTCGATGTCACTGGCGCTCTTTCAAATAATAGGATTTTGCCGCAAACGGATCGTGTCTTGTACCCACATCCTCCTCACAACAAATCGCATTGCATTCACCAAAGAAAAAAAAATTAGACACATTATCTGGTAATTATGAGAAAAGATCTCATAATTACAAGAAAAGAATCATAATTACGAGATCAGGATCTCATAATAACGAGATCCTGATCTCATTATTACGAGATCAGGATCTCATAATTACCAGATCTCATGGGCACACATTGTACGGGGAGTACAGTGTGTGCCCATGAGAACAATAACTAATCAGACCTATTTGTTTTTTTGTACCAGGCTGTAAACATGTTAATTCATGCTGTAAAAACGGCTTTTTTTGCCTGTTGTGTGTCTATGTGACTTCCGGGGTTCCTGGAGCCGGCCTCAGGAGGACACTCAACAAACTGCAGGATTTTGCACTTCTGCATTGGCTTCATTTTACAACACTGGAGGTTGTCACTTGGTGAAATCTTAAGATTTCCATACATGACCATGCATTTTGAGTGAAATCCCCTTTTACTGCACAGCTGCTGATTCACTTGTACTCTAAAAGTTAGGACAGGTTGTACATGAAGATGTGGCCTGTAGACCTAAAGGGCACCCTGCTGTACCACATTCACTGCCGAGAGATGGAGCAGACCTGCTGATTAGCGTAACGCAATTAATAAACTTTCTCCTCCAGACCTCACCTTCACAATTTAATCTGACAGCAGAGTGGGAGTGGGAGGCAGAGCAGAGAAGCAATGAGAGGAAAGAAGGAGGAGAAAAAATATCGAGACCCATGGGAGTGAAAAAAAAAGACCCACTTTCACGGCAACAGACAGTTTCTTAAAAAAGAAAGACAAATAATGGAACGATGAAAGACAGGGTGAAGGGGTGGGGAGCTGAAGGTAGGAAATAAAGGAGCAAAAAGCAAGACAGAGCAGTGTGGGAATACCAGAAAAAATGATTGACATGTTAGGTGTTTCTGTGTGTGTGTGTCCGTGTGTGTGTTACAAAAGTAAACATAGATGTGATCACTGGGTGCACTGGGACTGCTGGTTGACATGTGCATGTCAGTACAGAGATATCACTGACAGAGCTGTCACAAAGACACAGTTAACCCACAAATACACACAATGCTGTCGTCCAATGCCACAGATCACTTTCTCGGTCTCCTGCTGCTCTAAACGTTCACATGGAGAGGATGGGGTCAGACTATAATTTACACCTTAAGGATTTATTGACCAGTGTGCAACCAGAATAGATTTCAACAGGATCTATCACACACACGTCTTTTTCAGTGACAGGTCTTCTACATCACACGTTTTTAAACCCAAGCATTGTGTCTGGCCAGATCAGTGAACACAGCTATTAATGCTAGAAAAATAAATCAAATTAAATTTGTCCTCACTGAAATTTTGGAGTCTGGCACTAATCTGGCTGCAGCTCAGTTGGTAGTCGGTCGTCTCTCAACCAGAAGGTCAGGGGTTCAATCCCCAGCCCCTGCAGCCACATGTCCGTTGTGTCCTTGGGCAAGACACTTAACCCCAAATTGCTCCCGCTGCTTCGTCAGTGACATATGAATGGGATTAATGAATACTGATGGTCACTTTACATAGCAGCCTCTACCATCAGTGGGTAGGTGTCTAGTCTTCCACTCAAAGGGCTTTGAATATCATGTCCCATTCACCCTTTCACAAACACAGCCGCTGACCGAGGCAGCAAAATGGTTGTAATCTGATATTAACATAGATTCATGTAACTATGGATATGGAGCACTTTGGGGTTCAGTTCAAATGAAGCCCAATGACACTACAACATGTAGACTACACGATCCTGGGATCAATCAGCCTATCTACTGATTAAAAGACATCAGCTCCATCTCTGAGCCCCAACTGCCCCAGCTACTAAACTGTAGACAAATCCAAGGCCAGTTTGTCCTGAAATGTTATTTAACTAAAATGCAAAATGAATACTTAAACTAAAAAAGGCCACACATATGACATTTTATGTTGAATGCTGTAAAAACACAATATTTTAGATGCCCAGAGACAGTTTGTCTGCATTGTAGAAAAAGTAGATACAGAACAACCCACTGTTGAAAAAGAAAGATGCTAGATGGACAGATGGACGGACAGATGGATGGACTGGTGGTGATTTATAGCAGTGTTTATATCAGCAGTGGGCATTCTGTCAATGTTGATATTTTCCGTGAATGGAAGTATAGTGTTTGCAGTTTTTTTACCATGCTGCTCTCCTTCAGTGTGTGTGTGTGTGTGTGTGTGTGTGTGTGTGTGTGAGAGAGAGAGAGAGAGAGAGAGAGAGAAGTGTGTGTGTGTCTCCTGGAGTAATGCTGATAGCCAGAGTAAGCGTTAGGGATTTAATCTCAGCAGAGCTTTGCTGGGCTTCCCAGATAACTCAATGCACACATGAAAAGTAACTCCAACGTCTCTAACACAACTTCATCAACCTCGCTAACATTTTTCCCCATTAGCCAACGCTACACAGGTGCCAAGCACTGAACCTGCAACTCAGCAGGTTGTGCAGCAGCCCAGTGCAGATGTACAGGTTATTTTCTTAAGCCGTTTTCACATATGCACTCTTGAAAATATCTAGATAATTTCAGGAGGACTGCTCCGGAGATTCTCCTGACCTGGCTGTTCACATATGCTCCTCACAGCGGGAGACTTTCCCTGTCAGACGGGAGGGGGGGCGGGGGGTCTCCTGAGGTAAGATGTGGCGTAAAAAAACAACGCGGAAGTAGTAGACGAAGCAACAGAGTCCGCTATATGACGCTACAATGACAATATTTGCCTTTATATCAATGCTACGTGTAGTTCAACGGAATGACAACATCAACAAAAGAGCGGAGGAGAACATCCTGATAAACAGAAAACTGTTTAGTTACGTGCACAGAGATCGTAGTGGTCGCTTGCAGACACTCTATACACTGATTCCAGTCACAGTAACGTCACTCCCCTCCCATTGTCTAGAGGTGAATTCTCCAGAGAATATCCTGCGGCGTTTTCACATCAGCTCACTCGGATTTGCTGCGGAAAAAATACTAGGGGTCTGGCAGAAGAAAGTCCGGGTGAAGTCAGAGCGAAAAATGTGGCTGTTTGCTTTCACACATGCAGCTCCTCCTCAAAATATCAGGAGTTTTTCAGGAGATTTTTTTGCAATTGTGAAAGCCCTATTAATGAATGGTGGGTATCATGGGGGGAATTTGGACTAATGCAGCTTTAAATTGCCATGGTAATCTTATTCAAATGTGTAAGCTGGACTTGTGGTATTTTTCACTCAAACATACCTCTCTTAAATAATTAAAAAATCTACATTTAAAATAAATAAAAATAGTGTTGTTTTCAAGGCACCCTTTCTGCCAGATGTTAATGCTCCTCTGCCAGTTGGCTTGATCATGTTGAAGTATCCATGTTATGTTGTCAGAAGTAAAGACAGCTTCAGTATGTGTAAGTTAACACAAGATGTGTCGAGAGCTGCTTCATTGAAAATCAACTGGAGCCTGTCTTCATGGACTCGCGCACCATTTGTGTCTATTGGGAATAACTGTCAGAGCAGTTCAAGGCAAAGGCTTGGAAATGTGTTTTAACTCATGAAGCCATCAGGACATGTTTAGGCGAGGGGTTTGCCCAGATTTGATTCATTTCACTTACGTCTATTTACTCTCAAAAGGAATTAAAGCTAATTACCTTAAACTCAGCCCTGCAGATTTTAGATGGTCTGTATTTCATTTATGTGGGATATCCAGGATAGTTAAGAAGGAATAAACTCACAAATGCATTTTCTGTACATGTGCGTGTGTATGTGCGTGTGTCAGTGCTGTTTTTATTGGGAGTGTTTTGGAAGACGGGGAGAAGTGAGGGGGATAATGAGAGAGGAGGAGAGGGCGAAGGAGAGAGGAATAGCTGTCAGGCAGCAGACAAAAGCTTTGTTTGAAGTGTCAGTTCAATGAAGCAGTTTCTGCGTGTTTGCATGTGTTTTCTGCTCTGTGTGTTCATTAAGACTGCTTCAATATAAGGGAAATATAGGCAGGCATTCTTAGATGAAAGAGAGGAGGAGGAGAAGATTCACAAAGCGATCAGTGTGGAAATATGTCACTTTCAGGTTTCCATGTTGATGGCAAGAAGAATATGATAAATCCATGCCTTGTGTTTGTGTGTAAGTTTGACATGAGAGCAGATATTATAATGAGACCCAGCCTTCCAACATCGTCCTGCTTTGTTTTCATGCACATCACACAAACCCTCGAATGTGACACTGATGGATGGATTAAATAGACTGAGAGTGAGGAATGAGCAAGAAGTGAGAAGACTCTGCAGCTCCGTGTTCTTTGATGAGTCACATCAAAGTGTAGGCGAGCCGACGACAACACAAAATATGGGAATCACACAGAATCTGAAGTTCTCCACATATTGTTTTTATGTGTGTTTGTCATCCGCATTGTGTTTACACTTGGATAACAAAGATCTTTGGTTTAGCCAGTATGAGAAATAGTTTCTAGAAACCCTCAATTACTCACTAGGATGCACAGGAACAAACACAAGAGACCCCCAACACTCCTTGATACTTCCTTTTGATAGTTCTAAACTATTTCAACTGTGACGCCAATAAGAATGTCCAAATATTTTTAAAAAAAGCACATGTGCAAATGCATAATAAGCTCTCCATTTTAGGTCTCATGTGTGTCACAAAATAGCTCCACACGGAGCTCTACTTGTGATAAGAGCAGGCTTTGAGATGTTAACAGGCTTCATTAGATTTAGACCACTGGAAGTATCACTGAGCTCTAATTGAGTCCCATGTGTCTCATGTACAGCACATTTCTGTTGATTCTGTGCCTCTGCAATATAGAAAAGAAGAATAGCAATATGCTGACAATGCTAAAAATGTGAAAAGAAATATAATTCAGTGGATACCTTCTTTCAGACAGAATCCAAAGAAAATACTGGAGCGAACAAAGCACTTTGAGGTCACACATTATACAAAATACACTTTACCATGTTTCTCTAACACTAACATGTGTCTCTAGTCTGTCTACAAACCCCCCAATGATGAGAAAAGTTCATCCTCTCCGTCTTTTACCTGCTCCACTTTTCAGAAAATGTGTGCTCAAACAGGCCGTTTGGAGATTTTCCCTTCATGACATCACAAAGGGCAGTAACCCCTCCCCCAGGTGGGTGACACTCCCACAGCTAGGTGTTTGTTCTGCCCTCTGAGTCTGACTTCTCACCGTAAACAATAGGGCATGGAGCGAGAAAGCCTGAGCCACCCAAGCCCTTCCAGAAAGGGGCGTGGTCAGACACAGCTCATTTACATTTAAAGCTACAGACACAGAAACAGCCTGTTCTGAGCAGGGCTGAAATAGAGGGGTTTATAGGCATGATCAAATACAGGATCAGAGTGGATTTAGAACAAGACACTTCACACATGTTTTGAGGAGCTCTCAGACTTATTTAAACTTGTTTTAAAGGAGAAGAACACTTTTAAGGCAAATAAGGTGCAAAGGACTACCGTTTTGACGCACTGCTTGACTGTGAGGAAGCGTTATCAAAACGTTAGTCCTTTGCACCCTTATTACATTTGTTTTAAGTGATTTGTGTGCTCCAGTATGTTCTTTCGACCCTGTCTTGAAGAAGGTATCCACCGGATTTTATTTTTTGTACATCTTAAGTGCTTCACTGAGAGCACTGACCTCCATTTGTTGAGGGGCTGAAGTGCAAGAGTTTCCTCTGTTTTCATGTTGGCATGTTTTCAACATCTATAGTTAAGATACTTTAACAAAATGGCTTATGAAACCCTGAGACAAATATTAAAGAGAACAACATACGAAAGTGGACAAAGAAGGGAGCCTTCCCCACTGCATTACCTCACCTCATCTCCCCTCACCTCATCTCACCTCATCTCATTTCACCTCATCTCACCTCATCTCATTTCACCTCATCTCACCTCATCTCATTTCACCTCATCTCACCTCATCTCACCTCATCTCATTTCACCTCATATCACCTCATCTCACCTCATCTCATTTCACCTCATCTCACCTCATCTCACCTCATCTCATTTCACCTCATATCACCTCATCTCACCTCATCTCATTTCACCTCATATCACCTCATCTCACCTCATCTCATTTCACCTCATATCACCTCATCTCACCTCATCTCATTTCATCTCACCTCATCTCACCTCATGTCACCTCATCTCACCTCTTCTCATCTCACCTCATCTCATTTCACCTCACCTCATCTTATCTTATTTCATCTTACCTCACTCCACCTCATCTCATCTCATTTCACCTCATCTCATTTCACCTCACCTCATCTCACCTCATCTTATCTTATTTCATCTTACCTCACTCCACCTCATCTCACCTCATCTAATCTCATCTCACCTCATCTAACCTCACCTCACCTCATCTCATCTCATTTCACCTCATCTCATCTCGTCTCATCTCACCTCATCTCATTTCACCTCATCTCATCTCATCTCATCTTATTTCACCTCATCTCAACTCACCAAACCTCATCTCATTTCACCTCATCTCCCCTAATCTCACCTAATCTCACCTCATCTCATCTCACCTCATCTCATCTCACCTCATCTCATCTTGTCTCATCTCACCTCATCTCCCCTCACCTCATCTCACCTCATCTCACCTAATCTCATTTCACCTCATCTCACCTCACCTCATCTCATCTCATCTCACCTCATCTCATTTCACCTCATCTCAACTCACCTCATCTCACCTCCCCTCATCTGACCTCACCTCATCTCCCCTCACCTATTCTCATCTCACCTCACCTCATCTCACCTCATCTCATCTCACCTCTTCTCATCTCACCTCATCTCATTTCACCTCACCTCATGTCACCTCATCTCACCTCATCTCATCTCACCTCATCTCACCTCATCTCATTTCACCTCATCTCAACTCACCTCATCTCACCTCATCTCACCTCATCTCACCTCATCTCCCCTCACCTCTTCTCATCTCACCTCATCTCATTTCACCTCATCTCACCTCATCTCATTTAACCTCATCTCACCTCATCTCACCTCACCTCATCTCACCTCATCTTATCTTATCTCACCTCATCACCCCTCACCTCTTCTCATCTCACCTCACCTAATCTCATTTCACCTCATCTCACCTCATCTCACCTCATCTCCCCTCACCTCTTCTCATCTCACCTCATCTCATTTCACCTCATCTCACCTCATCTCATTTAACCTCATCTCACCTCATCTCACCTCACCTCATCTCACCTCATCTTATCTTATCTCACCTCACTTCACCTCACCTCATCTTATCTCACCTCACTTCACCTCAACTCACCTCACCTCATCTCATCTCACCTCACCTCATCTCATCTCATCTCACCTCATCTTATCTCACCTCACCTCATCTCACCTCATCTCATCTCACCTCATCTCACCTCACCTCATTTCCCCTCACCTCTTCTCATCTCACCTCACCTCATCTCACCTCACTTCACTTCACCTCATCTTATCTCACCTCACTTCACTTCACCTCATCTTATCTCACCTCACTTCACCTCAACTCACCTCACCTCAGCTCATCTCACCTCATTTTACCTCATCTTATCTTATCTCACCTCACTTCACTTCACTTCACCTCCTCTCACCTCATCTCATCTCACCTCATCTTATCTCACCTCACTTCACCTCAACTCACCTCACCTCATCTCACCTCATCTTATCTCACCTCACCTCATCTCACCTCATCTCACCTCATCTCACCTAATCTCACCTCACCTCATCTCACCTCATCTTATCTCACCTCATCTCACCTCATCTCACCTCATCTCATCTCACCTCATCTCATCTCACCTAATCTCACCTCATCTCATTTCACCTCATCTCACCTCATTTCCCCTCACCTCTTCTCATCTCACCTCACCTCATCTCACCTCATGTTATCTTATCTCACCTCACCTCATCTCACTTCATCTCATTTCATCTCATTTCATCTCATTTCACCTCATCTCACCTCATCTCACTTCATCTCATTTCACCTCATCTCACCTCATCTCATTTCATCTCATTTCACCTCATCTCACCTCATCTCATTTCACCTCATCTCACCTCATCTAATTTCACCTCATCTCATCTCACCTCATCTCACTTCACTTCACCTCACCTCCCAGAACTCATTGTAAAAGTGTAAAGGCATTTTACATCTGTTCCTTCAAATGAAGTAATTCATTCTTACTTTACCTTTAAAAACAGTTTGAATCATTTCTCTTTATTAGATTGTAGGTGTGTTTGAGAGAGATTGATATTTTCGAGTTGTAAATTGAAGAAATAGTCCTTAAAAAAGTAGTTCTTTCCATCTCGGTCCAGCACATCAGTGACGATGACCTATTCTTCTTTTAGAATACAGAAAGAGCATTGGCAAAGATGTGAGACAATTCACACCTCGGGTGTTAAGAATCTCAATGTTTCCATTAAGAATGAAACTTTTATTAATTAGGTGTTGTTGAAAATGTCCAGATGAAATGTGGGAAAGAATTTTCACAAGTCTTGTATAAAGAAAAATAGTGCATTATGGTGAGATCCATTTTTTTATCCTGATTGGAATATTTATTATGATTTAGCTTGAAAGCTAGCTTTCCTGTGTTGGTGATGCTGAGTGTGTGTTCATGTGAGAGTGTTTAGTGTTTGAGTCATGCACATGACACAATTTAATTTAAAGTCATATAAATCTTACAAATATAATTCAGAGGATACCTTCTTCAAGACAATGAAGAAGTCACTTAAGGCAAATTTTATAAAGCTGTTAACGTCGCCACAGCCGCCCCCATAAATGAAAAAGGAGCCTCTTTAAGGTAAAATACAATTCTTGGATTTTAAACCCGCAATTGTTTTTGTTTATTGGATACCTGATCATTAACAAATTGAGTTGATGTAATAATCTAGTAATTTACCATCACTGGAGACACTTGCGGTGAACTCCCTCACAGTACCTTCTTGCATCACCCCTTCCTCTTACAGGCTGTCAATGAACTCTGATTACACCCAGCTGTTCTCATGTTTTCAGGCTGCAGAGCGCTGCTTTCCATCATCTGATTTCAAGATTTCTTTCCACTCTGCCTTTGATGTGTAAAACTCCAAAGTCTGCCTGACGGGTGTTTTCACGTGGCAGCCGGCCAAATGACTTCCGAACTTCTCATACGCATAAAAGAAATCTGAGAAAAATGGAAGTTCACAGGCAACAGTGACATTATATTCCTTAAATTATAATGTTTTCAGGCTAAGCATTACACAGAAGCTAAGTCAAGCTAAGAGGCTACATGTGTTTCCAGCTGCCAACACAAAAATCAACTGAGCATCCTTTACTGCTTACTGTTAACGGAGAAACAGATTATTCCCTGATTAGCTGTATTCATTATATGGCTTTATCTTTAACACCTTATAAAGAGAGGTTCATCGATTCAGACAGCAAATGTTCAAAAAACAGGTGAATTAAAGAAGGACAAAAGATGGAGCGTGTCTCAGAGGGCTGAGCTATGAAAACACAGTGAAGCTAAAACACACACACACACACACACACGCGCACACACACACACACACACACACACACACACACACACACACACACACACTGCGATAACAAAGCAATGTCAGACAGGCAGTTTATCATAGGGGCAGGCAGGAAGAGACAGAGGAAGATTAAAGACCATAAACACTGTGTGTGTGTGTGTGTGTGTGTGTGTGTGTGTGTGTGTGTGTGTGTGTGTGTGTGTGATTTTGTGTGTTTCTCACCATAATGACATAATGTTGTAAATATCTGTATCATATTATTCACGTGCTTTAAAGTCCGTCTCTCTCCCTGCGTATATACGTTGTTGTGTGTGTGTGTGTGTGTGTGTGTGTGTGTAAGTGTGTGTCTGTGGGTGTGTGCCTGTGTGTGTGTCTGTGTGTGTGTGTGTGTGTGTGTGTGTGTCTGTGTGCGCGTGCGTTTGTGTGTGTGTGTCTATGTGTTTGTGTGTGTCTCTGTGTGTGTCTGTGTGTGTGTGTGTGTGTGTGTGTCTATGTGTGTGTGTGTGTCTCTGTGTGTGTGTCTGTGTGTGTCTGTGTGTGTGTGTGTGTGTCTCTGTGTGTGTGTCTGTGTGTGTCTGTGTCTGTGTGTGTGTGTGTGTGTGTGCGTGTGTCTCTGTGTGTGTGTGTGTGTGTGTGTGTGTGTGTGTGTGTCTATGTGTGTGTGTGTGTCTCTGTGTGTGTGTCTGTGTGTGTCTGTGTGTGTGTGTGTGTGTCTCTGTGTGTGTGTCTGTGTGTGTCTGTGTCTGTGTGTGTGTGTGTGTGTGTGCGTGTGTCTCTGTGTGTGTGTGTGTGTGTGTGTGTGTGTGTGTGTGTGTGTGTGTCTGTGTGTGTGCATGTATGAGCCTGTTCTTCTCCTCAGTGGATGCAGTGTTTAAGGCTGTTTATATGTTAATCAGATCTGTCATCTTGAACATAACAGGATTACTAATGTAATCACAGTCATTATCACGCTTATGATCTCTGTCTTAGACTGTATCGCTGATGTCACATGCTTGTCATTACTACTGGGATTCTGTGTCTGTGTTCATGTTGTTTGTTTAACACGTGCTTTGTCTGCTACTCTATTGGTTAAACAGACAGCAATGTGATGCACACACTACATTTTTTTCATTTGTGTGCATACATGGCCACAATAATGCTAATATTTCTGTGAAAGTGTCTGGGTTGTGGTTGTAGCTCTGGAATAAAACGTAGACATACATGATAAGCTTTTGTTCATGGTGCAACAGATCACAGTTGACCTTTGAGCTGATCAACCCCCACAGTTCTGACCGCATGCGAGTGATGTGATCGATCAAAAAAGGTATAATCGATGTGTACAATACATGTACTGCTGCTTAATCCCTGCGCAGAGTCTCAGTGAAAAGCAGCAATTCAGTCTTTCAAAAAACAATTACGCACGCTTTTTGCAGACTTTCACACAGAAACAGTCGTAACGTGTTAATATATCAGCGTGTATGGATACTTACTAAAAGAGTTTGTTACAGAGCGCTGTGTTTGGTCCACAAACTGAAAATATAGTCCGCACGCTCCCAGTTTGTTCTGTCGGACTCACACAACACGTGTACAGGCGCACACAAATCCGCTTAATGAACGGTGAGTGTGTTACGTGTTCAACATTGTCGAAGATCATACAAGAAAAAATGTTTTACAGATAACAGCAGATTTGTTATTCACTGAAGGATAAAAGTTTTGAGTTTGTAATGCCGATGAAAATGCATTTAAAGAGTAAGAAAATTAATTATTAATATATTTTTTCTTCTTCTTTGCTGATCAGAAAAACAATGTGTGATCCAAACTGTAAGATTTGTGATCAGTTGCACCGCTGGGTTTTGTGCAGCATTAGTTTGCAGTGGTGATATTGTAGAGTTTATTATTGTATAGGGATGTAAAGATGAATCGTAACACCGTGATAAATCGATTCAAAGGTGTCAAGGTTCACATCGGTACTCTGAAAAATGAATCTCAATAATATGGTGAGCGTCAGCAGCTGCAGAGCAAGATTTAGAAATTGAGGACGCACCACCGTCTTTTAAATCAGAGGTGTGGAAGCATTTTGGCTTCCCCGAGACAGAAAATGAAAGAGGCGAGAAGATAACAAGAAGATAAAGCAAAATTTTCCTTCGTTTTTTATCTCTGATCAAGCACTGAGTGTGGTGGATAAAGTAAAATATCTGGGACATATTATCAGGAATGACTTGAGTGATGATGATGATGATGTGCAGCGTCAGTGCTGCAAACTGTATGCTCAAGCTAATATGCTGGCACGAAAATTTCAAATGTGCACAGACAATGTAAAAACGGAGCTGTTTAGAGCTTACTGCACTTCGCTGTATACTGCACACTTATGGTGCAATTACAGTCGAGCTAAAATGAAAAAGTTACAGGTAGCATATAATGATGCATTCAGAATATTTCTTAAATTGCCAAGATGGACGAGCGCTAGTCAGATGTTTGTTTTCAATAATGTCCCCACATTTCACGCTGTTTTGAGAAATTTTATGTATAAATTTATGTGTCGATTAAATAACTCAGAAAATGTTATTATAATGTCACTCACTCAGCCCAGACTAAGTGACACAAGGTATTCCTCGTGTTTCTGGAAACACTGGTGTAAATGTCTCTTTGTATTTTAATTGCAGACAAATTGTGAAACGTATTGATTATATCCCTTTTCTATTTTATTTTTTTATATCCTGCTTTTATATCCTTTATGTGTATGTCTTGTGCATGATATGGACCTATGGGTCTGAAATAAAGTATAAAGTATAAAGTAAAGTATAACAGACAAGACAAAAACTGTGTGACAATATTGCAAGAAGACAGAGAACTACACAAATAACACAACCAACATGATGCAGCATTTAATCGACACCACAATGAGAAGCTCCAATCACCTCCCCTTGTTGAGAGAACAAAACATTAAACGGCCGTCAGTCTGATATCCGATTGATGAGTTACATGAATATTGGAACCCGAAACCGATATAAGATCGTATCGTCCCCATCTCTACCAAATTGTTCTTCTTATAATACAGGACTTTCATATTTTATTACTCTGTTGTTGTAGTAAAGGAGGCTTTGCATGAGACAGAAGTAATTCCAAGTGAAAAGTAATCACAGGTCACTAAGCTTGTGCATCTGACTGACAGGCTCAGCTGAAACTGAGCCTTTACTCTGTAAACAGCTTCATGCTGTAGCTGGACATCATTCATCCATTTGATATTAAGAGTGGTAAGAGTAGAGCGAGTCTGAAACAATGTGCAGAAAGATGCTAGGGATCCTGATGGTAGCTAAAACCTTTTATTATACATACGACTCAAAAGAACAAGGTGAAAATGTGACATTCACAGTGAACTTATTTACAGTGAACAACAATCTCCTACAGCAAAATCTACACACATCATCCAAGTCTGGAGACTAATAATATATACGTATATTTAATAATAGCACTTAAAGCCCCCCCCCCCTCGTAAGAATTAACACAATGCAAAAAAGTGAAAATGAAAAACAGAGCTCTATACACGGCCCTTACAGCTCCGAACACTTTCTGTTTCACTGCTGACAACCATCACCATGCTCTTCAACTGCACTACTTCCCCAAGGACTTCAGTCTCCCTTCATATAGGAGCGGACTCCTGCCAGAGACAGTCAGAACATTTACCTGCACAGTTCAGTCCAGCTATAGTTACAGCTCCCATAGGCCATTTAATTAGAATACTGTCTTTGTCACAGTTTATAAGCACCAGAGGAGAATTGATTAATTGATGAAAGTATGTCAGATTTCGTTATGGTAGGTGAAGAAATGCCACTAATGCTACTATTGGACCTTCCTCTATTTGACCTTGCTAATAAGTTAGCAAGCAGCAAATGAGTTGTTCTCAAAAGGTGAAAACTTTACAGCTCTGTACATTTCAGACTTACTCTGCCCTTTACTTTTGGTACAAATGTGACGCATGCTCTCCCTTTAGCATTTAGTCATACCCTAAGGTAGACGACAATGCAACTTTTGCTATGCTCTGCATTTATGCTGTTCAACCTCAGGGTAAAAGCCCGGGGCAGAAACTGTGAGGCAGCCCACAATGACTAGGCCAGTTTGAGTCCGGTTGAGGCGTAAACATGCAAGTGAAAATGTAACTGTCCACCTTATTTAAAACAGTATTTTGTACTAGGGCTGGAAATCTTTGGGTGTCTCACGAGTCAATTCAGAATCGGTTTTCGATTCAAAACGATTCTGGATTCACTGATTCAAGGTCTATTTATGAATTAGTTCATGATTCAGGATCTACTTCAGTCATCTGTGAGGCTGGCTGAATTTCTTGTTGCTCTTTTTGGCATTCTACTGAGTTAAAGAGCTAAAAAAATAATAATAATAATACAAATAAAAATCGATTTTTGGAAGTTATGAATCTGAATTGTTGTTCCACGTTTTAAAAGAGCGCGTGGCAAAAAAGCTTTTCTAATTAAGGCTCCTGCTGACTGGAATAACTAGCCTGTACACATCAGAGCTATTTAGTCACTTTGTTTGTTTAAGGCTTTGTCTTCTGTCTCAGTTCTTGTTACCTCTAATACTGTCACCATCTGTATTTGATTCTTTCCTTTGTTAGCCATCATTTGGTTGAATTGTTTTTCATCCACTACTCTGTTATAACTTAGTGGGTTGCTTTTTGTTGTCTGTTTGTGTATTGTTAACATTTGTTCCTTTCTTTCCTCTTTTGAATTGTTGTCAATTTTCATCATCACATCATGTAGTGAATTGTCTTCTTTTAGGACCCCCTTGAAAACGAGATGGTACAACTCAAGGGGCTTATCCTAATAAATAAAATACAAAATACAAAAAATCAATGCCCAACTGCAAAAGTCCAGTCAGAGTAAATGACAGGGTTCAGTTTTGTTTGGCAGATCCTGGACATAGAGTGCCACAGGAATGAGTCCTAAAACCCGGAAGTGAGTTAGCATTTTAGCGCCATGGGTTCTATCCTCTAAAAGTCAATGGGGATTTTGAATGGGTTTGTGGTTAGACACCTGAAATAAGGTCTGTGGTTAACACAAGCTTAAGAGATGTTGGTGTTTTGTTAGACGAGATAAACTACGTTAGGTAAGACCCCAACTTCTGAATTTTAAAGTCAAAATCAACCGACCGTGGTGTAGTTCGCTTGTAGCATAACGTTAGCTTTTTACTTCTCTCGGCTACATTAACGCTTCAAACTTCATAAAAGTGGTGTTCATTTGTAAAGATTATCCTGCTGAACAAAACGCCTACGCATCAGAAACGTGCGTTAGCCACAGAGCTTATTTTCTGCAATGATACAAAATCCAATGCAAAAATCCCATAGGCGAATTCTCGTTAGAACCCATGTCGATGCTACTTCCGGGTTGGCCTACAAAAATACGTCATCACTTTTGTTCACTATTGAAGTGGGATGCAGGCATGGCAGTCGAGAAACAGATAATCAACATGTATAACTTTACTTGTTCAACAATGAATAAAATGCCTTTACATGGAAATGATCTGTTAGTGCCTTTTCTTTATCATGACATATTTGTTTTCCAGGGGCCTTCACAACAAGTAGAGTTAAGTATGCTAAGTCATGCTAAGCTAACAGTCCAGTCAACAGACCAACCCAGTCTGCTTGATGTTAAAAAGAGTGGTCTTGTAATATTCAGCATGCAGGCATTATTAGATGCAAGGTTGCATTTTTTTGGTACTCTCTGCAGGACTGTCATAAGCCAGCTAACAATGCTTTATTGCACCTTGCAGAGGCAGAACTACTTGTTGTACAATACACTGACAGCTGGCTTACAAAAACAGAGAAATAATGAACAAGTAAAAGCCAATTATCACCCTTCAATGGCTTAAATATACCCTGCTGTTCTTACATGACCTCATCTAGTCTGCTGCAACACTCCGCCTGTCCTCCTTTTCCATAAACCAATTTCTCTCTTTCTCAGTGTCTGTCTGCTTTTGCGTGCCAGCACTAGCAAGCTGTACTGGACTCACACATACACACAGATAAACACACACACTGACTGTTGGTTTGTATGTATGTAAGAAAGACTTACATAGAGACGGAGAAGCATGTGTGCGTATGTGTGTACTTGGTGGTGTGTGTGTGTGTGTGTGCGTGTGTGTGTGTATGCACGTGTCTGAAAAAGATGATAAAAAATTTTTGGACTCCAGCAGCAGTACCTTTTCTTCTACGTTGCTATGGTAACAAGCAGACCGGAGAGGGAGAGCGAGAGAGATGGATAGAGAGACCCCCAAGGACACACACACACACATGCACACACGCGCACACACACACACACACACACGCACGCACGCACACACACGCACACGCACACACACACACACACACACACACACACACACACACACACTGCAAACATGCCTCCTCACCACCTCCTTTTTTCTCTGTCTCAGACAAAGGCTTTTCCAGCCAATTATCTTGCCTCGGCACAGGGAGGGTTAACAGCTGCTTGGTGTCTGTACAACTACAGACCTTAAGCCATTTGGTCTTGGCTCTAACCACTGCACATTATTCTGTAGCATTACACATGTGCCAACTATGAGAAAAAGCATTTTCTTATTGCTGGAAAGTGTAATGACAGCATCACACCAATTAAATACATGCATATAGTATGTGAGTGTGAGAATATGAGTAATATTAATAATAATAATTATGACAATAATATGGGGCTGGGCGATATGACCTCAAATCAACATCACGATTAATTGAACATTTGACCTCGATTACGATTAATGAACGATTATTCCGTTTTAGTTTTTTGCCCTCATAGTTCACTGACATGGTCTCTACTGTAAATATGATAACCTATTAAAGCTGGGATATTGATTCTAATGAAAGAGTGCATATCTGATGAACTATTTTGTGGTTATTTATTGAATATTTTGAACTGAAATCAAAGCAAAGCTTGAAATGAAAACAACACATTTAAGTTTTAAAGTAGAAATGAACTTCTCCAAAACTGTAGAAAAGAAATAACTTGTTTTTCTTACTAACAGTTTTTCCGCAGTGTTTGGCTTTTTTTTGTTCGGTGTTATCTTCCTTAAAGACAAAATGTGTCCAAACGACGGACATTGCTTCCATGTCTTGGATTGGACGTGTCGTCACGTGACTCTGCCCTGAAAATAATCGACATGGGCAAGGTTACGTCGTTTCAGTTTCTGAAAGTCGCTTTTATTTACAGAGACCCAATCCATCCTGAACAACATTTAGAACAGTAGCAGTGGAAATGACAAACTTCCTTCTGACAGGCAGAAACCTCGAGCAGAACCAGACTCATCCCTTGTGTCAGCGTTGGGTTAGAAAGTAGAAACTTTTTCCTTTTGGATGAGACAGACTGAAAGAAGTTACCTTACATTGCACTTAATCCACAATAGCATCATTTCAAGACAGCTGTTAGGGATCTTGTGTGAAGTATCTAATTGCTCATTGCAGGTTTTTAGTGAATTGTCATCATTGAAGCACTAACTTCAGGTGTTATGAACTTCTTTGAGGGATGAACCCTTGCATTGTATCTACATTTTAAATAAGGATGTAGATGAGAAAGGTTTCTAAAATATGCTGCAATGCTGTAAATTCAAAAGATGCTTCGACTGAATGCAAGCCCTGACCAAGTAAAAACAAGTGTCACAAGAGCTGCTTACGTTGCTAATAAGAGACTAGTTATTGGTAAATACTGTGACCTTAATTTAAAGGTATGATATGTAGAATTTGGTTGCTAATGTTTACATTAAAATATGTAGATTCATAAAAAATTGACTAAACCTATGTTATATTTTATTGAGTACTTACATCATGTCAAATATTTCCAAAAGTTATCAAAGCCAGAGAAATCTGTAATTTTATAGTTGTAAGGGGACGTGTCTTGTCGGCAGTCGCCATGATGAGCCACCATGACAGACACGAAATGTTGATCGTTGCCGTGGAAACACCGGATGTTATATCAATGACCGCTGCATAAGCTAGCGGTAGCTGCTACTGAAAGCTGTTGTTCTGTTGCTGGGGGGGGGGGGGGGGGGGGGGGTAGCAGAGAGAATCACTCCCATGATTTCCCGCGGACCTCGACGTCATCTTTTGTTATGTTTTGATTGAGAGCCCCCTGGCTGTGTATTTTACATACTGTACGTGCAAAGTGTTACAGTAAAGTAAGTTTAGTTGGAAGATACTCATGATCAGCATCATGTGGTTTACTAGCACTTTGTTGTTGTTAAGTGTTACCAGTTGTTTGTACACAATTGTTAGAATGGACTTCTCATTTGTAGAGTATAATTTTGCTTTCTGCACTTATGGTATGGTACTGGGTATTCAGCAACAAGCTAAAGTTTACAGTCTTTGTCTAACCTTACCTCATCCTACTATACAATACCAACTACAAGTACAAGTTCAGTCAGACAACTCACGTTTGTAATTATTTATTGCAGCAGAACATGGTTTGTGTTTGGCGTCTAGGCTCTGACCTTATCAATCCTCTCCTTGAATTTTCACACAGAAATCTGAAGAGTGATGGAATGATACCTGAAACCCACCAGTAGGAGCCTACAGTTGGATGCTGGGGCGGTGGTGGAGCTGAGCGAAAACACATAAATATAAACATGTATGTCAACCAAATATCTCAACTCTAAACTAAGAAGTTTTCTAGGGTTTTTATTGAAATTTCATAAATTAAAAAAAAAAAACGGGTAACAGCAACAGAACAAAGCAGCAAACTCCAGTATTGAAAAATCACGCCAATGCTGAGGTGAAAACTGCAGTTCACTGAGTGTCCACTTGAGGTTGCAGAAGCCAAGAAATCTCCATTAATGCCAATTTTGACTGCAGAAATAAACATGTTAACAGCCTGGTTCATTAAACCAATTTGGTATCAATAGCTAATTTCTTTAGGTTCGTACTGGTGAATTTCTTTATAACTCATCTATTTTTATTAAGCCTTAGAGTTGTTCATAAATCTGCATAAATGGGGGCGTGGCTTAGTCGACTGACAGGCAGCCTTGATGTAGCTGTTTGCAAGGAGGCTAAAGACTCTTGTTGACTAAAAGTTGGGTAGAGTAATTTTCAATATGGTGACCACCATTGTTTGGCTTCCAAAACCAACCGGTGATGTCACTGTCCATATTTAATGCAGTCTATGATCAGAACTGTGTGAAAATAAATCAATGGCAGGTATATTTTTCAGGGTGTCTAAGATACTGAAATGATTGTAGTCCACTCTCATGTGCTACATGATATGAACCATGCAAATGGTGCCTGTCTCTCTTTTTCTCTCTGATGCTTTACGTCCAGAGTTTGGCCATTTTCAACTTGATATGATGCTATCTGTTCTTGACATAAGAGAATTGATGTTGTCTCTGCATTCATCCCAACAGTATCCTACTTATCTGCAACGACCTTTACAGATCCCTCCATGGGCACATAAAAGCAAAGCTGCTTGCATACATATAAGATGTCAAGTAAGACCTTTTAAAAGGTAATCAACAGATCTCATACAAATATCTTAAGTCTTGATAACTTCTATTAAGTTGAAAAAACAGCAGGGCAAATACAGAAGCAATGTTGTGTATGTGAAGCACTGTGTGGGAAAACTACAATTATATAACTGTCTTGTAAAACAGCTTCTTTTCCTACGCAATACAAGTTTAGAAAAAAGGGGACACAGTTCAAGACTCAAAATGTTTTTGTATCAACCAAAATAAACGACCCAGAATAACTCTGAATAAGACACGATTTCAAACTAATAAGAAAAACATTTAGGTTTGAAGTTGTCAATGAACTGGAAATGTGAGCTGAGGTGAAAAAACATGTTGGTTCATCTTATCCAAACATTGAATCGAGGACTCTCAGAGGAGTCTGTGAATCACTCTTATTTGTCCGTCCGTCTAGTGGAACAGCACCTGGGGCCTCTAGAAAAGGGCCTGACAGGATAGCAGATGTTTTCTAGGTCACTTCATCCTGCATGAGACCATCAAGGCCACCCATGTACCTGGTTGCTACACTGGGGATGTGAATGTTTTGAAAAACCTCGATCTTCAGCAGATCCAGACGGACAAGCACTTAGTGTTCTGTCAGTGTGAAAATGTGCAGACGTGACCTGCTTTCAATTGTCATCCCTACACAGGCACAGGCCGGCTCTTGGTGATGGCGCGTTACACACAGGCTAGTGCAGCTGATGAGCTTACCATTACACTGGAATGACATTCTTCATCTATTACAAGTTGGATGTCATCCAGGAAGATTGATCCCTCCGACATGAGTTATATCTATCCTTCTTCATAAGGGAACACATTTTACTTAAAGCAATAGTTTCTGATTTGTAGACACTTCCTTTGAAGTAGTTGAGAAGATTAATACCTTAAGTGTGCACACTAAATATCAAGCTCATTAGGATTTTTTTGTTTTTGTCTTGCAAGAACTGTAAAGATACCAATGGTAAAAGTTAAATGGACTTGAGCTTGTAGAGCTCTTTTCTAGTCTTCTGACTACTCAAAGCGTTTTTAGGTCACACCTACACATTCACACACTGATATCAAAGGTTGCTATGTGAAGTGACCATCAGAAGTAACTAATCCCATTCATTCACATGCATACGCCACCGACGAAGCAGCGGGAGCAATTCAGGGTTAAGCAGACATGTTGCTGCAGGGGCTGGGGATCGAACCCGAACCTTCCAGTTAATAGAACTGACTCTACCAATTGAGTCACAACCGCCTCAATCACAAATATCACAAATGATCACTTTATCAAGAGACTGTGAGGGGTGGGGGTGGGAGGGGTAGAAGGGTTGTTCCAGGGGACGTTAGGTGGGTGGTGGTGGAGGGATTTGTCACACCACTGGTTAGCATTCATTCATTCGTATTTGTGTTTTACCTGCATTGAATTAATGGAGTTAATAAAAAGTTGATCACAAAAAATATCCCTATATCACAACAATAAGTCTGCACGCCTCACAGAGACATCCACTTGACAACCCAGTCAACAAGCAGGCATGCTGTGAGTGTTTCACGTTACAGGTTTATGAAAGTCCTCAAAGCAACAGTGAATGTGTCTGCTAGAAAACAGCGCTGGCTTTCTCAAGTAACTCAGTTTCTCTTTGTGATTGAGACTTCAACACATGCTGCACTTGTTATGCAACCTGTGTGTTGTCTGTATAACCCTGATGAGGGCTCATAAGTAAATGAATATGAACATTTACCAGAATGATGAAGAAAAAAAATGTCAAGACAATAAAAGCAGGAAAACTTTTATTCAAAGAGGTTTGTTCAAATTCTTCAGTCAAACACAAGATCTGGGAGGGCTGCTAGCCTAGTGGTTAGTGCGTACACCCTATGTGCAGAGGCTATAGTCCTCCAAGCGGGTGGCCTGGGTTCAAATCAGACCTGTGGCTTCTTCATGTCATTCCCCACTCTCTCTCTCTCTCTCTCCCTGATTTCTGACTCTATCTGTTGTTCTCTCAAATAAAGACAAAAAGCCCAAAAATAAACCTTCCTTAGAGGAAGAGCATGTTGGGCAGACACCTGTGGTGCGGCTGAGGCTTGGTCAGGGGTTCGATCCCCAGCTCCAGCAGGCACATGTCCGATGAGTCCTTGGCAAGACACTGAACAAAATTGCCCACTGCTTCGTCTGCTGCTAATGTGTATCAATGTGTAATGTGTATGGACGGGATTAGTTACTCTGTGTGAATGTGTAGGTGTGACCCGCGGTGTAAAACGCTTTGAGTACTCAGAAGACTAGAAAAGAGCTAAACAAGCTCAAGGCCATTTACCATTTCCCTTCTTTTAACTCAGGCTCTCATTGGCTATTAAAGTCTGGGAACACAAACAGATGAACCAACAAATTAGCACACAAATATGCGTGTGTCCAGAGAGTTGGCGTGTGTTGAGTCCAAGAGGAAAAAGAACACAAACCTTTTGAATATGAGCCTTAAGTATGTCTAAGTATCGACCCAGACCTGCCTCTTCTCGTCTGCTGTGTTACAATTCTGAGATGAAAGTCAAGCCAAATATTAAAGGAATGGTCCTCCAACTACCCAAAATGCATCAGGCTAAAATCCAGAGAGCCTTAAATGTCATGAGACTACTTTTCAAAAAACACAGATAAATGATGCTTGAGTTGACTTTATCCATCATCATTTGTGTGCGAGGCAGATTTAATGAAACTAAATCACAGCAGACCCTCAGATACACAAAACACCACCTCCGGATCAATACACATTTAGACAGCCTGGGCATCATGCATAGACACAAGAGATGCACATTTACACACAGCCAGTGAGAGTGAGGCCCACACACACATACAGCCTATTGATTGAGCTCCCTGTTTACAATTTTCTCTTCAATAGTTGAAGTGGCAGAGTTAAGGTCTACAGCTTCCAGTGTGTCCTCACCAAACCACTGCCCTCTATCAACAGGCTAATGAGGCTTAACTGAAGCATTAGGGCAGTCAGTCCACACAATTATAAATTCAACTCTGTGTCTACGAAGCTATAAGATGTACTGTGTCTAAAGATGTTCATTACTCGGAGCAATATAATGGTTGATATACTCTCAAGTTTGACAGACCCTTCCTTGTACTGTGTAAGACTCAAAGGGCTAATTCAGAGTTGCAGAACTATTTTCTTTATTTTTGAGGGATACAAATCGTGAGCATATCAAAGCCCTGAAGTCACATTCAGTTTATCATCTGTTTGTTTTACTAGCGTCTGTAAATCACCAGACATCCCATTTGTCTGTTGCTAGCTGAAGTTAATGTTTTTCAAATGCTGAGATGTTCATGGAAAAAGTCATTAAACGCAAATCAAACTATTTATTTTAGTTTATTGTTATCTCTGTTGTGACAGATGTCAGTGTCATTACTTGATGAAGGTTTTTCTGCCTCTGGAGCAAAACGTGATGATGAATATGATTCAGGAAGTTCATTTTTAGAGTTATAAAGCAAAGGGTTTCAATAAAGTTTACGTATTTACTTTGACTCAGGAGCAGAACAACACCTAAACCCCGCCTTCAACCAGACGAGCTTTTAAGTCATCCCACTCCGATCTGTTTTCTCATTTCTTCAACCCACCGTCCCTTCCCTTCCTCACATCCATCCACCCTCCTTCCCTCATCCCTTCCTTTTCAACTTGACGTATGCTAGGGATGTGCATTTCAGGCACTAAAGTCACTATTTAAAAGTCACTAAGGGGAGGCTGAGGCTCAGTTGGGGTTTGAACTCCCAACACACTCAGACACTCAACCCCAAGTTGCTCTCGTTGCTTCATCAGCGGCGTATAAATGTCAACTTCTGTTGGCAAAAAAGACAGACCAAACACATATCTGATGGAATCAGTCAGAAGATGATCTGGTGCGAGCGCGCAGAGAGCTGGGAAACAAACAGAAAAAAGGAACAAAAGCATTCCGTCTCTCAGCCCTCTGTTACCCCCAATTTATTCACACATACTCCGTGTGGGCAGCGGTCTGTCAGTGCCACGAACTAGGCCGCAGTTTGATGCCACTCTAGTCAATCATTGTGTTCACACAGCGGGCGCTGTGGTCCGTCTCCGGAGCGTGCCACCAGCGCCACTACGCTCCGTTTCAAACACGTTCCAGAAACGGATCCAGTGGGGATGGGCGCTACATACGTAGTATGTGTGAATTGGGGGTTACAATAAAAACTTAATTTGAATGTATCAGCAAAGCACTGATTTTAAACTGTAAAGTAGGTGCGCTGTTGTGCATTGTGTGTGTGTGGAACAAGCTCAGTGGACGTACATATCGAACTCGGCAATGTCTGCTCATCTGTCTTATACATCATTTCCTGCATCCTCAAGGTAAGAACGTGCCATTTCTGCGCCTGACCACGCCTCATTTCATGACAAACACACCCCTGGGCGCTATTGAGAGCGTTGGGGTTAAAATGACAACTGCGTGAGGTGGAAAATAGGAAAGACACCTGTGCTGCACTACAAGACGCTTACGCTAGGGCCCAAGGTGTTGTGTGTTGACATGATCATCATTAGTAAAGTGTACAAATGTCATCAGGGTTCTCTTGTTAACACTGCCAGCTACATTCAAACCCACTCTCTCCCTTCCACTCCCCTCTTTTACTCTGTGTGTTTCTCCGGGTCTTGATGCCTCTTTCTACCCGCTGTAAATAATGTAATTTGTCACAGAGAGGCCTCCATGTAGAGGATGACCTTTTGAAACCTCACAGTAAATTGGCCTAGGCCAAAGTAAACTCTCCATCTTGCTCTGACTTTCTTTGTGACATCCTGCTTTCAAGTTCAGATTTGTTATTACTGTTTAAATAGAAAAACTCAGGAAAACAGAGAACTATAACAAGTAATCCACGTCAGATTGTTACAGCTGTATGTTATTCTGTGTAGGTCGAAGGTGTATCTAGTAGCATGTGACGAGATCTCGCAATATTAAAAACATTACAATATTTCTCGACGGGGTGAAATCAGTACGCAGACACAGTTTGACTGGACTGGATATTAAATTGTTGCGTGGCAGCTAGTGGAGAAACAGATCCCAGCTGATCTGTAATCCATTCGAACAGTTCAAATACTCACATACTGTTATTAAATGATGCAGCTTTTGAGATTTAAGTTGGTTGTTCTCAGATTTTTAAAAAAGCACTTTCTAAATGTTGAGAGTTCAGGTTTATCTAACTGCTTCTATTCCTAATATTGGAATAGTAGCAATAAGTATAGTGAAAACTGTGATGCATTATTAAGATTTATGGGGATGCATTTTTATTTGAAGTTCTGTTAAAATGCATAGTTTCTGTCATAGCCAGTGCCATTCATTACAAGATGATTACTACGTAGTTTAAACATTTAAAAATGGACCTGCGTTGATTTGCATTTTGTGACTTCTAATCAAATAAAAGACTATTTTTTCAGCCGTTTTGTCAGCAAAGTTATCTGACACGTAGATTTTTAAATGGGACTGTATTCCAAATTCAAAACATTAGAGAGAGCTGTCTCCCCCAGTTCCCTCCTCCTTAGAGTCGATGCCCGTGCAGGTTGCCATGTGGTGGACACTGAAGCTTCAGTGACTACGTTTACATGCACACCATATTCCTGTATTAATCGGAATAATGACAATATTCTGATTGCGTAGGAGTCATGTAAACACCTTATTCCAATTGTCATAACCCGATTAAGCTCATTTTCCGATTATTAAAAACCTGAATAAGACCGCTGGGTATCAAGACCCTGTATCAACCCGAATATTGGGTCATGTAAACGCGTTAGTCGGAATGTGCTCCTGAATATGTTACTTCAAGGATTTGTACCCCTAGATGAAGTCTTGTCATGACGCTACTACTACTACTACTACTACTACTACGGTTTATTCAAAATATGCTGATTAACATGTAAACGGGAATATTTCAGTAGCTCAGCACTCTGCGGAGCATGTAAACACCTTTTTCGGAATATTGCCTTAACTAGAATATGGACCTTAATAGGAATATGGTGTGCATGTAAACGTAGTGCGTATTTAGCCAGCTCTGCATCGGTCTGTAAACCTTTCTGCGTTCTAACCTCTCTCCATTTTTCAAAAGCATCTCCAATATTGATCCTAGTTTGAGCACGTTTCTGCTCGTGGAGCTTATTAGAAACATGCAGAGGCTTTTTAGGTCGGGTACAATCACTTCTATCTGAACCAGTTCTCTTGCCCGCTTCCATCGCTGCAACACCTGTTGGTCTGTTGTTTGCCAGGCAAACCGAGGGACATCCACGGAGAAAGTCACGTGGAGGAACCTTAAAACTACTGGGCATCATCCACTGTATCAAGTCTTCACCTGATGATGCCATGTCTCTACGCCTCGGCTACAGATGTAAGATACGTGAGGATGTCGAACAAGAGAAGTCAAAGGCAGAATCCTGTGCCGTTTAGAAAGGGAGTCACAATTCATTTTTTATCTCACCAATTTGGATCTTCCCGCCTCAGGCTGCACTGTTTTAACCCTACATGTCATTTTCACACACACATTCAAACACTGATGGAAGACAACACTACGTAAAGTGCCCATTGGTATTCACTAATCCCATTCACATGCATTCACACACCCCTGGTTATGCCACCAGGGGCAATTTGGGGTTCAGTGTCTTACCCAGAGACACTTTGACATGTGTACTGCAGGAGCTGAGATCCAAGAGGACCAGCTCTACCACTGATCCAAAGCCCCCCTAACATCTATCAATGCCTCTAACAGAAAACCAAACAGGTCTCCAACATGCCTGAAAAAAGCAGGGCAGCATAAATTAGAAATATTCACACACATACAGTCTCATGGAGGTATGTGCAAATCAACAGTTAACGACATCACAGAAGAGAAACGTACAAGGACGACAGGTTCGTGTGTGTGTGTGTGTGTGTGTGTGTGTCTGTGTGTGTGTGTGTGTGTGTGTCTGTGGCTGTGGCTGTGCGCATGTGATGTGTGTGTCTGCATGTGGGTGTGTGTGTGTTATGTGTGTGTTGTTTGTGTGAGTGTGTGAGTGTGTGTGTGCACGTGTTAACATTCTTAAGCAGCACCATGCTCCTCTTGGCAGAGGCTTTGCCAACCTCGGGTCATGGTGTGTGTGTGTGTGTGTGTGTGTGTGTGTGTGTGTTGTATCAGTATCTTAGGTGCATGAGGGCACAAGCTACCTGGCACTGACTGCCAAGTCTCTGTATCTGTTGTGCTCTCTTTCTTCAATCCTCTGTCAAACACACGTACACTCCTCGTTGTTTTATTAATAACGTAGACTAGTTTAAACTGACAACTGCTACAAAAGTATCATTATTTATATTTGAAGAAGGGCTGGGCGACATGGACCAAAAATCATATCTCGACGTTTTTTTTGGCTGAATGGCGATACAGTATATATTTATATATATATATATATATGTATATGTATATATAAATATACTTCAGGGTTAGAATGCAGAAAGGTTTATAGACCGATGCAGAGCTGGCTAAAAACTGAAGCTTCTGTGTCTGCAATGTGTCAACCTGCATGCACATCGACTCTTACGAGGAGGGGGCGGGGGAGACAGCTCTCTCACATGTTTTGAATGTGGACTGCAGTACTCATTCTCTACGTGTCAGAGTTACATATTGCTCCTTTAAGTGATGATCACAAGGAAGAGATAACTTTGATAAAGCAATAGTTGTATCTCATCGTAATAGAGCCCTTCAGATAATTTTCTTTTCTTTTTTTCTTTTTTTTATTTAACCAGGAAATAAACTCATTGAGATTAAAAATCTCTTTTTAAGAGAGTCCTGGCCAAGACAGGCAGCAGCACAATTCACACAAACAATGAGCAGCCAAACATACTAATACAAAAAAAAACATGATTAGACATTAAAAGAGACAAATAACAAATCTGACCAGCAACAGAGTCATTTAACTTCCTCTTAAAAGCATCCAATGAGAGAAGTTTATTAAGTCTCAGCTCTTTTTGTAATTCGTTCCAAGTAAAGGGAGCAGCAAATTTAAACGCCTTTTCCCCCAGTTCAGTTCTGACTGAGGTAAGAAGAGTTAAACCTCGTTCCCATCTTCTCATGAGGTTAGGTAGAATCTTTGTTAATCTTAATATGTCACAGATGGGGGACTTGAATGATTGTTTGTGACCTTGTGTCATGTTTCTATGATGCATCAGCTAAATCCTAAAAGAAGCTGCATGAACAACTGGAAAGTAACATCTGTATAGTATTAGAGCCTGTGGAAGAATGCATCCAAGTCTACAAGTTCTCACTATTACTTTTTTGCACTCACCCAATTGCCAGTTAATTCAAATCTGGGAACACTTTCACTTTGTCAATGATTGGTTTGTTAGCATGGATGTGTGTAATGTGAATGTTGTCGGTTGGAGTAACAGAGATTAATCAGGAGCCTCATGTTCCTCCAGCTCTATGAAACACGATACTGTATGATCTCAAATATCTTCTTTTCTTGTCACAGTCTGCAGCCCCCCCTAACCCTGGTGTATGAATATGGCAGCTCTTAGGTTCAATGTATTCTTTACCTTTTAACTTACTAATATTACTTTCAAGTTTTGTGTTACGCCGATGTGCTTCCATGAAATATCTAAATAAGGAAACTATAAACAAGTTCATTATAAGCTTTCTTTACAGTTTGGAAATATAATCTCATGAAACTTTAAGAATCTAAAGCATTCTCAGTCTTCGGCATCGTAAACATGACAAACTTCTCTGTTTCATTTATCGGTGATTTTGTGCTGCAGAATAAAATAAATAAAAAAGGATATCATAAGATGCCACTGCCAAGAAGTGCTGTGAAAAAATAATAATCCACATATCTCTCTAATCTAAAGAACAATAGAAAATCAATTCTTTTTCTGTTGTCATTGGAAACCTTCAGGAGCATGGACAGGAACTGTTGGACAGTAGCCAGTGTTTCCCACACATAGACGATACCTGGGCGGGCCGCCCGAGTATATTTCCGACCGGTTTTTATTACATTTTTCATTTATTCATAAAATTGCTGCGTGCACGAGAGAGAGAGAGCCTAAGAGAGGGCAGACACGCGCGAGGACCTCACGGCTCGGTGACACATAACAAAACTCCCGTTTAAAAAAAAACCTTTCCTCTCGACTCCTGCGGAGAGATAAGACAAAGCAAAACCAAGAGAGCAGAATCACATCAGCTTCAGAGAGAGAGCGAGAGAGAGAAGGTCCACTGTCCGTACGCCCCTCTTGTAAATGCACCGGTTGAGGTGCTTCTCGTGGCTTCGTTTTAATAATGTTAATGTACAGCTGCTTGCTGCTGATGCTGTGCTGAACTCTACGGTGGCTGGGAAGTGCAAAACAACATTACAAAGTGTGAAACACTTTTACAAAGCTTCAGACAAATTTACATTCCGAAAAACATTTTTACATTTTATAAAACAAAATTACGAAACCCAAACACTTTTACCAAGGGAGAAACAAATGAAGTAGATGTGAAACACTTTAACCAGTCCCCAAACAAATTTACAAACGACACAATCTTGATGGAAAGGGAATGTACCAAATGCCGGAAGTGACCCGGAAGTGCATATCTGGTCCTTCCGTCTCATTGGTGTCCTTTAAAAGTTCGAGAGACCGTCCACACAAAAAGCAAAACTGACTTAATCTGGCTCACATGAGTTCCACAAAACATCTTTCTGTCACCACAAATTCCATATCACTGTTCGCCAAGTCTTTCCGCCAAAACAAACAAAATGACACATTCCCTTTCCGTCTATATTCTGCCACTTGTAAATTTGTCTCAGAGCTTGTAAAAGTGTTTCACATCTTGTACATTTGTTTTATAAAATGCAAATGTGTTTTAATTTTGTTTTTTTTGTTTTTTTAAATGTAAAAACGTTTTTCAAAATGTAAATTTGTCTCACATTTTGTTAAAGTGT
This sequence comes from Tautogolabrus adspersus, assembly GCA_020745685.1. NCBI lineage: Eukaryota > Metazoa > Chordata > Actinopteri > Labriformes > Labridae > Tautogolabrus > Tautogolabrus adspersus. The sequence goes on from CM036540.1 coordinate 4,450,994, forward strand.
TTCATACTTTGTCATTTTGTTTTGCACTTCCCAGTTCTCTTACATTTTTTTTGTAATTTCGTGTCAGTTTGGGAAGAGCCAGCTTTCTTTCACAGCCTCTGAGCAGCAGCTGATGTTGTTGTGAAATAACATTTGGTGGAGTTGGTCTGCCAAGCCAAGGCTCATCATTTAGCTATGATGCACACTTCTATCATCAATGTTTTACTGCATCTTTTGACTGAAAAATAAAACACACCATCTCGTCTTCTGAACAATCAAAGCTCTTTTACACTACTTTTCACTTTCCCCCATTCAGACCACCATTACACACTGACAGCAGAGGATGCTATGTAAAGTGATAGTCAGTATAAACTAAGGATGAACCTGCCAACCAGTTAAACTATTAACCAGTTAACTGGTTAAATGATAAACTGGTTAACCGTGAATCTTTAAAACATCATGGTTAATTAACTGTACAGGCTCACTACATAGAGTCTTTGGTAAATGGACTTGAGCTTTTCTAGTCTTCTGACTACTCAAAGCCATTTTACACCACAAGTCACACCTACACAAGGTTGCTATGTAAAGAGACCATCAGAAATTACTAATCCCATTCATACACATTAATACGATACTGACGAAGCAGTGAGAGCAACAAAGGATTAAGTGTCTTAAGGACACATCGGACATGTGGCTAAAGGAGCTGGGGATCGAACCCCAGGATCTTCCAGTTGAGAGACGACCGACTCTACCACTGAGCGTCTGCCGCCCCTGTTTCTCTTCTCACGCTCTCAAAAAAAGGGCTGGTTCTTTATTTGTGGTGCAACCTGCACGGGCCGACAACAAATTGACACCTGTAGTGCACCTGTAGTGCACCTGTAGTGCACCTGTAGTGCACCTGCTTTAGCTACGCTGAACTAGCTTAACTGTGGTGCAGGGATACAGTCGTGACTCTTTGAATCCACTGAAGAAACAAGCAGTCAGCAGTGTGGTGGCATTTAGGGTTCACCAAGAATGACCAGGGATTCTTGCTTACAAAAGGAATACTTGTAAATCAATGTTAACATTTTGAATCAGCATTAAAGGAAACGTAACAAATTTAATATAAGAATTATAAAAAAATATAAGGGTTCGAATCCCACCTGTGGCTCCCTTCCTGCATGTCATTCTCCACTTTCCCTATCTCTTAGATTTCTGACTCGATCCACTGTCCTGTCTCTAAAATAAAGGGATAAATAGCCTCTAAGCTATTATTACAACGAGGGTCTTTAAGCCCCAAAACATGCGTCTGCTGTTATATTTGATGTCAATGCTGAAACATGTGTAGTCAGGTCCTCAATTCACTTCTTAAATGGTTTAGCCAATCACCATTTAGTGTCAATTAACATTCAAAGCAATCTCCCCCATGATCTCCTGCCATGATTAGTTAGCTACACAATCGACAATTACCGCAAGAGCTATGCAACATTCAATTGAAGTCCTGTTGAAAGAATACAAAACCTTTAGATCTCTGAGCGAGAGAATGAGCCCAAGGAGCAAGAGAGGAGGAGGAGGAGGAGGAGGAGGAAGGAGGAACAGCAACTAAGAGAGGGGCGGTGAAAGCATTTTTCTTCAGGAGGAGAAGGAGAAAACCTACAGATTGATTCAGATTTAACAAAGGTGTTGGGAGTTTCAGGATTGTTTTCTCTCTCCTTTGTCTTCCTTAAGGAAAATCTGCTATCGAGCCTGAGCCATACATCAATGGCTTTAAAGTCCAATTTGACAGATTTTCAACTCGACGTTTGAGTGGAGTTTCAAACCTGCAAAACCAATATAGAATTTGAGAGCATAGGACCATTTGAAAATAACTATCTCTACATGTTGGTCTCTTGGTTTCTCTTCAAATAATCTTGGACAGTTAAATCCTTTTGAACATTTATGAGCACTGAGATATCCGTGACATCAAAGCAGCTTCCTGGAGCGGCTGGCAGAAGACATAGAAGCAGAGAATCAACATGTTCTGCACTTGATGGGGCCAAAATATCAGTGCAGACTTTCAGACAGTCTTTCTCTAAAAGCCTTTATGGCTCTGCTACCTTGCACATGTGAAACTTGACGGAGGTAGTCAGATTTGTTTTTTTAAGCCAACTGCTGTGTGAAGAAGGAGTGATTATCACATACAGAGAGACTCGCCGTGTCCGGTGTTGACACAAGTCAAAGTTCAACATTTCAATCACAAATGTAGATATTATTTATGCACTTTCATCTTCACCTCTAAAACAACATAACAAGTAGGAAAAGGAAGTGCCAGTGCCTTGTAGAGCGCCCTCGTTTCCTCATTCCCTGTCCGTCTACGCGAACGAAAGAGGAAATAGAAACAGGGCGTCGGGGGAAAACGCGTTGCGTCGCTTTAAAGCTGCATCGCTGGCGGGCAGTTATCACACTTTAATTGGAAACAATTAAATCAATCTGATTTGTCGCTGACGCTCGCTCACGTTGCGTGCTGTTACTCAAATAGAGTTAACACAGCATCTTTAGCAGGTTTGATTCCTGAGGTTTGTGAGCTTACTGTTTAGTAAAGAGGGATGGCTTCCGTGGTTTTGTGGGTGATACATTTGAGTTACAAGTTATCAGGCAGCATTTAGTGAAGCTGGTGTCAGAATTGTGTATCAATAAAATTTAGAACAAAGTTAAAGAACTGTTCAATACAGAGCGAGTGACGAAAACAACAAATGCCTCCATTTAAATTCATGTGACAGAGAGGTTATGAAAGGAGGAGGGGTACATGTAGAGGACATGGGGGGTACATGTAGAGTACATGGGGGGTACATGGAGAGAACATGGGGGGTACATGGAGAGAACATGGGGGGGGTACATGTAGAGTACATGGGGGGGTACATGTAGAGAACATGGGGGGTACATGTAGAGTACATGGGGGGTACATGGAGAGTACAGGGGGGGTACATGTAGAGGACATGGGGGGTACATGTAGAGTACATGGGGGGGTACATGGAGAGAACATGGGGGGGTACATGGAGAGTACATGGGGGGTACATGTAGAGAACATGGGGGGTACATGGAGAGAACATGGGGGGTACATGGAGAGAACATGGGGGGTACATGTAGAGTACATGGGGGGGTACATGTAGAGAACATGGGGGGGTAAATGTAGAGTACATGGGGGGGTACATGTAGAGTACATGGGGGGTACATGTAGAGAACATGGGGGGGTACATGTAGAGTACATGGGGGGGGTACATGTAGAAAACATGGGGGGTTACATGTAGAGTACATGGGGGGTACATGTAGAGAACATGGGGGTACATGTAGAGTACATGGGGGGTACATGTAGAGTACATGGGGGGTACATGTAGAGTACATGGGGGGTACATGTAGAGAACATGGGGGGGTACATGTAGAGTACATGGGGGGGTACATGTAGAGAACATGGGGGGGTACATGTAGAGTACATGGGGGGTACATGTAGAGAACATGGGGGGGTACATGTAGAGTACATGGGGGGGTACATGTAGAGAACATGGGGGGCACATGTAGAGTACATGGGGGGGTGTAGAGAACATGGGGGGGTACATGTAGAGTACATGGGGGGTACATGTAGAGAACATGGGGGGGTACATGTAGAGTACATGGGGGGGTACATGTAGAGAACATGGGGGGCACATGTAGAGTACATGGGGGGGTGTAGAGAACATGGGGGGGTACATGTAGAGTACATGGGGGGGCACATGTGGAGTACATGGGGGTACATGTAGAGAACATGGGGGGTTACATGTAGAGTACATGGGGGGGTGTAGAGAACATGGGGGGGTACATGTAGAGTACATGGGGGGGCACATGTGGAGTACATGGGGGTACATGTAGAGAACATGGGGGGGTACATGTAGAGTACATGGGGGGGCACATCTGGAGTACATGGGGGTACATGTAGAGAACATGGGGGGGGTACATGTAGAGTACATGGGGGTACATGTAGAGTACATGGGGGGTACATGTAGTGTACATGGGGGGTACATGTAGAGAACATGGGGGGGTACATGTAGAGAACATGGGGGGTACATGTAGAGAACATGGGGGGTACATGTAGTGTACACGGGGGGTACATGTAGAGAACATGGGGGGTACATGTAGAGTACATGGGGGGGTGTAGAGAACATGGGGGGGTACATGTAGAGTACATGGGGGGTACATGTAGAGAACATGGGGGGGGCACATGTGGAGTACATGGGGGGTACATGTAGAGTACATGGGGGGGTGTAGAGAACATGGGGGTACATGTAGAGTACATGGGGGGGTGTAGAGAAAATGGGGGGGTACATGTAGAGTACATGGGGGGGTGTAGAGAACATGGGGGGGTACATGTAGAGTACATGGGGGGGTACATGTAGAGTACATGGGGGGGTACATGTAGAGAACATGTAGAGAACATGGGGGTACATGTAGAGTACATGGGGGGGTGTAGAGAACATGGGGGGGTACATGTAGAGTACATGGGGGGTACATGTAGAGAACATGGGGGGGCACATGTGTAGCCTGCTGTTGAGCCCTCAGCAGTGTTAAGTACCCTGCTCCGGGGCTCTTTCATGGTGGCTGCTGAGGGACAGCAGCGTGTGTCACCTTCTGTGCTGAGATTCTCCCTGCTGGAGACGGTCGCCAAGTGATTGTACTCCCAATACACAGTTGGACTGAAGAGGCATTTTTAAAGTATGTACTTAACCTCCTAAAGAACTGTCTGAAACTGTAATGATCAAGGGGGTTAACTCTGTAGTAACATGTGTCTGAATAACATTTTTAAAGCATGACACATGAATTTGCTTTGTAACATTTTAAAAATATTTTCAGCACTATAGTTTACACATTGTAAAAAAGATGCACCGATCCACTTTTTTTCAGCTCCGATCCGGTTTCTGATACATATGTACCGATACCAATACTTTTATATCTTAAGGATTAATGTTATTGTTGTTGTTGGTATGTGTAAGGCTGCATAAATCTGTAGTAATCCCAGCACTGCATTGTGCTGTCTTCACATACAAACTGGAAGCAGCAGCAGCTGTCAGATTTTCCAAATTAAATCTTTTAAACTAAAGTGTAAGAATTGTACTTTTGATCATAAAGAAGGAGCTGTTCCTTCTCGTCTGAACGCTTGTGAGCACTTCTTACAGTTCAGTCTGAACGTCTTCAAAGTGAGAATATTCACGCTGAGAATGTTTTATGTGCCCAAACATCTCTCTTGATCAGCGCCGTCAGTCCGATATCCAATACGTAAATTACTTCAATATCGGACCTGATACCGATATAAGATCGGATCGGTCCCATCTCTAGTTTTAATTTAATGTTGTTTTGTTTTTCCATTTGATGAACCGCAGAGCATTTTATCATCATCATTTACCCACATTAATCCTGAATATGCCATAGTTAATGTAATAAATTCCATTTCATGCAGAATCTCCAACCAGCTGATGGACTGTCAGTGGTCCTTTAAACCTCCAACCTCTCTGACCTAAACAGTCGGCCTTCTTCTTCCTGAGATCCTCTTTGTTCACCCTCTGCTGTAAATACAACACTAAGGACGATAATATGAGTCCATCCGTCATTTACATGTAAAACGCTTTTCTAGTCTTCTGACTACTCAAAGCGCTTTTACACCGCAGGTCACACCTCCACATTCACACACTGATTCATACACATTCATACGCTGCCGACGAAGCAGCAGGAGCAATTCGGGTTAAGTGTCTTGCCCAAGGACACATCGGACATGTGACTGCAGGAGCTGGGGATCGAACCCCCAACCTTCTGGTTTATAGACAACAGATTACTGAGCCACAGCCGCCCCTGCTGTATTGTGTATCACCATTCAGTTAAAATAATATTGAGATATGATTTTTGGTCCATATCACCCCGCCCTAGTCAATAGCAGGATAATGTTCTTATTAAACATCACAATTAACATTTCAAGTTATCACTTAAAAAAAGACTTTTTCACTTCAGACGAGGCATAACCAGGCGCAGATATCCTGCCAGTCACACGTTCTATCTAAGAGAACCAAGATATGTTCATTTGGGTCTGAGAACATGTCAATCAATGATCATTATATTAGGGGCCCAATCATTTGATCCGTGGTTCTTCCAGTCCAGAACCCCACAACTTCCCCAAGTCAGAGCCATGTGTGCATGTGGGACTGAGTGTGTGTGAGACATTTAACTCAACATAAAAGAGTCAGAGTACGAAACGTTTTTAAACACACACACACACACACACACACACACACACACACATACACACACACACACACACACACACACACACACACACCTGGTTGAAATGCATTTCATTATCTCAAAGACATTTTCATGTAAAGTCTGATGCTTAAATGTTTGACATGTGTTATATATAGTCAGAATAAAGCTTATATGATAATAATATAGGAGACTATTGATTATACTGTTACTGTTGTGTTTCTGAACTTTTGACTGGTAGTGTATAAAAACATAATATATATTATAAGATCATAATGTAATAATACAATATAATACATATTTTATATTTGTATTATTTAATAAACGCAGGGCTCTAAAGGAGACACTATAACTATTGAAAGCAGCACCGAATGGACAAATAACAAGTATTATTCATTTAAAAGATCATTCTGAATTCGTAAAAAAAAGGCTTTATTTTTTAATATTGCAAATATATTAATTTCATTCCCAGTTGCAAACAGGCAAAACAAGCCTACACACTAAATGCACATAAACACACGTGGAAAATTAATTAAGGCTCCGCTGGCGTCCCAAAATCATCTCTCTCTCTCTCTCTCTCTCTCTCTCTCTCTCTCTCTCTCTCTCTCTCTCTCTCTCTCTCTCGTGTCCATGACATCCTGTGCTCCTGACAACAGACCGACCACCATCAGCAGCAGCTACAACTCAACTAAACTCTGTTGACCAACATTGTCAGAGATCAGATCTTTGAGTCACAGTTCTGGTACCTGAAGTAGGCTATAAGGATACCATCCACTGACATTGCATTATTTCTCCATCGGCGGAGTAGCCGGCGTTACTCTGGGTATACTGTGCGTATGCAGACTACGTCTGGAGCAACAACGGCAGCTTAAAGGTGACAAAGAGAGACGGTTTGCACGATTTCTGAGGGACTCTCTTTGGCTGCCTTTCCATCTCCCCCCAAAAAAGAAGAAACAACATGAAACCATTGATTTGAACTCCAAAGCAGGACTGCCGTGTCCGTTCATTCACCAATTTAACCTCGTTCATTTAATATAAACACAAATAAGTCACAGTATATCTTTAAGCAGTGCGTCCAGGACTTACCATGGTTGTTCAATCTCCCAGTCTCTAAAAAAGTCGAACTCAAACAGATCCATTGCTTTGCTTCAGTGCTGCTTATGCCGCCGCTGCTGCTGCTGCTGCTGCTGCTGGTGGTGCTTAAAATCCGAAGCTGGTGCTACGTGGTTCTACATGGACTCCCTACTGCTTGTGTGAGTGTGTGACAGAAAGAGAGAGAGAGGAGGCAGAGTTGAGACAAGCGGCGGCCGCTGCCAGGAAGCTGCTACGTGGTCGAGGCGAGCTGACAGGCGAGCAGGCAGAGGTGGAGGGAGGGGGGGGGGGGTGGGGGGGGGGGGGGGGCGCGCGCACACGTGCACACTTACACACACATGCTGTATATACAAATACAGACTGAAGAGAGCTGGGGAATACACTGATATATTCATAGCAAACATTTCCTCCCTCACACGTAGAACTGTGTGTGCCACAAAATCTTAAAAACAAAAAAACATCATTCTATTAAAACATGTGACACTTCATGGTGAACAGTGACTGATCGACAGCTATGACATTTTAAAAATATATACAGTCTATCAATTCATCAGCTGTTAGAGTTATCAATGGAGAATCACTTCTTATGAGACAAACATAATGAAGAATCTTACACTTCATGATCTAAAGATGTGTGATTTAGATTGATTTCATTATTTTAAACTAGTAGGCTATTGCCATACTCTAAAAATACTATATGTGAAATTCCCTTGCTTGCTGAGCTATGCTTCTTTGATCCACTTGAACTTCATTGTCCTCGAGGGGAAATTTGGTTTGCAGCCATGTAAAAACAATAACATATAGCCTAGAAACACAGGCACATAGACTCAGACAATAGAAACAACATACACAGTGAACAACATTACATACTATCATCAGGTAACAAGGGCTGCACGGTGCTACAGGGGTTAGTGCTGTTGCCTCATAGTGAGGAGGTTCCAGGATTCAAATCCCCATGGAGACTCTCTGTGTGCAGTTTGCATGTGTGGGCTCTTTCAGGTACTCCAGTTTCCTCCCACAGTCCAAAGACGTGTTGTTTAATTGGTGGCTCTGAATTGTCCGTAGGTGTGAATGTAAGTGTGGCTGGTTGTCTGTCTCTATATGTCAGCCCTGTGATTGACTGGCGAACAGTCCAGGTGAACCCCTCCTCTCGCCCAATGACAGCTGGGATCGGCTCTAGCCCCCTGCGACCCCGATACAGCGGTATAGATAATGGATGGATGGATCAGGTAACAACAGGAAACTGAGTTTGTTTTGATGTAGGTTATATACACCATGCAGGGCCATGACCAGGATGTTATAATAGCACAAGGGGAATCCTTAATATGCTAAATACAGACCTTCTGGTCATACATCACAGTTTCCTTCAGTATAGTTTATACAGTATGTCGTGATCTGCTGTGTATTTTTATTTTCTTATGTTTTTTTATGTTTGATTAGCCGCTTCAAATCAAATTTCAAATCAAACACTGATAGCCAAGTTACTTTATGCAACCAGATCTTTGTCTCAGATCAGCCAAGGTAGCAAACAGTTACAGTAACAACAATACAGCAACCCACTGTGGATCATTCACTTGTTGCAACACATGCAGCCCACTGTGGGTCATTCACTTGCTGCAACACATGCAGCCCACTGTGGGTCATTCACTTGCTGCAACACATGCAGCCCACTGTGGGTCATTCACTTGTTGCAACACATGCAGCCCACTGTGGGTCATTCACATGTTGCAACACATGCAGCCCACTGTGGGTCATTCACTTGTTGCAACACATGCAGCCCACTGTGGGTCATTCACTTGCTGCAACACATGCAGCCCACTGTGGGTCATTCACTTGCTGCAACACATGCAGCCCACTGTGGGTCATTCACTTGCTGCAACACATGCAGCCCACTGTGGGTCATTCACTTGCTGCAACACATGCAGCCCACTGTGGGTCATTCACTTGCTGCAACACATGCAGCCCACTGTGGGTCATTCACTTGCTGCAACACATGCAGCCCACTGTGGGTCATTCACTTGTCAACACATGCCCAGTGGAACTTGTGACTGGACATTTGGTTCCTTTAAAAAGTCCTTCAACCCACAAGCATGTGTGTTTCTTTTCCTTGAACGGAAGGAGCACAAGAAGTCTAAATGTATTTAAAGTGATGTTTGAAAATACTGGCTGTGTGTGTGTGTGTGTGTGTGTGTGTGTGTGCGCGTGTGTGCGTGCGTGCGTGCGTGCGTGCGTGTGTGTGTGTGTGTGTCTTTGTTCAGGATGGCGTGTCACTTTGTTTATGTGTGTGTGGTTGTGTGTTTTGGTCTGGTCTGGGGCAACATGCCAACACTGCTCTGCATCATACAACCAGAAGGAACAGCAGCCTGAGCTGAAGAGACAAGAAGAGAGGAGAGCTAACCACAGCATGATGCAATACTGTCTGAGTGTTATATTATGACTTTGATCAATTTCAGTTACATTTGACATCCCAAATCAAAATTCCAGACATCTTCTGGACTTTAAAGACTCTACATTCAACCAATAGTCAAGGATTGGATGCACCTGCGGGAACTGTGATATTCTGTGTGATATTGGGCATGTTTACATGTTTATGTGGTTCTGTGTGTGTGTGTGTGTGTGTGTGTGTGTGTGTGTGTGTGTGTGTGTGTGTGTGAGAATAAGAAGGGCTGTCCAAATTTAGGTCAGACTCCGGGAGACAGAGAATGACTGGAGAGAGAGGGAGAGGAGAAGACAGAGAGACATGGCAGAATGTAAAAAAGGAAATGAAGGAAAAGCTAAAAAAAGAGCAAAAAAAAAAAAGGCAGAGAGGTATGAAGATGAATTGTGGTAAGGTCAAGAGAGCTCCACACAAAAGTTCAATGCCCACTCATTGCACAGTCAATACAATCAGAGTTTATGTTTAGAGATGTTCTATTGTCTTTGTGAAAAGTGATTTGCAGAATGGTTCAGGCCACAGCTGTGTCAGTTATTCATATTTTAATGACGAAACACAGAGTGAGTCTCACTCACACGCACACACACACACACACACACACGCACACACACACACACACACACACACACACAGACACTTGGCTGAAGAAGAAATACAAACTGCTAAAATAGTCATGAAGGACCAAGTTCTCATTTTCAGCTCATTACACTTGCTGTGTATCTTGCAGATTTTTTGGGGGTGCGTGTCATGAATTTTCATTATGTGTCTAGACTTTCTCTCGCTTCCAGCTCCATGAAAGTTGCAGAGAATCAATACAGTGCCACAGCGCCCCCCTGTGGATTAAAGTAAGTATTAGACCAGTGGTTCTCAACTGGTCTAGCCTCAGGACCCACTACCAACTCCCTTGTGAAAATTGCGACCCAAATTTCAGATACTTTTCAACCAATTAGAAAGATTGTAGTTTGGACCTCAGATGGTACAAAACATGTGACAAAAAAAAGAAAAGAAACAAAACTAACAGGTTTAAAAAGCGCTGCATAGGCTTTTTGTTTTTTTTCCAGCACACATTCTGCGACCCAATGAAAACAGCTCTGTGACCCACTTTTGGGTCCCGACCCACCAGTTGAGAACCACTGTATAAGACAATGATACAGATTTGATATTCAATCATGTTTAAAAAATGGACTTGAGCTTGTACTGTTCTTTTCTAGTCTTCTGACCACTCAAAGTGCTTTTACACCGCAGGTCACACCTACACATTCACACACTGAGGACAGAGGATGCAAAGTGACCATCAGAAGTAACTCATGTCGAAGCAGCAAGAGCAAATTGGGGTTAAGTGTCTTGCCCACTGACCCACTGGACATGTAGCTTCAGGAGCTGGGGATCGAACCCTCGACCTTCCAGTTGAGAGACGACGACACTACCAACTGAACCAGAACCGGTTTAGTACTTTACTTACTTAATACTTTACTCAACCTAGTGCATATCTCAAGTCTCGTTGTTTTCTACTTCACTCTTGTCAGTTTAACGGTAAACATAAGATAGGATAAGATAATCCTTTATTGATGGGGAAATTCAAGTGTTGCAGCGGTAAGACAAGAAGAAGAGCATGCATAAGAGTACAAATAAAATAAGAATATAAAGGAACACAATAAAAATGAAGATAAAGGTACTATGTCTTTACAACTTTCGAGACGATGGCCACAGTTTATCATGGAGAGGGCGAGAGGAGTTATCCAGGATGGCTGTGATTTTGTCCCTCATCCTCCTCTCAGCCACCGTCTCCAAGCTGTCAAGTTCTAGGCCAATACCAGAGCGTGCCTTCCTCACCAGCTGGTTGAGCCTGCTGACCTCACCAGTTGTAATGCCACTCCACCAGCACGCCACAGCAAAGAAGAGTGCGCTGGCCATCACAGACTGGTAGAAGGTCTTTAGGAGTCTTTTTGCTGATACTGAATAATCTGAGTCTCCTCAGGAAGAACAGCCTGCTCTGTCCCTTCCTGAAGAGGGCATCAGTGCTGTTAGACCAGTCCAGTTTACTTTTGATGTGGACCCCCCTGGATGATGACTGGGGCAGGGGGCCTCCTCTGACTCCGGTAGTCCACTACCACCTCCTTGGTCTTGCTGATGTTGAGCTTCAGGTGGTTGCTGTTGCACCATGTGACGAAGCCCTCCATCAGATAGATAGACTCTTTATTGTCATTGTATAAAAGAAAAGAACACAACGAAACTTTGTTGGCAGCAATCCTGTACAGCAGCGTTTACAAAATGACAATATCAGTCCTCTGTACCTCTGTACTCCTCCTCCTCGTCATCCGTGATGTATGTAACATGCATCTGATTCGTGTGTGATTCGGGCCTGTGTGTGTGAGAAGCATGTCACTAAAATAACAGTGTAAAACCCAAAGTTCCCCTTGGGGATGAATAAAGTATATCAAATCAAAAAATCAAATTATTCCCAAGTAAAAGTAAAAACAGTTTTCATGCCTAAACAGTTTTTTGGGACGATCTACCCCTGTTTCTTAAAATCCCTCCATTTTTATTCCTTCATTGAACAAGATTATATTTCAGGTTAATTTGACCTGTATAGCCCTTTTCTTCCTGACTACTCGAAGCACTAAGACAGATTAACCCATTTACTGCAGAGGCTGCTACATAAAGTGCCAAACCACCAAACAGTACTGCTCTATATTAACACACACATTCATTTAACACCGGCATCAGCGGGAGCAATTCGGGGTTAAGTCCACATGTGACTGCAGGAGATGCAAGAGAGACAACTCACTACCACTGAGCCACAGCCACTCCATTTGTTCCAACATCTCTTATTGGAAGCAAACAGATGTGCAGGCTCATGCTGGTGTTGGAGACTTCATTGGCCAAAGGTACAACAAAGAGGTCATAATGTATTTTATTCACATCGTTAAGTCTCTGAAGATACATTCAGTCTTACATTAAAGCTAAATCTTCTTAATTGACGCTCTGACATTACAGATGGCAGCTTTTAGGCATTTTTGAGGCACACAGTCACCAATACTTATTTTACACTTGTGGCCAGGCACATTTAAGGCGTGCAAACTCTTTTTTTAAAGGTTTATGTTTGGGCTTTTTATGCCTTTATTCAGAGAGATAGATGGATAGAGTCAAAAATCAGAGTGTGGAATGACATGCAGGAAAGGAGCCACAGGTCGTATTTGAACCCGGGCTGCCTCCTTGGAGGACTTTAGCATCTGTACATCACACTAGCCGCTAGGCCACCGGCGCCCCCAGCAGGATTTTTTCTTGGTTACAGAATACTTACAGGTGCAGGAATAAAACAGATGAGAAATACTGCTTTGCATCATGGGTCACAAAGATTGACACAAAAAACCACAGTTCATCACTGTAGCTTTAATGCATCTTAAGAATTTTTATTTTGAGCTGTTGGCACATAAAAATCATTACCAGTGGTGAACAAAGGAAATAGCTAGTCTTAAGAATGGTTCATGGTAAATGGACTTGAGCTTGTATATTTCTTTTCTAGTCTTCTGACTACTCAAAGCACTTTTACACTGCAGGTCACACCTACACATTCACACACTGATGGTAGAGGCTGCTATGGAAAGTGACCATCAGAAGTAACCTTGCCTTGCTCAACGGCACCTCAGCAGTGCTCAGGAAGTGGACTGGCACCAGTGACGCTCCGGTTCCCAACCCAAGTCCCTACAGACTGAGCTACTGCTGCCCCGCTTTGAAGAGCCATGTTCCCTTTAGGATTCATTGTATTAAACTTTGGGATAGTTTGAAATGTTATCTTGCCCCTATCAACAGGTCAAAGTTGGTTTCTCCAATAATAGCTGTTATGACCTTAATACCTGCAAAACTACTGAGCATTAATTGTGTTTTGTTCTACCAGGAGTTTCAGCTGTTGTAATAAGTGAAACTCTATCCTATCCTAACCCGTACTTGCCCACACTCTTAAAAATCATCTTGTTGCTCTCGCTGCTTCGCTGGCGGCGTATAAATGTGTATGTATGGATGAGTTACTTGTGATGGTCACGTTACATAGCAGCCTCTACCATCAGTGTGTGAATGTGTAGGTGTGACCTGAGGTGTAAAAGTGCTTTGAGTAGTCTGAAGACGAGAAGAGCACCACACAAGCTCAAGTCCATTTACTAATTTAGATTCATGACATCAGCCTGATGGTCTATTGCCACATTTGATTATTTATTGATGACTGATAGTGGCATCTTTAAACTCCTCTAAACGAATACATCAGCCAGAGCTCCGGGAGAAAAAAAACGACCTTTATTTATTGAAACAGCTTGCATACAAAAGATATTGCACTATAACCAGACATGTCAACCCAAACATCTTAAATGCTAGTATGTACAAAAGGAAAAGAAATGCCCCAAAGTGCACACAAGTTTTACAGCTTCTTGACTACCTTGGTTTAAGTGTCGACAGATTCTCTGTGCGTCTTCACTTCTTGACGCTCTACTGATGAACATCGTCACAGCAGAGGCTAGTAAGTGTTTGTCAGTGTTATATATATACACTCAATGACGGTTGAGATCTCCTGGGGACTGGCTTACAACAATGAGCAAAGTTTTGAGTCGTCTTTTGTCGGTCCCACATAAAGCATGTTACAACCTTTGTTTGACTGAAGGAATAGTGTCGGGGGAGCAAAACAGTCATCTGAGACACTTTGCAAAGTTAAAAGGATTGACAGATTCTGAACTGAATAGGTCTTCACATTGTTTCTTATGACGTTTACAGCACTTGCAAATGTTTAGAGAGTATTTCTAGCCAAATCAAGATCTGTGGAAGAGGATGGTGCGATACTTCAGCCACCTGACAACATTTACAAGTCCACACAGCATATTGTAGTAGTTAAAAGAGTAAGAACAGGTCACGTCAGTCCAATGGCCTGTTTCAATTTGAGCATCCTGTGGGGATGACCAGGAAGTATTGTCATCCGGGACAAATGCAGATGCCCATCCCATTGGAACTTGGGTACCAGATTTAAAAAGAACAGAGAAAGCTACAGTGCCATGACTCACTGAAAATACTCTTAATATAACAACGCCGAAGCCTATCTTTGATAAATCAAACTTAATTTCATTGTCAGTTATTTCAAGCTTGATCAGAAAAACGATGGTGAAAAGATCCACATTTTCTCAAAACACAAATCTATAAATCCAGCCTCCCACCTCCTTTATCTGTTGACACCAGATGTTGTAGCTGAAATAAGAAACAGCTTGAAAAAAGTTTAATGTGAAAATTCATCGCATCCTCTGTTTCAATGACTTCACATTATACACAGTACCAGTCCTCGATTTTGATTTGTTGTTGTTATTTATTAAGTGTATTTGAGTATTCAGAAAATCACTTTATAAGTCTAATGTATTATTTAAGAAGTGTCATGTACGTTAAGTGAATCACACTTTTAAATCACTCTTAAAAAACCATTAAAGGTCACATATTATACAAAATACACTTCACCATGTTTTTAAAACACTAACATGTGTCTCTAGTCTGTCTACAAACCCCCCAATGATGAGAAAAGTCCATCCTCTCCGTCTTTTCCCTGCTCCACCTTTCAGAAAATGTGTGCTCAAACAGGCCGTTTGGAGATTTTCCCTTCATGACATCACAAAGGGCAGTAACCCCTCCCCCAGGTGGGTGACACTCCCACAGCTAGGTGTTTGTTCTGCCCTCTGAGTCTGACTTCTCACCGTAAACAATAGGGCATGGAGCGAGAAAGCCTGAAGCCACTCAAGCCCTTCCAGAGAGGGGCGTGGTCAGACACAGCTCATTTACATTTAAAGCTACAGACACAGAAACAGCCTGTTCTGAGCAGGGCTGAAATAGAGGGGTTTATAGGCATGATCAAATACAGGATCAGAGCGGATTTAGAACAAGACACTTCTTTAAACTGGTTGAAAAGGACAATAATATGTGACCTTTTGTAACATAACACAGAGTAAGGTTTATTTTGTAAAGTGTCTCAAACTAACACGTGTTATGAATTGGCGCTGTAAAGATAAAGATGGACGTTTCTTTTTGTTAAAGTTTGTCTTGTATAGCAACAGTAGCTAACGAGGGTGGAGTTCAGAAGTGGGCGATTCCCGTGTGAGTTTTAACTTAAGAATTATTTCCAGCGTGGACCTTCTCCGTCAGCTCACCCTGTTTCTGCAACACCATGGACATTTGAGGATAATTCACAACGTTTGTGTTTCCACCTGACAACAGAGGATGGTTTGTGTTCACATCATGGAGATTATATCAAGAGCTGTAGCATTGAACTGATATCAAACAGCAAAACAAGGAGATCAGGATAAGTGCACATTGGAAAAAATAGTTCAAATCTTTTCTCTGACAAATAATAACATCATTATATACAGTACGCCATCCTCGCTTCCTACAGGTTATTTTCACTTGAGCAATCTGTTGATGCTCCGCAGAAAAAACAGGGAGAGAAAAAAAACTGCAAGATGGCTGCAGTGTGCACAGTAAGTTTTAGAGCTAAGGCAGATTGATGGGAAAGAAATCAAAACAAATCAAACATCTGAGAAATAAAAAAAGAAACTCGTGCCACATAAGAGTTCCTTCAGTCATTTTCTAAAGGTTGAATGTTTTCAGTCATTGAGTCTAAATTGATGCTTGTTGTAATTAAAGTAACACTAATTGAATTTATCTTCTGTAACGTGTCAGATCTCATAGAGCATCCTAAATGAATAATCAATATGTACATGCATTGTAGACGAGAAAGGTACGGTCTTAGCTGAAGAAATAGCTCCACTTTAGAAATCTTTTAAGTTCACCACCTCAATCAGTGAATCAATGAGCGTAAAAGGGAATAAAGTTACACTTGGAAAAGCCACTTTTCTCTAGATAAAAATTTAAAAAGTTTTTTTTTCTGTGGAGAGATGACTACCATTGACTTTGGAAAGGGGTCAAGGGTCATGAGCTCTACTCGTCTCAAAACAAGGACGTGAATCCTTTTGATATCATGCTATATGAAAACGAATGTCCATGACAAATCGTTCAACCAGGCCATAAGCTACAAGCTTATATTTGCTAACGTCATATACAACACTGAATACAAAGCCTTCAATGTTGAACAGGATCAGTTGGTCCATGCAGGCAGTTCTGAGGTGTGCAAAATCACCAACACAGTTCTCAGCCACCCTTTGAGTTGGAGCTCAGAAAGACGAGCTCGTGTGAAAACATGACGTATCAGCACGAAGAAGCTTTAATACATCAGGTTCATTATCGACTTCAGTCATCCCTGACTTACACGTGTCAACTGTCAAACTAAACAACTAACCAAAGTTAAAGGCACAGTGCACACAATTAGGAGATGTTTCTCGGACTGTAGGAAACGTTTATTAATGTGTAAATCTTAAAAGGTCTGTTTTATTTGATTTACCACCAGACTTTAAGCAGCTGTTGAAGAGGAGCCACAGTGGCTACTTTGAATCAGTCAGGTATCTTGTTTCGTCTGCTTGGTTGAAAGTATCAGGATCATTTTATTTATTTATTCAATGGTAAGTAAATCATTTTTTGAAGGATTAAAAATGTTTTTTGTTTTGTTTTATGTTTTTTACCTGCAGAGATAAATGAGCACCGTTACCACCTTGATGGGTATGGAAAGGCCTACAAGGGTACAGGTTAGGGTAAAAACTGGAAGCATGGAGAAGCTTATAAGAAAAACACCTCGCCAAAACGTAGATCCAGTCTGCTCTAAAACCACAGATAGTCATTTAAGAGAAATAAATAAAATATAGATTGTTTACAGTTCAAAGAAACATGATGTAACGATGTGAGTTTATAGGTCACATATTGTACAAAATTCACTTTTAACACTAATATGTGTCCCTAGCCTGTCTATTGACTTCCTAAATTATGAGAAAAGTCCATCCTCTTTGTCTTTTGCCTGCTCCACTTTTCAGAAAATGTGTGCTCAAACAGGCCTTTTGGAGATTTTCCCTTCATGACATCACAAAGGGCAGTAACCCCTCCCCCAGGTGGGTGACACTCCCACAGCTAGGTGTTTGTTCTGCCCTCTGAGTCTGCCTTCTCACCGTAAACAATAGGGCATGGAGCAAGAAAGCACGAGCCACCTAAGCCCTTCCAGAGAGGGGCGTGGTCAGACACAGCTCATTTACATTTAAAGCTACAGACACAGAAACAGCCTGTTCTGAGCAGGGCTGAAATAGAGGGGCTTATAGGCATGATCAAATACAGGATCAGAGTGGATTTAGAACAAGAAACTTCTCACACATGTTTAGGGGACCTTTGAGACTTATTTAAACTGGTTTAAAAGGAGGATAACGTGAGAATAATAGACTTTAAAATAGACAGAGGCGAAGTGGGAACTGTCCTGAGTTGTGACGAGGCAAAACTTCACCTTTTTGGAGACGCCCTGTTCTCTGAGCTAAAGTGGAGAGGGAGCATCCGACTTGTTCTCAGTGCGTCTTGTCACCCATTGAAAATATCTGAAGTGTTATGAAGCGTAACTTTTTTAAAGTTACAGGCATCAACATTTGATGTCGTCCATGCTATTTTCATTCATTCATGTGGTTTCATTTGGCCTCCATCACTAATATTATAGAAATGTCTCAAGCAATACTACAATAACAAAAGAAGACGTCGAGGCTAACGGGGTATCATGGGAGTTCTCTCTTTTAGGGATTGAGATTGTAAATTAATTTTTTTAGAAATTCAAAGTTATCCCACACCAATGTGTCTACAAGAAATAAGTCAAACTGAATCAAACATGCAAGAAGCAACCCTGTTTGTGTATCAAAAAACCCTCGAGAGAAATGGAATATGAATGAAATGGAGGACCATAAATCCAAGGCACAACGTTTTTTTAAAGATGTCCAAACAGAGATGCCATGACTGTGGCTCGAAGGTTCGTTAATGAAGAGGAGATTTCACAAAGAGGCTTAGATATCGAGTCATGTGGATGAGACCGTCGCTTTTTTACACCTGACTTGAGCGCACAGTCTTCAAGCAAGTCTCGGAGTTTCTGTCTAAAAACAATCTGTTTGATCCAAATCAGTCAGGCTTTAAGCGGGGCCACTCTACTGAAACTGCACTACTCTCAGTAACAGAATCGCTAAAGGCGGCCGGGGCGGCAGGTCTGTCATCAGTTCTACTACTCCTAGATCTGTCTGCTGCCTTTGACACAGTCAACCATCAAATCCTCCTTTCCACGCTCTCTGAGCTTGGCATCTCAGGATCCGCCCTTTGCTGGTTCGAGTCCTACCTCTCTGGGCGATCCTTTAGAGTGTCGTGGAAGGGAGAAGTGTCCAAAGCGCACAGCTTATCCACAGGGGTACCTCAAGGGTCAGTGCTTGGTCCCCTCCTCTTCTCCATATACACAAGCTCACTTGGTTCGATAATCCGCTCTCATGGCTTTTCATACCACAGCTATGCTGATGATACCCAGCTCTTCTTGTCATTTCCACCAGGCGATGTCACAGTCTCAGCTAGAGTCTCGTCATGCCTCACCGATATCTCTAAATGGAGGAATGAACGGCACCTTCAACTCAACCTTTCAAAGACTGAGCTCCTTGTCATCCCAGCCAGTCCCTCTATGCAGCCACAGATCAATATCCAACTTGGAACAACCAAACTCATGCCCACAAAGTCTGCCCGGAACCTGGGTGTCATGATTGATGACCAGCTAACCTACAAGGTTCAAGTAGCCTCGATTGCCCGATCATGTCGTTTTGCCCTGTACAACATCAGGAAGATCAGACCTTACCTGTCAGAACATGCTACACAACTTGTGGTACAGGCTCTTGTGCTATCACGCATAGACTACTGCAACTCCCTACTGGCAGGTCTTCCTACATGCACAACCAAACCTCTGCAGATGATACAGAACGCAGCAGCACGACTGGTCTTCAACCTTCCAAAAAGAGCTCATGTCACTCCGCTGTTCATCTCCTTACACTGGCTCCCAGTCACTGCTCGCATTAAATTTAAAACTCTGCTGCTCGCCTACAAAACAGCAACAAAAACGGCTCCTCCTTACTTTGACTCTCTATTTCAGGTCTACACTCCCTCCCGTCCACTACGCTCTGCCAATGAAAGGCGTTTGATCCAACCTTCACAACAGGGTCCAAAGACGAGGACTAGACTCTTCTCCTCTGTCGCCCCCCGGTAGTGGAATGAACTTCCAAACTCCATTCGATCTGCAGAGTCCCTCTGTACCTTTAAGAAAAAGCTAAAGACCCAGCTCTTTCAGGAATACCTACTAACCTAACTTAATGATGATGATCTCGATAGTATTGATGTAATGATGGTAATGATGATGGTTTTTGTTTTTGTTTGAAAACGACGACGTATAAGATGGTTTATATACTGATTAGAGTCTCAGAACGGAAGTTAATGTTGTGCCTTGCCTCTGGGCAATGCCTTTCAGCACCTGTGTGTCCAATCAAAGCTGATCGTTCGTCCTTACTGACATTGTTCCTTTATTTTTCCTTGATCCTTGCTTGTGTTGTTCTTACTCTCTGATGTACGTCGCTTTGGATAAAAGCGTCTGCTAAGTGAATTGTAGAATTGTAGAATTGTAGACTTGAAACTCTAGCTTGTGACGGCTTCAGAAGCTTTAACTTAGTCAGGTGAAATGCGACGTCAGGTACTGTAGGAGCAGGAAGTAAATGCACAGGTGAAATCTCACATGCAAAAAAATTAAATAAAAAAATGCATTGCAACCTTTATGACAAGACCTGAATTTATGGTTTCAAAGATAACAATTTATTGTGACTCAAAGTCAGAGACCCTCCTCTCTATTTACACAAAAATAGGCAAGAGAAACGAACAATATAAGATGAATGACAACAGTTAGATAAGAAGGCGTATTAGCCCCACATCAGCTTGAAAACCAGGAAGAGAAAAGCTGAGAGCAAAGGTTTATTTAGTAAAGGTATACGTCGGTGAAACGTTTCTTCTACAACACTTCAAACAGGTTCTCTAACTGCAAAACAAACAGTGAAGTACAAAACGTTTGTATAAATTAAAGAAAAGCTCGTGTGATCACCCGACTACATTCATGATGATGCTGCCTTAATCTTTCAACCTCATCAAGTTTGTCTGAGAAGCGGGAAGTCACTGTACTCATTAAGATGTAAAACAGATGTCAACCTAACCAAGCAAAGAAAGTCCAGATCACAGGCTAAGCCTTCTCTGTGTGAAACACCCCCGTAGAGACTTCAAAAGGCTCCCATCAGTGTAGCGGGGGATCCTTTTGACCGGCCGTTTCCGAGGAGATATTGAAAAATAAGCCCCTCCCTGTATAAAAAGGAGAGCCAGTGCAGAAGGGTACTACAAACATACTGTATATCAGAACATATGTATCACAACAGCTTGGATTCTCTGTACAACAAAGTTTTATTGATGACTGTTTATTTAATGACTGTACACCGTTTGGGAATATAAAGGCTGAATCTGAGCTTCTAGACATTTGATACTGAATTGATTATTCCTTTGGTGCTACATGGTTTGAATTATTCACATGTACAGTAGCTACTCTTCTCTTTTTTGTTTGTTTGTTTGATTCCCATAATTGTCGAGGCCAATCCGTAGAGCGTTATTGATGTAAACCACTCATCCGTGTCAGCACAGATATGTTTGAAGCAGAAATAATGCTGCTGCCTCGAATGTGTTCTGAAGTAAATATTTAAAAAGCGTCACGTATGACTGCAATGGATCCGTGTTCACAGTTTCACCCTGGACAGAAGAAGCTTGCGATGAAAGAATCCATAAATAAAAACAATGAAATCTTCTCTCTGTCTAATCCTCATGCAGCCTAACTTCAGACATGTTTACAGTAACTTTCTCGGCCAGCTCGGAGAACACATTTAGGCTGTTTCCTGTCCCAGCAGCCCCTCTGAGGTCTGTGCTGCAGGTTCTCAATACAACGCAGGGTCGGAGTCTGAGGGGACTAAATGGACCATGTTTCATCAGTGCTCACATACAGAAGACAATTTTAAGTGAATTCACAGGGACTGTTGCCTTAGTCAACTGATCACATGAAAAGTAGAGCCCGACCGATTAATCAGCCAGCCGATAATATCGGTCGATATGAGCATATCGGTATCAGCAAATTTTATTGAATGTATGCGCCGATATTACTCGATTTATTCACCTGTCTAATAGCATTTTATTTGAGTATCATTGTATTACACTAGGAGCTCTCTTTCTGGTTGTCTCCAGCAGAGGGCGCTATGTGGATTACAACAAGCATCATCACTCTCCAGAGTGTCGAGCAGTGACGCACGTATATGCAGTTACTCTCCAGTTGAGTTACTATCTTGTCTTCATTAAGTGTTTGATAACTGCGTTATGTGTGTATCTCTATATCTTTCTATCTCTACAGATCTAACATAGATCTGAGATAGATATCGGCCAATATATCGTTATCAGGTTTTTTATCGCCTCAATATCGACATCGCTATCGGCCCCAAAAATCCCTTATCGGCCGGGCCCAGATGAAAAGTAATTAATTTTAAATGGAACCCTGGTGGCTGACATTTTGCAGCCCGTTGGAGTGTCTGAGTAGTGGGTATCTTCGCCTCTGACGTGCCTCAGATTTATGTCTCTACATTGTTGTATGTTGCTAAATGAATGCTTGGTCACACAGTCGGGGAGACTGAAGTAATAACCGAGTTAACAAAACACAGATGACATCAATGATGGAACAAGTACTTGTTGGAAATCATTGCCTTTGCATACCTGTATGCATTTCGATCTGCAACATTGAAACGTCTCTCCTCTTTGCTGATCCCAAAAGCATTTATGATTTAGACATAATGATCAGTGCTAGAATAACTATCTTAAAAAAAAGAAAGAGGAAAAAGCTGAAAACATCTTCTCCCCCCCACCCCCCCAACGTCTCCAGGTGACACCAAAACACATCTGCAACTTCTGAAAAAAGGGGTTTTGGAATGAATCAAGAAAGTTTCAAAGTCTCTCTGGAGAAGCACCTGGAAGTTGCTGAATGGACTTTCTTCTAAGCAATGTTCTGTTACGATTGCCAAGTGTTGGGGGGGCAGTAAACATCTCCAGCCGACACACAGTCAAAGTGTGCCGTGGAAGGGGCACATGTCATCCTGCTCACATTGTTTGACGTTAGCTATAATATGAGTGCATGTAGTTATTTTCTCTTCTTTAATTCAAATCCTTTTCAGGGAGGGCCGTGGGTTCTTGTTTCCTGGTCACAGTATGATTTCTTTGATTTGTTTGATTCTATTTTAATGTGAGAAATTTCAGGTCAATGAAAAAACAACAAATAAACAAAGTTTAGCCTTTAATGGATAGGAGAGCACGTTTGACGTTATGTCTCTGTGAGTGATGAGCTGTAGTCTACTTCTTTTTTTTTTACCAAAGTGGTACTTTTTTTTTGTTTTCAATCAAGATAAGAATAGGAGAAACCAGACCAGTCAAGAAGAAATCCAGTCCAGGCCACTCAGAAGTCACCAAAGCAGACCAAACAGAAACCAGATCCCCTCTGGTCTACAGCTTCACAGCTGTAAACTCTTCCATGCTGATGAAATATGTGTACCTGCGTGTTTGACAACAACAGAGAAAGAAAAAGCCAAAGAGACTCTATGATGGTTTACGACGGGGTTGGTCGCGTGTGTGTTTCTGAGTGTGGTTCTCTAGGTGAGAAGGTCCTCCAGTGGTGTTTCTACGACACTCCATTCACCAGCGGAGGAGCGTCCTGTTTTTCCTTCTTCATCCCTCGGTCTCTGATGGGTCTCTGATGGTGATGGCGAGATGGGCCCTCGCTGCCAGCACTGATGCCAGCTTGGGAAGAGTTAGGACCTCCTCCTCGGCCTCCTGAGGAGTGCTGCACGCTGCGCTCATTGTTACCGTCCACACGGATCTGTGGAAGACATGAAGTACGGCCTGATTTCACAGTGCACAGCTACAAGAGAGTTCTATGAATGGTAAATGGACTTGAGCTTGTATCGTTCTTTTCCAGTCTTCTGACTACTCAAAGCGCTTTTACACCGCAGGTCACACCTACACATTCACACACTGATGGCAGAGGTTGCTATGTAAAGTGACCATCAGAAGTCACTCATCCCATTCACACACATTCACACCGCCAACGAAGCAATTCAGGGTTAAGTGTCTTGCCCAAGGACACATCGACATGAGGCTGCAGGAGCTGGGGATCAAACCCTCGACCTTCCGGTTGAGAGACGGCCGACTCTACCAACTGAGCCACAGCCGCCCTGGGAACAAGCGCATGATCAATGATAAATTGGGACATTTTTATCAAGCGCCTCAGGATTACTCTGGGCGTGTGTAAATAGTTAATTGCACTCTTAATATTGTAAATAACAGAGTTAAAGAGTATTAAAACGTGGAAGCTATATAACCAGGAGGAAACAGCGTTATGCAGTAACTCTGTAATGCAATCCTTTGAATTTGTCCATATATGCGATTAGTTAACTACAAAGCCTGTAATTCACTGACAGCACTAGTTATTATTACTTAATCTGAATTACCAGAGTAGAAAATCAAGTCAAACTTAATTAGTCAGACTTTTGGACTTAGGAGTAAAGAACAACTCTAACTGAGGGAATGATTTCTATTTTAGGCTTTTTGACCACCTGGTATCACCTGCAGGTGTCTGGCAGAACGACATCAGAACTTTGAACAAGCTTTTAAAACAGTGACAGAAGTAGATTTAGATTAAACAGGAAAGACTGCACGTCAACAGATGTTTTCAAAGGTTGAACATAGTATACCTCAGCATGTGTGCGTGTTTCTTGTTAGAGGAAGACATACACTGGGGAGTGATGGAGGGCAGACTGACTTATTACTGAAGAAGCACCTTGTTTTTGAAGGTCTCTCAGCTAGAGAAAAAAAGTTTAAACTGTCTTCCTGCGTGAGAATTTTTTTTGTGTTCAGCGAAGTCTACAACGTTCAGTTTCTGTGCAGCTGTGTCGCTCTTTTAGTTCTGTCTGTTTTCACTTCGTGGAGTTTGCACTCCTACTAGATAAAGTACGGTAGTTGAGCTGCAGTGAAGTTGTGAAGCAAATCGAGCGCTCGACGAGGTTTATTTACGGAAAAAAATACCCCCGTTTTCAGTAAATGCAGGATTATGACCTCGTGAGGGAGAAAAGATGAGAAAGAGTCGTGCAGCCAGACTGGTCTGCGTGTGTTACCTGTAGTGTGTATGTGTGTGTGTGTGTGTGTGTGTGTGTGTGTGTGTGTGTGCGCGTGCGTGTTACCTGTAGTGTGTCTTCAGGCCCTCTTGGCTTAGAGTCTCTAACTTGACGAGGTCTCGGGTCGCTCCACTGGATGTCTTCACCTGAGACGAGACGGACAAATCCTTGAGTCCCCACTCACAAGCTTCATCCCTGTTCCTCTACACCTCATGAGATCATTTAAACCAACATGTTCTTAGGCTAAGTGAAATAAAAAGAAAACACTCCACAAGCCCCTTCATGTCGGGTAAAATCTGTGTTTGTAACAGATCCAATGACCGGGGAAACAGTTTTAAACTCTTAATATAAATCAGCTTGAGAATCAGGAATCTTATGAATCGATTCTTCCCAATGATCAAGACTTTGGTTTCATGAAAAACCAAATCAAACAGCCAATTCTTTTCTCTTGTTTACTCTTCACTTTACTTTCATTGGCTTCATCTCAAGTCAAACTGATTTAGAAAGTTGATCAAGCTTTTCCACTGAAGATATTCCAACCCGTCTATGAGTTACCCAAACTATCATCTGAGGACATTCCCAAACGGGCCCAAAATCAGTGACGGCAAATTCAAGTTCCTACCAACCTTTATAGCCTCCCCCGCCTCTTCCTCTCCCCCCTCTGCCTCGCAGCCCTCCTCCGCCCCCTCTCCTTCTCCCGTCTGTTCGTCTTGGCATTGTCCCGCCTCCGGTCATTAGCTCCTCGGTTGGGGCTAGCGACCAATCACTGAGCTCCTCTCTGTGGTCGGACTCGGTCTCTGATGCATTTGACGCCTCTGAATTGGTGCCTAGAAAGTCGGGACGACGTATTTTAAATTTAATTTAAACATTTAACCATTTCATTCAATAAACATAGACTTGTACGAGCATGGTACTTTAAAGGAGACATGATTACATTACTCATAGTTTGTGTTCATCAAAATGTTATCTTCTCTTACCTGAGGCAAAAGCTGCACCGCCGCCTCTTCGCCCTCGGCCTCCTCTTCCTCCTGCATAGGGCTTCCCTCCTCCTCCAGCTCCTCTACCAATCCCCATCCCCCCCATGCCATTATCAAACACGTAGGTCTTGTCTTTGAGGTTCCGAGGCCCCGTCCCTCCTCCTCCACCTCCTCCTCCTCCTATCTGCCTGAGCTGCTCGTCAATCTGAAGGCGCTCCAGACGAAGCTGATCCACCTCCTGGAAATCAAGGAGTTAAATAAATATTACACCTAGTATATTTCAATGTGCACTTAATCCCAATCAACCATCTGAAGAGGCTACATGTAGTGGAAAGTCTTGCAGTATGTAGCAGGGTGATAAGCCTTTCATCAGTCGTTAGTCTCTCCCTGTTGTGTTACAATCAGAGGCCTGTAAAGTCGCTTCCACACATGCACTCCTGAAAATATCTAGATCATTTCAGGAGGACTGCTACGGAAATTCTCCCATCTTCATTCTCTCACATCAGCTCACTTGGACTTGCTTCGGAACAAATACTAGGGGTCTAATTCGGCTGTTTGTGTTCACATATACAGCTCCTCAGGGAAATATCAGGAGTTTTCTGCAAATGTGAAAGCACTATAAGAGTGATGATCCTGAACTCTTGTGTGGCTGGGAAATTCCTATAAAAAGATCTGATCAAAGACCATTAATTAAAAAACATACTGTATAGGGTTAGGGTTAGGGTTACCCTTGGTGCACAATATTCTCTTCTATTGTATTCAGTATTCAATTTTGGTCCACACCAGAAGATTTCATGTTTGAATTAGTTTTTACATTTTACTTTTGAACATTAGAGAGAAAATGTAGAAATAACAGCAGAAATAGAAAAAGGCCGCTAACGTGTGAGAGACAGTCATCATGTGATCACTGAGAAAGAAGAACTTCACGTGTCAGAAAGTATTTGATGTCATCAAATTGATATCATTCAACATTATAGCATTCATGTGTGTGTGTGTGTGTGTGTGTGTGTCACGTTTCAGTCTCTGAGAGTTGCTCTTTTTCTGTTAACAGAAGAACAAACACACACACAATACATACAGTAATGTTAGCTAACTAAAATAAGCTTCTTTGTTTATACATGATTGTGGGAGCCATTTTTAGTTTATTGTTGGCATGTCGTAATTATAGATTTATCTTGATATATTATTTTTGAACACTAGGGACACTGAAAGCACAGGGGTGTGTGTGTGTATATATAGTGGTATAGGTGACAGGAAGAGGGAGACACAGGTAGGGGGAGCACAAACAGTTCTCACCAGACCGGCATTCATGGTCATATCAGCACTCAGACAAGCAACTGGAAATGGTATGTTTTGTTCTCATTTTATCCATCAAATCACTACAATAAACCATCAACTCAACTACAATAAAGGCTGGAAAATCATTGTTTGCATCTGCGTAAGACTTCACCCCTACCTATGTATTAATGGCAATAATTGGGACAGAGGAACAAAAAATTGGAAAATTGCCATTACAATGATAACATACTCTGTAAACAAATGTTGATACGCACGCACGCACGCACGCACGCACACACACAAATGCTGTAATGTTGAATGATATCAATTTGATGACATCAAATTTCTGAGGTGAACATTGAACATGACACTGACATGTATCTGACCTTGTTAGAGGTTGTGCTAGACTTTCTTGTTGTCTGTCATTTGCCAGACAAAGCCTGGGCTCTAGCAAGACAGACAGGCACAGCAGCCCACTGGCTTTAATTCAGACAACTCAGAAGTAAATGCACACATTCACTAAGAAAAGCGAAAAACCTCTTATCATCAGGAGATGATTTCTAGTTGTTCTTCAAACCCATCAAAATTCTGGAAAGCAGTGAATATAAACAAAAATAAATCCTCCATCTTTCCCTTCTTACGTTACTTTAAATGATGGCCAAACAAATAAAACCTCAGAAATGTGCAGTGCTTTTAACATCCAGTTTGCTGCTTCTGGGAGTCAGTTTGAAACATTGTACTCTGGAAGTAATGTTAATAGCCTGCCGTTGGCTCATATTCCCACCTCTAACCAATTCCCTAAATGTATTATACAAGCCTTCTCTTCCTCTGCTGTGATGGAGGCTCTGCACTCTTTAGACATTAGGAAAGCAAGGGGAGAAGATAATCTAGAGCTGTACGTTTTAAAACTCTGTGCCCCTCTAATCTCTGAACCAATTTCTTAACTTTTTGATTGATACTGGAGTTGTCCCTCAGGTCTGGAAGTCAGCACACATCGTCCCTCTGCATAAGGGTGGTGACAAAAACGAACTTAACAACTACCGGCCGATTTCCAAACTGTCTAGCCTCTCTAAAATCCTGGAGTCATTAGTCAACAATCAACTAAAATCATTCCTTTCAAGAAATTCTGTATTAAGTCCTCACCAATCTGGTTTCAGAGAAAAACACAGCACCATATCAGCAACTACCTTAGTCATCAATAATATTGTGTCTGCTATTGATCAAGGGAAATACTGTGCTGCCCTCTTTGTTGATTTAACCAAAGCTTTCCACACTGTTGATCACTCCATACTCCTACAGAGGCTATATGATGTTGGTTTCGACAACTCCTCAAATAAATGGTTTAAGAATTATCTGTCCAATAGATTGCAATGTGTGACTGTACAATCGGATCAGTATAACCGCAGTATAAATATCTTGGCATCTGGCTCGATCAATCCTTCTCATTTAAGTTTCACATTGACACATTAACTACTAAATTATGACAAAAAATTGTATATTTGTACAGAAACAAAGGAAACTTCCCTCTAGTGTGTAGAAAATGGATAATTGAAGACATCTTTCTTTCTGTTCTGGACTACGGAGATGTCATTTATAGACATGCTCCTGCCTCCACCCTCAAATCATTAGACTCAGTTTATCATTCCGCTCTCAGATTTATCACTGGTGACAAATATTCCACTCATCATTGCATCCTGTACGACAAAGTTGGTTGGCCTTCACTAACAGTCAGACGTGACATTGGCAGGTATTTATTTATAAAGCACTTACGGGTAATCTACCAGCATACATCACTTCTCTATTAATCTGGGCTGATAATCAGTATCTGACTAGATCAAGTGACTGGCTAATGTTGAGGGTCCCACGAGTTAACACTAACGTTGGGAAAACAGCCTTTACCTTTAGTGCTGCACACACCTGGAACACATTACAAACCGCATTAAAACTCAACACGATGGTTACCATTGGTCAATTTAAAAACATGATCACAAATTACTGTGCTCATGAGTGTAAATGTTATTAACTCTAGTTTCCTGCTTTGCTGCTTATTATTCAGTTCTTATATTCTATGTATTTGTATTTGTCTTTGTTGTTTTGTCTTTTATTTGTTTAATGTACTCTCGACATCATTGTCAATGAGGGCTTGCCCTCAATGATTTCTCGAGAATAAATAAAGGGAAAATGAAAATGAAATGAAAATGTTGACGGACAGGGTCGTAACATTTCCGTCATCTATAATGATCCGTCATTTTCATTTCTTATATTTTTATGATAATGAGACATTGCCTATTTATTTATTTATTAACTATTTATTTTAGCATTTGATTATAGAAACAAGTCGATCACATGTTACGTTTAATCTGCAGAACAATCTTAGAGCGCACTCACACAAGTTGTCCCGCATCGTTCTGAAGCACGATTGTCCCCCTCCCCATTCCCCATTCCGGCCTGCACTCACACTGCTCCTGGACTAACCGGGCCTAATGAGGCGTGCTCAGTTTACAAGACAGGCAGACTCGCTGTGGGGTCTGCATCCGCACATCGGAGAACATCACAGAGACCATGGCAGCTACTTTACTGACTTTACGGCTTGTTTTAGTCATGTTAGTCAGATACAGACAGAACACTCCGGGATTTCTCCATAATGAAGGCTGTCAGCGTTGTGTACCCACGTGCTTGTGTTCGTGCATGAACTGTACCGTGCCGAAGCACACCAGCTAGCTTAACCATGCTATGAAAACAACCAGCAGCTAGACAACGATGTAATGCATGTGAGGTTAGATAGCCTACAGGACAAAACAGTAACTAATTAATTATGCACACTCGCCACCAACTGGCGTGTGAGAATTAGAAAGGAGTGGTGGACACCCGGTGATTCTAATCCGTCAAAATGACAGCCTTCAGATTTTTACGTCATTGTTCAATAAATATTCGGTTAACGCGACCTCTGGGCCTTGAAGTGTTCAGTGATGTTCCTGAGGGACGACTCTTCTAATTATTGTCTCTGTGGTCGACGGTAAATTTGTCCCTGATAGCCACAGTTGATAAGAACCAAAGGTTCCCATGATCATTCAAAGGAAATGCATGTGGCTCATTGTTGACCCACTTATGGAAGCTTGAGGTAGTATTACAAAAAACTTCTATTTCTTAAAATATAGAAAAGAGAAGTGAAAATGTTGAATGAGATGATATCAGCTGTAGGGATGTAAAGATTAATCGTGAGGCAGTTAAAAATCAATTCAAAGGTGTCAAGGTTCACATCGACTCTCTGAAAAATGAATCGCAGTAACAGGGTCCGAAATCAACACCCGCCAAGCGCCAAATGCGGGTAGATTTTCCGTTTGTTGAGTACATTTCAGAGGGTTATCTGCCACAGGGCGGGTAAATATTTTACCAAAAGTCATAAAAACTATGCTATGAGTATTTAGCGCGTTTTATGTAGCTGCAGCCGGCTTTCCCTGCTCCTCTCTCTGCTGTCATGACTGTGAGCATCGCGGAGCACCCAGAGACACACCAATTTCAGCGCAAACGCACGCGCGCGCACACACGTACGGCGGGTGAATCCATTCTAAAATCATGCGCACCAGTCCCTCACACGTGTACCTGCCTGCCTAACTTGCACTAAACTTACCTAATTAAAGTAGTTAGGTATAGTGGCAGGTGTGGCATGAATGAAGCTACAGTGGTCAGGCGCGCTTCACTATCGAGCACCGTCTACGTGACATGTAACACTTAGAAAAAATTGCCAGGCGCTTAGGCGTGTACGCGTGTGCAGCTCAGTAAGCTGTGCAGTGCAGCGAGTATGTGCGAAGCAGTATGTCACGACGTGTGCTCCTACGCCTGAGAGTTTTTCTAGCTAACCCCTCTCTCTCTCTGCGCTCTTCTAAGGCTTATCCAGAGAAAGAACAGGATAGTCACCGTTTCTTATTAAATATTCAAAGTAAATGTTTATATTGTGTTCTATGTTTAAGAATATAACTAAACTATAACTCGTTTTCTGTCAAACAGGATTCAGTAATGTGAATATGATCAGATTCCCTTCTGCGTCTCCTCTCCGGCGACGCATGAAACAAAGAAGGTCCGAATGACCGGGATATTCATCCTCATGATTCCCCATGAGATCTTTTTCTTTTTCTTTCTGGTATAGCAGCGATCGAGGGACTTTTTTGTTGGATTTCTTCGGTTACTTTTTTGGGACGAACTGAGTTTATTTTGGAGGAGCGAACGGCCGCGTTGGATTATTTGTTTTTGATTAAAAAGAGACTAAAAGACCATTTAAACTGAACTTTCGTGGCTCATAATGTATATTTCGTTTGTTTGTGACTTTTAGTTTGTTATGGATTTATAAAGGGGTAAATTAAAGGGATATTTTTATTGTAAGCCTAATTAAATGCAACGCACCGTGTTTAATTACTTACCCAGATAGCAAACAATCATTGAAACAATGCGTTTTAATTAGGCCTACAACAAAAGTAGCGCACACACACACACACACACACACAGCGCGCGCGACCCTTTTAACTTAAAGTGCATCAGCACTTAGCCTACAGTTGATCCGTGTACGGACCGAGTCGGGAACATGTGATCCGTTCGACTTTTCTCCGTTCACTCGTCTGCAGCTAACTTAATGATAGCAACGTCATCTCACAGTCGCTGTTGTCTCAGTCTGTGAACGTCTCCACTCAGACTCTGTGAAACAGCGCTGCGTTATAAACACTGCAGATATAGTGCACGCTAAATGCACGCGCAGCAGGAGCAGTCAGATACACACACGTCTAATAATGAACAGGCTGATTATATTAAGTGTCTAATATTGTCAAAGCTAAATCAAGAGAAAACTTGTTTTGTGGAATAATGTGTTATGTATTATTCTCTGATGGATTTTAGTTTGTAGTCTGTAATGTTGTAATGCAGGGGGGTTCAGAGGGGAGCAGGTCTGGGTATACCTATTTAAAAAATAAAGGCCAGCAAATATATTTTTATAATTTCTCAATTCCCTGATCTGATAAAATGATTGAATCTGTGACTTTAATCTGTGATTGATTCAACAGAACATAATGCATCTCAATTAAATGTACTGTAACAGATGTGTATGTGACATTAAAACACAATTTGTTATTTCTGCCGGTAAAAAATATGTTTGACCAGTGAATTCTTTCATTCAAAAAGTCAAAAAGTTAATTTGGGACCCTGCAGTAACACCATGAGCGTCAGCAGCTGTAGAGCAGAGGCGGTTGGTTGTAACAAGCAGGCGTTACCATGGCAGCTGCGAAGCCAAACTATACTAACAAGCAGGTTTGTAGCCCCGCTCGCCCAAACGAGTGTAAGAGCCAAACAGATTACGAGGTGCATTGGTGTTTTCATGAAAAAATTAAAGGAATCTTTTTTTAGTCATAATTTTTCTTCAGTCTCATTTTGTAAAATAAATCGTGAAAGAATCGTATCGTGAACCCAGTATCGTGAATCGTATCGGGAGTTGAGTGAATCGTTACATCCCTAATCAGCTACAAAGTGACTGTAAGAAAACAACCTCATCAGGTCATTGTTGACCCACTTCTGCATCTAAGGGTTCATTCATGTGTCACCATGTTTCATGTGGTTTTTATTTACATTTTTAATGCATGCTGTTGAAACTCATTTTGTTGTAAAGCTATATTGTTCTGGCTTAATCATTAACAGTCTGAGACATGTTATACACAGATGGCAGAAGGGCTGAAGGAGAATTGTTATGGGCGCATGTGTAATAGTCACGTTGATGCACGTGCGTGACATGAAGCATGTCGTGCTGCCACTTTTGTGTTTTGATGTGATTCAAAACTGCCAGTTTTCTCGTTTCCACGCCTAAGCATGCACAGTCTGCGTCACCCGTCTGTACAGGCTACAGGCGACGCTGCTGAGTAACAGATTCACCAGCATGACGTCGGAGGCAGAAGCTCAAATACAGATTTGAAATGAGCGTATCCCAGCTACCAGCAGCACGTCGTCACATTGCTTGTTAATGCTGTGGCCACATATTCAAAACCACGGACGGAGACGGCGTGCTGCATGAATGTGAATCACAGGCAGCTCAAGATGAGAGCTTTAGTTTGATTAGAGGTTACAATCACTGGACTGGTCATGTAGACCAAACGTTCACTTCGGAAATTATTAGATGTGGTCAATGACGTATAAATTACACAAATGCAAGCCAGAAGTATATTTGGAAAGTTTAAGAAGAAACATGATGCTCCACCTTTCCTCTTCCTACTCTGTCTGTGTGTGTGTGTGTGTGTGTGTGTGTGTGTGTGTGTGTCAGAGGGCTGGACCCATTGTGTGATGAAAGTAGGAGGGGGTTTGGATTTGAAATCAGAGATTGACTTAAAGACCAAAACAATAAAAAGTACATTATCTTATTTAAATGTTAATAGATGTTCATAAAAAGAACCTGCATTTATCGGGTACTACATTTTTCTAAACAGAATAAATACATGTATGGTAATGTCAGTTCTTTCTTAAATCGTTCAGGCCTAAAAGGCAGCATGAAAAGCAAAGCACCCTGGGAGAAATGAGTGAAGGTAGCCTGATGAAACTCACCTTTAGGTAGTTCAGGTGATAGTCCAGCAGGACAGTGGCATTGGAGATGCTCTCCTTTGTCCCAACAAATACAAACGGAACCATTCCCTGTGAAAGAGGATCAGAGAGAGGAGAAAGTATTCATTCCCAGGAGTCCATTCACTAATTCTCACTGTTCACGAGCAGTAAGAAATATTCATTCATCTTTAAACTCTGGGCCTCATTAAGTTCTTAAAAAGATTTCTAAGAAGACTCTCCGTCAGATTCACCAACGTGTTCTTAAATCACTGATTGTTTGCAGCTGTGTTCTTATCTCTTTGTGTTCGTAAGTTGAAAGCTTGTGCCAATTAGCAGAGGTAACCGCCCACTAGGGCTGGGCAATATGACCTCATTTTGTGTGTGTGCATGTGAGTGTGTGCATGTGTGTGTGAGTGTGTATATACATATGTATGGTTGGTGTATGATCCTGTGTATGCAGTAGGAACATGTGTTGTTGGTGCAGGGTGTTTTAAAAATGTGTTTTGTGCTTTTGAATCTATTTGTTCTTTTATTTTAATGATAGTTTGTTTTGTGTCTGTTTTTGTCTTCTGTCACGTTGAGTTTACGTTTGTATGAAATGTGCTGTAAATAAAACGGAATTATTGGAATCTGAGGTCAGTCATTTAGGGGTACGAGAGTTAACCCTGACCCTTAAACTTCTTTCTTACGTAGGCAGAGACTTTGATCTCTTCTTACACACTGACCTCATCTTCTTCTGCTGCTCCTGCTGCCACCGTCACCGTCACTGCTGCTGCTGCTGCCGCCGCTGCCGCCAGGGGCTTTTTATCACTCTCAGGCTCAATACGAACACGCACCACACCAGATTTATCAACCACTTCCTGGATCAGTTTGCCGTTTTTGCCTATCACCTTCCCTGTTAGGGCAAAAACATATTCAGTCAGTCTGCTTCGACTTGAAGGTTTAGTACTCTCATTCATTCTTTTATCAAACCCGGGACGGTTCTCATCGTGAAGGTTAAGCCACATTCTCACCTACTAAGTTCCGGGGAACTTTGATGACGTCTTCAGAGAACTCCAGGTAGCTCCTGGCCATACGGACAGCCTCCTGATCCTACGACAAAAACACAGAAGAGATAACAAATCTGACTACACCTATCCCCCCACTTTAACTTGCGTATGAAAATATAAATGGGACAAGTTTGAAAGATGACCGCACAGATAAACAGAACATACAGCAGACATGGAATGTGAGGAGCAGCACACTTAAGGCACTCCTACATATCTGGGGACTTTACGAAGGACATCGTACCTCTCCATATATGTGGAAGGTGCAGGTCTCCTCATCCAGATCTATGTTAGTAACTCCAGGGACTTTTCTCGCCTGCTGAATGTTGGCCCCATGAGTCCCGATGGCCAAACCCATCAGATCATCCCGAACCACAAACTGTTCATGAAACCGTGACGCCAGCTGCCTGGAGCTCTGTGCAAACACAACAGAAGGGACAAAGAGAGGAACACAAGAACACAGGATCATTGGCACAACAGCGTGAGGAGGTGTGAATGACTCCTGTAGTCATAAAATGTAAAGTGAAACGCCTCCTGGAATAACTAAGTAATCTATTTATTATTGTTTGAAACTCTGTGTATATCTTTGTATTAGAACTGTGATGGCTGATGTCAAAGCTGCATGCATTCCTGACTGTTCAGACTGCAAAAGATCCGACATGTATCCGATTTAGGACCACATACAAAGTGGCCCAAATGGGATTTGAAAAGATCAGATTGAACTAATATTTGTTTTAATGTTGTGCTTTTAACGTTTGTCTTTCCATTTTTATTTTTCCTGTCCATTTGTCTTTGCTGCCACTGACGAGGGCTGCTAAACTGATGTCTTTGTTTTTATAGCAAAGAAGATAAAGATCTATTCTATTCAGATTTCATGCGACTTGTGCGGTTCAAACTGTCGTAAAAAATCTGATCTGAGGCACATTTGAGCAAAAACAACAGCTTGGGGTCACATTTGCCTTCAGCCTGCTCTATGACAAACTCCTGTCTGCTGTTTGTTAGTAAATGTATGAATGGTTCTGGATGGACTGTAAAGAAAATCCCTTTGTGATGAATAAAGTTTTTCTCCTTTCAAAAACTCTAAAGTGACAACTTACTGAATAAACAGACTTCACTCACACAAACAGGAACGTCCATACACTAGAGGTGACTGTAAGCCTCATTGAATGTCTGTATGTGTTTGTGTATATTCACCTCCAGCTGTCTGCTGGCCTCTTCGTTCCTCAGCATGAGAGACAGTTTGGTGCGAAGGCTTCTGAAGTGCATGTCACTCATCATATTGGCCCTCTTTGTTGTGACCTCATTCACAGACTGCGAGAACAAGAAGAGCTTAACTCACACAAACAGTTTGACTCTAATGTTATTGATTGATCGTATCTGTAAATTATGAAACAGAGCGTCTGTCAGACTTGCCAATGACAAAGAAAACTTAAATGATGTAAATAAAGAATCCTTTAAGAAATAGACATGTACATGTTCTTTTAAATAAAAGTTATTCAGTTACCAAAATGACCAGCTGCTTTTTCTCGGAGTCGTAGGTGACACTGAATGCTCCCACAGCCTTTTTAAAGTCTTTGTGTGCCGATTCCTTGGAGCACCTATCAACGCAGAGTTACACAAGCAATCATTATTATTATTTATATTATTATTATTGTTGAGGGACAAAGGCAAATACCTGCATGTACGGTCACAAACATGTGCAAGTCACGGCCATTTCAAATGAAAACTGGCGTAGAAACATCGGATTCCTAAACGTACAGGTTCAAATGTTTGCATGTCGTATTGTCGACTTTGACCATTTCTGTTCTACGAGCATTTAGCCAAATATAAACCCACACGGGGTTTGTCTGACAGAGGGCAATAAACAGCTTCTGTTTTTAAGTTAAATCCCTTTGACAAGGTACTAATACCACTGTTGGACTCATTCCCCGGGGTAACATGGCCCAACAGCTTTGCAGAAGTTTTAGCTGGTTCTCTTTATGCTTTGTTTCTACTTCCACATGGACAATGTGCACAGAGCATTTACTCTTAGTGCGCACTCGCACTAGAAAAGTTGTCCCGTACCGTGCTGCACTCACACTGCTCCAGGACTAGCCGGGCCTGAGCACGGTTACCTCTTGTGCATAAGGTCTTAATACAACACATGCATGGCTTTACATAATTATGAAGCGTGCTTCGTTTACAAGACAGGAGGACTCAAGAAAAAAAGGGTATGTGCATGAACTGTACCGTGCCACGAATCGGAGCACTCACACTAGTCAAAGAACTGGACTTAAAGCTTGAAGCGTGCTTGGGCACGGTACGGATTGCACCCTTAGTAAACATTTCAGTGCTTTTAAATCTCTGGTTTCTTAACGTCTCTCTTGCAGTCCAAAATCTTCTGATAAAGAACATCTTACATGAACTTGGGTGTATTTGCTGGACATAACAGGATGTGTGCAGACTCACATCTGTCGTAGATCCTCTGGTACGTCCAGTCTGATCTTGATGAAGGTGGTTTTGTTGGCTGGTTTATTTGGGTTGACCGGCCGTAACCGCTCCAGCGTCACTATCTCGTTTAATGTAGCATCACATGCAGCATACTCTATGACATAAAACTGGAGATACAGAGGCAACAATAATGTCAGAGTGAGCTTTTTTATACATTGTGAAAGTCAAATATGCACAACAAACAAAGGATTAGAAAAGAAACACAGGTCACAACTGTGCATCAAATAATATCTCAGTTTGAAAGATTCTATCTTCTGTGGACTGTTGCAGCAGCGAAGTGTACGTTCTTAAGTTATGGTGTGAAGTCCACAACGTTGAAACTAGCTAGGTTCAGACTTAACTTCTGTCATAGGTAGGATGCACCACAGAGACGTAAGGTGTATCCTAACAAGTAGAGCATAACATCCAAACTAACCTTTTTTAGGGTCGTTTTTACTTCCTGCAGCCAATCAGTGGAAAGCATTTTTGTATGCAGTTTTCATTACAGTGCTAATTGTCTCTGAACAAACCAACGGCTGCAAATTAACTTCTGTTAACTGTCGTTAATTTTACAATTAGCAACGAAAATGTATTTCAAATATGACAACGCTTCACGATAAGGTGATAACAGCTACAACCTTTATCTAAGGCCGGTGTAAAATAACCACAGGGTCATCGAGTCATACAGAGCTGGTGATGGTCCTGACGCCTTGTTCCTAATGCTGGATAGTCTTGCTAATAGAGGAGCTATCATTTAAAAGTAGATATAAACGGGGAACAGACGGAGTAAGTTTCTCATTAATCTTCACAAACCAACGTGAAGGTTGCATTTCTGTTACTTTTATTTGATCTATAACTTCTTAAGACCTTACTTTTTGAAACAAAAGCTGTAAATCCTCTGTTGCCTGTTGACTCACACAACCCCACCCGTGCCCTTTTCAGATTGTGGTTTAGCCGCCCTACTCCACACCTGCTCATCCATATGTGGCCTGCTATGACCGGCCTACACATGTAGATACATGGTTACCCAGCAATGAAGACGAGGTGCAGCTGATTATGGGAAGACACAACAACAAAGCTGTGTTCCTCACATGAACATGAACAGCTGCACTTGTATTCAGCTGTCATTACCCGTGATGGCAGCAGAGTTACACGCATGTTTACGGACAAGTGACACACAGACGTAACACAGTCTAAGCTAATATCATTTCTCTTGTACCTACGTCATAAGAAATGAGAACCTGATGATTTTTCTCTCATTTTAAGTGGCTTGGCATCTGAAGTCCTGCAGTGTGACTTTTGCACGAGAACATCACAAGGGCGATGCTTAAACAATATTTTGTGCAGCTCTATCAAGATCTAATTAAACTTACTGATATGAGAACGGATGTTTTCGCCTTCTCGCTAATATCTGCTGTTCTGATTCGACTGTTAGCCATTATCTTAGCGCTTCATTTCATGAGGATTTTGCAACCTCGATACTGAACGGGGTCTGAAGCCTACCTCTCCTTTGACCATGCGAACCTTGGCCAGCCACCATCCACATGGCTCCTTGTCGTTAGCCCTGGAATATACCTGGAAACAAAGACACACAGGGTTCACTTTGCAAAGCTTTCTAAGTTTCACCCAAACTGACATCAATACAACGGGCAAAGAATCTGAAACACGAGACATGCGAAGACGTTTGGAGTCATAGGTAAGTTACCATAAAGCATGTATGTGACTATATATATTTATCATATATAATCATTATGGACTTGATCTAATTCAGTGCAGATTTGAGGATGTTTTGAAAAAAGAGCATGTTCAAATTCTTTGCTCAGCACATATGACATTAATAATTAATAATGTATATAGAGATGCTCTTTTCTTAGTTCCAATCAGATTCAGATACATTTGCACCCACACCGTTATTTCTCTAGTCATAACTTATAATGTTATTGTTGGCATTAAGTGTAAGGTCACATACAGCAGTAATAAACCCAGCGCTGTATTTCTTATGTAAAGTGCAAAAAAAGCATTTAAATGAAATCTGTCATAAAGAAATGTATCTGAACTTTGTGCTGGCTTCACGTACAAACAGGAAGCAGCAACAACTGTGAACTTTTCAAATTCAATCTTTTAAACTGACGTGTAAGAGTTGGACTTTTGATCATATTGTTCCTTCTCGTCTGAACGTCGTCATGGAGACGAATTGTGGACACTTCTTACAGTTCAGTCTGAATGTCTTCAAAGTGAGACTGTACGAGCTGAGGATGTTAAAGTGTTCAACCATCTCTCTTGATCGGAGCCGTCAGTCCGATACATACGGTAAATTACGTCAATATCAGACCTGATGTCGATATAAGATCGGATCTGTCCCATCTCTAAATGTATATACTCTTAGTTCCATGATATGGAAATAAAACATTAACTACCATCAAATACGGAATAGAAGTCGCACCGGTATCTTTGGGGGGTTTCCCAGAAAGAAAAAGTTTTAAACTGTCTTCCTGCGTGATGATTTCTATTGTGTTCAGCAAAGTCTACAACGTGCAGTTTCTGTGCAGCTCTGTCGCTCTTTTAGTGCCGTCTGTTTTCTCTTTGTGGAGTGTGTCCTCCTACTAGCTACAGCACGGTAATGAGCTCTCAGCCTGCAGTGAAAGTTGTGAAGCACAGACCTCTAGCTTGCGAGCTCTCTTCCTGACTCCACTGGTAACTGATTAACTTTAATATAGGACTCTTTCAATCTCGACAAGGTTTATTTAGAGAACAATATACCACAGTTTTCTGTTCATGCATGAGGGAGGGAGAAAAGCTGTTATAAAGTAGTGCAGCCAGCCTGCTCTGTGTCGCTATGTATCCCAGCACAACGTGCGATCAGCAAGCAATACACAATGAGTGGGGATGTATTTTCAAACATGTCACCTCGCATGCAGTGTGTGATGGTGGCGGCTGCACTCTCGTTAAAGTGTCTGCATTTTATAGGCTACTGGTATATTGGATGCACCGGTGTATAAATCGCATGAAAAAATCAGTATTGAAGTTTTATACACCAGATTTTAAGGTAATTAAGAATTGTGTTTGCATGAATTATGAATCTTCAAGAGAAGCAGTGTACTTCCACTCTTAACAGAAGCCTAGTCATGATCTAAAGTCCATGCCCTGACTCTGAACAGACTGAAGCAGAAACCAGATCTCTGAGGAGTGGAAACATGTTATCATTATTTACTACTTCCAGTTCATTTATGTTTAAACATTAGCCTCAACTAACTCTTTGGCCCACACACACTGCATTCCTTTTTTTTGCAC
This sequence comes from Tautogolabrus adspersus, assembly GCA_020745685.1. NCBI lineage: Eukaryota > Metazoa > Chordata > Actinopteri > Labriformes > Labridae > Tautogolabrus > Tautogolabrus adspersus. The sequence continues at coordinate 4,491,555 of CM036540.1, forward strand.
TCCTACTATCCTGTATTTCTAATTAAATCATATCTGATAGTAAAAAACACTTTTCTTGAGTCATTCACTTAGTACTTAATCAGTCCCACCTCGACCTCATCACTTTCGTTTATTTCCTTGCAGAACCCTGTTGGAGGAGGAAAACGCACATCCTGGAAAGGGATCTGACGTTCTGGTTGCCAGCTGTGACAGAGAAACACACACAGAGGACAGAAATAAGCAGAAATTTCAAGATGACGACAGTACGTTATGTGTTGTTGTGTTTGTGCATTACTCACTTGTTTTCAAATGCCACAGTGACGGATCCTTCATGAACATCCTTCACAAAGGCCTACAAGAATTACAGGTGACAAAACAAAGGTAAGAATAACAACAAGACATAGCTGTACAAATAATCAATGCAGCTTTTTACTGGCATCAAGCGTGTAAAAGGGTACATTTTTTTGTGTCTCCACCGTGACTCAAAGCCCAGCAGCTTTGGGCTTGAGTCAGGTTTGGCTCTGCCGCTATCTGGTAAGTCAATGTGTGTCAAGTAGTGCAAGTAGGACATGCAATGCCTTGAAGGAAAAGGAGGAGATACTGTATAGAGCCTAGGCTAAGGGTTGCAATAGCCTGATTAGCTAACAGTTAACAACAAATGTAATCAAGAAAACTTTTCTCATTAAGGGAAACATGACAGGCGAGACAAAAGTGGCAAAGGGGAACATGCTGTGTAAAATTTGTCCCACGCATAGACTTACAACTGGGTGTGCTGTCTGGGTGTGCTGTCCAGGTATATTTGCAGACCGTTTTACCTTTTTCTTTTTCCCTATATGATCGAGATCTAAAATCATTAGCTTTTATCTCTCAAAAAGCTCCAGGGGGCGTGGCTTCAGAGCACCAGGCGAGGGGGCACAAGACGAGAGGCTCCAGGCGGCAGCCAAACACTCTTGCCCAAACCTCCAGCGACAATTGACACAGTCTAGTTAGCATTTTAATTATCCTTAGAAGTAAATGGTAAATGGACTTGAGCTTATATAGCGCTTTTTCTAGTTCCAACTACTCAAAGCGCTTTTACACAGCATGTCACACCTACACATTCATACCCTTTCACACACTGATGGCAGTGGTTGCTATGTAGTATCATCCATCAGAAGTAACTAATCCATTAATACACCGCCGGCGAAGCAGTGGGAGCAATGCAGGGTTAAGTGTCTTGCCCAAGGACACATCATACATGTTGCTCAGCTGGGGATCGAACCCTCGACCTTCTGGTTGAGAGACGACGACTCTACCGACTGAGCCACAGCCGCCCCAAAAAAATCGCAAAGACAAAACTTGTGTACAGAGACATACTGTAGGTAGAGATATTCTGCAGGGCTTAAACATTGCAGACAATCAAGAACTATTTAAGTCCATATGTTTATGCAGGTTCAAAGAAATTGGAAAATACATCATGGAACTGCAACAGAGAATTGGCCAAGGGGATAAAAGTCTGAGGCCATACGGGACCACAGAATACTATGTGGTGGACATGATTTATGTCTCACTGTGAGTCAGTGTTGTGTGACTTCTTCTTTTAGGAACAACCAAAGACTGAAGAAGCTCATTCATGAATAAAAAAAGCAAACCAAATTAACACAACCAGTTCAAAAATGTTCTCCTTCATCACCAAACTCCGACACAGAAGAAAAAGAAGAAAAAATAATCCACAATAACCTTCAACCCATTTGGCCCGGTTAAACCCTGTGAGGGCTATATTTAACACTTCAGAGATTAGCATCCTGGATCTTGGCATCAAAGTCCACTTCATCACCAACTCCAGCATGGTCAGGTAAAATACATATATCTGTATCCCATTTAGTTACATCTGTGAAGGGAACCCATGAAACACTGATCAAATGTAGAAACCAGGGCCTGAAAGTAATTTTTCAACATGACAGAATTTGAGCCAGTTAGCCTGATTCTTCACAGGCTAAACCAGAATCGGTTAAGGGCATACAAATGGTTTAATGGTGATCCAACAAAATTCCCACGAGGCACCCCCTGCAGTATGTGTCACCTAGATGCACTACATTTGTAATAAAGCAAAAGAAATACGATTTTAAGAGTTTCTCTGTGACATGACGTCAATCCCACAGGAAGTTAGCCATTTCAATTCATACTGAAATGTTTGTATCTTTTTACTCATATTTATCAAACGCCACCAAGGATATGTATTTAAACAAGATGAAACTTTTATCAGACAAGAGGAAGCTTTCATACAAACAACATTAAAGATGGTAAATGGTAAATGGCTTGTATAGTGCTTTTGTAGTCTTCTGACTACTCAAGGACACATCTGACATGTTGCTGCAGGAGCTGGGGATCGAACCCTCGACCTTTTGGTTGAGAGACGACGACTCTACAAACTGAGCCACAGCCGCATCAATCACCTCGTCGCGATTCAACAGGAACATTTGCACCAAACGTTCATTTAATGAACATTTAGGGCTGGGCAATATGACTAAAAATGTTGTCACGATCAAAATGTTCACATCAGTCGATATCAATAATTATCAAGATAAAACCAGATGGTTAATTGTGGATTAATTATTCTGTAGAATGACAAACTATACTTGAACAGAGGAACATTTCACAATCATAAGCACGGTGCTGGAAAACACTGAGAAAAGTTATATCGCGATAATTATCGTTGTCGTTTTATCGTCCCAACCTAAAGCAATCTACATGCCAATATCTAATCTTAGTCACTGTCCCGCCTTCTGGTGGGAACAAGTTAGCCTTAAATGACTGACATCATTTGATTGAAGTCATTTGAGGGTGATGATGTGAAACAAAAATAAAATTCTGTTATGAAGCAGAGCAGCTACATTAAGCAGCTGAGGCGTTGCTGTCTATCTCAGCACTTCACTCAACAGCAGAAAAAAAGTATAATTTGTTGTACATGATCTCGATCATTTCCTGCATAACATAAAACATACAGCTGTATATTTGGTTGTGTTTTTTTGAGTTTTGCTCAAACAGGGTGAGAGGCGGGGCAGCGTGAAGAAGGACAGACAGTGAGAGGAGAAATAGACAACTGGCAGCTCTATGTTTACATTACGTTAACACACGATATCCATAGAATAAACAATACTTTGTTATCCTATCACGTGTTTGAAAACACATCAATATATTTTAAAACTTGATATCGTCCAGCCCTACCTTTATAAATGTTTCACACATGTATACCTGTATAACTGGAGTGACAACACCTTGAATCCTTGAATGTAGAGTAACTGGTAACTCGGATCTAAACAATATAAATAGCACTAGCTTGCAAATAATGGACTCCACTCTCTTGATTTAGTTAAGTGATAAATGTGATAAATGTGTCTGATATCAGGGAAGAGTGTGTTACCAAGCTTAAGGAGTAAAGTGCTTCTTTAACAACTTTCAAGACTGTCAATAGGATCAACACAGCCAGGTACGTTAACATCTGCCAAACAATCAAATAGCAAGGCGCCTTGCCCCTGCCTTGCAAAAGACACACTCCCAACACAGCCTGTCCTTGGGCTGTAGTCAAATGTTTCTAAAATGTGTCCACTCACTTAGGGCTGGGCAATTAATCGAAACCGACATTAAGAACCTCTAACCTAAGTAATCTTGCCCATGTCGATTATTTCGATTATTTTCAGGGCAGAGTCGCGTGACGACACGTCCAATCAGCGACTTGTCTTTAGGGAAGACGACACTGAACAAAAATAAGTCAAATGTAAACACTTCGAAAAAACTGTTTGTGAGAAATGTTATGTTATATATTTTATACAGTTTTAGAGAAGTTAATTTCTACTTTTTTCATTTCAAGCGATGCTTTGATTTCAGTTTGAAATATTCAATAAATAACCACAAAATAGTTCATCAGATTAGAAAACAGATCCCAGCTTTAATAGTTGAGCATATTTACAGTAGAGACCATGTCAGTGAACTATGAGGGTAAAAAATAGGGCTGATTAAAAAAATCAACTCATCAATGCATTGCAATTATTATTTTCCCAATTCAATATCGATTCAGGGAAATCCTGAGATTGATTTTTTTCGTTGTAATGACACCCATCTCCACTAGGGGGGCACTGTGAATTCAGGTCAGGCACATATGTGCACTTTAGATCATACTGTACTTTAATGTTTTATTCTTTGTTTATTAAAAATTAATGAAACGACAAAAGAAATGTTTTGAGTGGGTTTTGATCCAAACCTATACAAACAATGCAAACATAAGGTACTGTGATGAGTTATCTGGGTTAGAGCTGCAACAACGAATCGATAAAATCGATAAAAATCGATTAATAAAAGTGTTGGCAACGAATTTGATTGTCGATTCGTTGGGTCCCACAATTAATGCGTCACTCCCTATGTCGCAGACTGTGGTGACGTAGACGCGGAACTGTTTAGATGCCGACAGCGTTGAGCACACAGTGTAGCGCAGCTACAGCGTGAGAGAGCGGAGCTGGTAGTTCGGATATTAAACATGACAGAGGCGGATAGAACAGTTCGACCGAAATCTCCTAAAGTGTAGGAGCACTTCACAATGTATAAAACGTGTGTTAGTTGCAAGCTTTGAAAAAGCGATATGGCGTAGCACGGGAGCACCACGGATGATACAGAACCTGAAAAGTAAACATGTCGGAGTCATCGATGACAAGGAAGGGAGCTCGACAGCAGGGTAAGTCACTACAAAATCCAATGTTTGTTCCGTTTTCAAGTAAGGAAATGTAACGTTGGTCTCTCCGGTTGCTCGTCTGGTGCTTGTGTTTACTCGTTATCCAGCTTGACAAGCAGGAAAAGTTCATTAAACTAGCGTTAGCGTTAGCTGGTTAATGACAGACTTTTTACTTTACCAACGCAAAGCAAGCTTAGACTAAAGACACGCTTTTATTATTTTGGCTTTTTTGCCCACTTTCAATACGTTGTCATGTATATTCTTTGCTTTTTTCCCCACATTATTTTTTTTAAAGCACTTGGTCAGCTTAAGCTGTAAATAAATAAATAATTAAAAACAAATTTACTTACTACAATGATTTACTAATTTAATGATTAAGCTTCAAGTGTTAATTTTCTGTAATAAGGTGAGAGTTAAGACACTGCACTATATGCAAGTAAGGTAGGACTAATTGCATTTAGACAGGGTAACTTATTACATCTACTTAAATTGGTGTAAATAAATGTCTGAGTGCTCTTTGGGTTACTTACTTGCCTTTACATAACAGTAATTCATAACTAAATCAATAAGGCATATATATTTGATGTAAATTGTGCTGTTTTACATACTAATACTATGTTTGTCATTGCAGAAAAAAACAAACTCTGAGAGGCTTCATGATTGGAACATCATGTACACGACAGCAAGCATCCGTCTGGACAGATAGCATCCTCAACATGCTCGTCACTGACATGAGGCCTCTGTCGATGGTTGAAGATGACTACAATGAACCCATTTACACTCTTCCCTCAAGGACACTTGTTTGCACTGTCAATTTGAACTAATGTTCTATTCTTTAATAAATGTGTGGAAATTCAAAATGTATTTCTTTTTTTTATCCGATTCATCGATCAATCGAAAAAATAATCAACCGATTAATCGATTATTAAAATAATCGTTAGTTACAGCCCTAATCTGAGTATTCCTGTCATCTGTATGTATTATTAAATCGATATCAAAGCCAGAGAAATCCGTAATTTTATAGATGTAATGGGACGTGTCTGTCGCGGCAGCCGCCATGACAGACACAAAATGTTTATTGTTGCCAAGGAAACACCAGATGTTACGTCAAAGCCCGCTGCATAAGCTAGCGGGAGCTGTTCCTGAAAGCTGCCGTTCTGTTGCTGTATGTGCTGCTGTGATAAAAAACGTCATGTAAATTTTACTTGGATACATCGTAGGTAAACATATTCTCTTTCTCAGGTCGGTTTCGCCCATTCGTATTGACTACGGTCAACACAGAGTTTGTTTTCACCGGAGGGGGAGGGAGTAGCAGAGAGAACTCCCATGATTCCCTGCCAGCCTCAACGTCATCTTTTGTTATTGTTTTGATTGAGAGCCCCCTGGCAGCAGATTTTACATACTGTGCGTTTAATCATGATATTGATTTGAGGTCATATCGCCCAACCCTACAACTCATCGTCCCAATTGTTGACTTGTTAATCGCCTGGGACTACATGCAGCTCTAATGAAATGTGAAATCCCCAGCTTGGGGAAACTCCAAAGCAAAACAAAACAAAAACCAAATTTGTTGCTGTTATTCGGAGAATAGCACTTGAGTAAAAAAAACCCTGACTTACAAATTCGTGATCAAATGAAGGCATTTTTGCCTATTAAAACGACTCCTGTCTTGGGTCGCTGGTGGCCCAGTGGTTATTGAAGAGCTCCAAGCGGGCGGCCCAGGTTCGAATCCAACCTGTGGATCCTTTCCTGTATGTCATTCGTGGGGAATGACATACAGGAAAGGATCCAAAGGTTGGATCAGGGAGAGAGAGAGAGTGGGTCTCTCTCTCTCCTTGATTTCAAACTCTATCCACTGTCCTATCTCTCCAATAAAGGCAGAAAATGTCCCTAAAAATAAATCTAAAAAAAAACAAAACACCCCCTCTCCATCCCTCAACAGACCACACTGGATTACAGGCACGACTGTAAACAATAACGTTACTATTACATCAACTCTATTGGCTCAGCATCGTCAAAGTCGCCATCTACACACAATGATACAAAAGGAAAAAGGACAGATAAAAGCAATGAGGTGATGAGCAGTAGTTTAGTGACAGCTTTGTTTACAGATTTTCAGCGTCCACGTCCAGGAGGCTGCTGGACCGCTGAGGCCCGGGGGACACAGGCAGCCGTCTCTAGGCTAATGCTAGTCCATCAGTTAGCCTAACGTTACGCTGTAAATTACACGATATAGTGTTTAAAAATGCATTTATCTTACCTTATAAAATGCCCCACTTGTTCCCCTCACTTCAACGACTTGTTCATCCATGACGCAAGTAACCACAGCTCGCCAGCTAGCCAACCACCGTGAGCGACTTTAGTAGCTAGCTAGCTAGCTGGCTAGCCCGACGCTAGCCTCGGAAGACCCTGCTGCCTAGAGAGCCCAAAACAGCCTCCGAGCTGGACTCAGGAAGAGGCCACGATAACTGTATTTCACCGTAATGTTGTTTCCCGTTTTGCACAATCTATGAATTTTGCCTGTGTTTCTTACAGATTTGACATTGCGGATGTAAAATAAATATAATTCGTAAGTATGTAGCACGCTATATTAGCATGCACTGACTGGGGTTTGTTAATGTTGTGTGATTGGTAGTGAAGCAGCAGCTACTTCCGGTTTGCATTTTCCATGTGATGTCATCGCTTTCTTCCTCTACGGAAACCGAAAGGCTGGTTACACTCATCTAAGGCTATTGCTGCTCTCAACAGGCAACAGGGGGGAATGCATTTTAACAACTCAGGAGAAGTTATACATTTAAATAAAAATTAACGTATTCCCCCCCTTACAAATAACCCCATCACGTCTCCTGACCAAAATTAATTCTCAAGGATGATCCCAATCGATTGCCCTGAAACAGCATCGTTGTGCAGAAGTTATCTGGTCTCTTCTAACTTTTGATTGACTTTATTATTCTCAAAATATTTGGACTACCCCAATCAGATTTCCATACCAGCTTTCCCGTTTTTAGCTCTTGAAATAGCCAATAGACATTTATTTTAAAATTACAGGTGGTTATTAAATGCTCTTGATAGCTGATTTACAACACATATTTCGCCAGAAAATTCTTACCTCTGAGATTATCTCAAAATGTCTATTCTTTTAAGAATTTAATTTTCTAACAGTGTTTTCTATGATGATGCATAGGGCAACTATGGATCCATGCAATTAGTCTTAATAATTATCTTCATAAGACATGCCGTGAATAACTTTTCAGACTTCACTTATAGACAGTGGTGTAGTGGTGCCTGAAGAAGTGGGTATACTCTTAATTTTTCCCTAAAATGTTTTTTTTAAGTGACCCATCCAGCAGTGGATTAACGGCCTCTGTTATAAACAGTGACAACGAAGACTCCTCTTGCATTTTTAGTCAGTGCATACTAGCCAATTAGAGACAGAGTAGTGAGGGTCATCCATTCACCATCCTAGGAAGAAAAAAAATGCAGCATATTTTGATTTTTGTCAATCAATCAATGGTGTGAATCAGAGGGGATTTAGAAGACCCTATGGAGACTGAAAAGTAAGGGTATTCCCCGTATACCCTGCACTACACCACTGCTTATAGACCTGGAGATGTCTGCAGGCCAAGAGTGTTTATGGAAAAATTCACATGACATCTTAGCTGCTTTGTGTATGGGAGCAAAAATATCAACAACCCTACAATGGTAAATAACTGTGGGAAATAAGAAGTACATCACTGATGACTGAAAGGGTCATTATGTTCATTTTTCAGACGTTAATAAACTAAAAAAACAGAGGTAAAAGCACTCAGTGAAAAGTTAAGTGTAACATGCAACGCTCCAAAAATGATTATCTGAGACGGGCAGAGTTACTTCAGCAGTTTTATCAGAAGTCTGTGAGATTGTAATGACGACAACGTTACATGTGAATTATATTATAGAAAACGATCTGATACAGCAGAGAACAATAATAAACTCATAGACACACACATCGTCAGTTTTAAACAACAGAAAACTCACAACCAAAAACGGTCAACTCGGATTTAACTATTCTCATAAAATTCAGACAAGAAAGTAAAATATAGTAAGATGAGTGTTAAGGCGTTTTTGGAAGGAGAAACTTGGTATATTTATTTTAAACTAAATGTTTTGAAGATGAGACTAGATACAATGTACTGTATGAGGATCAGATGTCTGTCAAGAAGCATCCATCAAGCTGGAAAGTCAGCGAGCAAGAGCTGCTGTGCTGTGGCTGACGTCCAGCTCTTGTGGTTTGTAAAGCAAAACAGAGCCATATTCATTATAATGATATGAAATAAATAAATAAACCGTCTATCCATTAAAATAAAGTTCACACAGGTTCCTGTAGATTGTCTTGGAACATAACCTAATCCCGAGACGGGCTTTGTTAAACTTTTGTGATGGATTTAAAAATACGAATTGTACACTAAAACTGTGAAATTTGAAGAATCATAAAGTCAGATAAACATATTTTTGCACAAATAACATAAAAATATGTTCAAGCGTGGTCTGTTTACGGCTTTCTTCTCTCTAAACTCACAGATGGCTTTCATCTTTCGAACATTACAGAACATTTCCAGTTGGTTGATTACAGATTTTGTTTTTTTCCACTGTAAACTTTAATCTGACCCTGTAATGTTTCTGTTGTGGAGGGGAAAGAGGTTTTTTTTTTACGTGCAATAGTCCAAAATACATATAAGATATTCTGCGTACTTTCATACAGGACAAGGAAAAACAGCAAATATTCCCATTTCAAGCTGAAATCACGTAAACAGTTTTCAAACTGAACTCACATCAAGTATTTGTTTCCTAAATATTTCAACTTATATCCTGCACAACTTATCAGGACTTTGTGCTCTGATCACACAAGCACCACTTCCCTAAACTGGCTCTGTATGCTGATTCATTTTTATCCATTCCATATTGAGACTTCTCACAGATAACAACAAATACCTGACCATGTTTAAAATGGATAAGGCATCCCTTTAACAGCAAACTTTTCGTATTAAAAATGACACAAATCAAATGCAAAAATGACAGCAAGATATTTTTTATGAACAAAACATAGAGAAAAGGAAAGCAGGAGAAAACATTTGCATTATACATTTTAAGACCCGGATAAAACACGATGAGTTATGATTTCAAAATGACTGTTAAATGTTAATAACAAGGATAACCAAACACTTCCCTCTTTTCAATCATTTCCATCAAAGTTAAATGTTATCACACTCAGATCTGGTAGTTATGAAGATCATATAGACATGTTATTATTTTTCTTCTTATTAAGCTTGTCCAGCTTTCTAACATGTATAATGGTGATTAATATGTCATGTTATGCTAATCTAATATTAAACAAAGCCATAGATACTTTTTTTTTGCAGGTACACAGATGTAGGGTTTTACGCCTTCTCTCATGTTCATTGCAATTGGATATGATCCCGCCTCCCACCGCTCCTAATTCATGTGTTCTTTTGCCCACTTATTTGTCCGTGTAACACTGAGAATTTTCAATAAATAATGAACTCAACCCGATAAAGCTCTATGTATTTCACTTGGACTTGCACAGTGTTTAGATTGCTTAAGTGTATGTATTGTAATTCATCAGGGCACCAGCGTGAACTGAACACCAAGGCCCCGAGGTGTTATGCTGGGCTGTGGAGTCAATTTGACATAGTGGCCAAACATGTAACTGCAGCCTCTGGGAGCGTCATGAACTGCAAACCGGCCCTTAAAACAGCATTTTCCCAATCTACTTTCAAAATGTGGAAATACACTGTGTTCATTTGCTAATATTGAGTAATATCCCAGTGATACTGATGTAGAAAGCACATCTTCCAAGACAGACAACCAGCTGTTACTTTGACTGAATTGGGAGTTAATGTGGCCTACTGTATATATTGAAGCTATATTGTGCAAAGGCTAAATCTTTTTGTATTTCCCCACAAAGTGAAACCTGGATAAGCCAGTCTGCTAAGAGGCATGGGGAGCACATGTTTACATCAAGATTAGTTGAGAGAAAAAGGTGCCCTGAATTACATCGACATTTTTTGTTCAATGGGTAAAAGGAACTTACAGCTGATAAGATAATATGTGAAATGATGCCTGATTACCACCTTTTTCAGGAAACCTTGTTGCCAAGCTCTTCTTGCATAGGTCCTTTAAGCTTACCTAAGAAAAATCCCATTAACCTTTTGGTATGTTTTCTCATGGTCCATGTTATTATGATCTCTCTGTTTTCACACATGCACTCCCGAATTTTTTTTTAGAAAATTTCAGGAAGGAGAGGCCTCCACCTGATATCTTCCTGAGTTGCACACATACCTCAAAGCTTGAAGTGACAGAGATCGACACTTTAATTGCCCCTAAATCAATGCTACGTGTATTTGGTCATATTCACAGTATCACAGGAATAAAGGAAAGGAACATAGGTGTGCTGAAAAGAGTATGTAGCTGCTCTGTAACGATGATAAAACCGGTCGCCAACTGGTCGCATCATACAAACAATTTTAGCCCCATCTGCTAAACCACAGTGATTTTTCCTGAACATTTTCTACTTTTTTCACACAGGCTGGAATTTAACTCAGGGGCTGGCAGGAAAACGTCTGGATAAAGTCAAGTTGAAAAACATGCAGCTCACCCTAAAAATGTTGTGAAATTTTCAGTAGTTTAGTGCATGTGTGAAAACAGCTTCACTGTGATTTAAGATCAACTGTGAAGGGTGGACCACGATAGATATCAGACACATTTAAGAAAATGAGACAAAAAGAGTATCATCAATCCTGGCCAATAGTCCATATTTGGACTGTTAGATATGAGATCATCCCAAGTGGTTACAAAATTGAAAACCTGTGGGCCTATGCTTATGGTGCCAGACTGATTTCTCCTAAACAAGACAGCTCGAGCTTTTTAAGGCAGGAGATAAATGTTGAGAAATGCTGCTTTCAGTTGAGTTTGAAGATCGATAAGGGTGTTATAATAAACAACAAACTGAAGAAGGCTTAAAATATAAAATCATTTAAATAAGAACATTTCTTGAGGATACCCAAATGATTCAAGTGTAGTCTTTTCCTTCACTCTAGGCAGACTGAACATGTTTTATTATGTGTCTACATATCCATACATTAATTAAAATGTTTATTTGTTTAAACTGCAGTCAAAAAAGGCAACATAGTTTTGGAATTGTTAATCATACCCCTTAAAAAACGCGTCTATTTTCTCTGGATCTCCACATCCACATTCCTTCATCGGCCCATCCTTATGAACAAGACTATTGATATGTCAGTCCCTTACAAAATCATAACAACTCCGTATCCTCAGCTTCTAGAAGCACAATGCTTTAAGTTCCAGGCTCAGCCCCTAATCCTCCTCCTTAACCAAGAAAATTTACCCTTGGTTTAAAAGACATTCTTCATTTATTCTTCGTCTTCTCCTCTACTCTGACATGCACAGTTTTCCTTCTCTCTCTCTCCATTTATCATGCCTCAAATGTGTCAGTTTCCTCAACATGGACAATTACTCTTTGTTTCAGTCTCTTGTGTGAGTTGGACTTTCCCATTCTCTCTCTGCACATCTCTGTAAAGCAGGGATTTCTGTGCTTTTAGGCGGCACGCCAGCGCCATGAAGATAGAGTCGACGTTTTGACTCTCCCTTGGGTCCTTAGCTGACGTCTCAAACAGCAGCATGTTGTGGGCATCGGCGAACTTCAACGCAGTGTTTGAGGGCACCTGTGAAAGCACAAATTCTTGGTTGCAAACTCAAATTAATATAGGAAGGTCTCAAGTTATCATTAAGTGTGTTCTTTTTTGAGTTCACTCACCTGTATTTGGTCCACAAGGTCACACTTGTTTCCAACCAGGACTCGAGGTACTGATGCTGAGACACGATGGCCGTTACACTCCTGGAACACAAGAGATCATACAGTAATAATCAACATACTTACCTTCAGTGGATTTATTTCGGGAGTCCTTTTAACGTCCTATAGAATAAAGTAACTTTTGGACTAACTCTACTGTTACCCAAAAGGCTCTCTAGCCACCTTCCCAAACAAGAGTGGACAAGATGTCGGCTGGTTCCAGAAGAGTGATGATGATCCCTCCTCCATATGCAGATTTATTTTTGTAAATTGTACCTTCCTTCCCTGACCCTCAAAGTCCTCCTATCCACACCACAACAGTGACTGGATGTTGAAAAGGGAAAACCACTGACATTGTAAAAAACACAATATAGCTGACAAAGTAAGAAATACGGTAAAGGAAAAAAGAGTGACGTTAATTTTTTTTTACTGTGGATCTTTTTTTTGTCACTGCCTGTTCAGTGCTGATACAATTTTTCCAGTACAAGTACTAGAAACTACTGTTTGAAGTACTGTTTGGAGAACTCCAGTCTGGTTTCAGTCACCTCAAAGTACCAAGTAATCCCTAAAATCACAAATGATTGTTTGATAGCAGTTGACTTTTGACTAACAATCAGTGGTGTAGTGTATACGCAGGTATACCGAGTATACCCACTTGTTTTTCAGTCTCCATAGGGTATACCCACTTCTAAATCCACTCTGATTCAGACCATTAATTGACAATATTCAGTAGTTTGCTGCAATTTTTTTCCTAGTCTGGTGAAGGGATGACCTTCCTACAGTACACTGTCTCTAATTAGTACATACTAACTGAATGTGCTCCTTCTTGACAGATCAGCTTTCATCAGATTTCCTGTCGATGCACTCACCTGCAAATCTTATATTTCTGGCCACACACAGCTTGTCAAACTCAAAAATTACAGATCACAGCTCTCCCCAATCACCTCTGGTGTTCCTCAGGGCTCTGTCCTGGGGCCTTTCCTATTCATTGTCTACCTCCTACCTCACAATTTGGTGTTAATTTCATTGCTACGCTGTTGACACCCAGGCTCTATCTGTCATACAAGCCGAACTCTGCTCTTCCACCATCTTCCCTCTCCAACTGTCTACTTAAACTTAAATCCTGGTTCTCTCATAACTTTCTCAAACTGGATAGCAATAAAACTGTTATTCTCCTTGTTGGTTCCAAATCCACGCTGGCAAAATCTGACAGTTTCTTACTTACCATAGACAACACCATAGTTCCTCTCTCCTTCTAAATCAGGGGTGGGCAACTTTGGTCACAGCAAGGGCCACATTCATTTAATTCTCACTGCCAGGGGGCCAAATTGTAGGATACAAAAACAATTACAGTCAAATATGTCTCAAATTTAACTCGACATATACCAGTGATCAAATATTATTATGGACATATTTCTGGTTTTCATGATTTTATGGCAGGTTTTGTCATGTTTTCTTTATGTTTCCAATTAATTGATATGTAAAAATTGACCTGAGGGCCACGTTGAGGGTTGATGAGGGCCGCATGTGGCCCCCGGGCCGCCAGTTGCCCACCCCTGTTCTAAATCAAGGGTCTGGCTGTCATCTTTGACAGCACACAACCCTAGAAGCACACATCAATAATGTAACTCAATCTGCATATTTCTACTTACACAATATCAATCCTCTCCGTCCATCTTTTACACCAATCAGTACCGCCATCGTTGTCAACACTCTGGTTACCTCCCATATTGATTACTGTAACTCTCTCCTTCTGGTCTTCCTCACAAGCTTCTCCATAAACTTCAACTAGTCCAAAACTCAGCTGCCCGGATCATCACCAGAAACCCTTCCATAAAATACATCACCTCTGTCCTCCAACAACTTCACTGGCTGCCTGTCAAATATCGCATGGACTTTAAGATTGTCCTTCTTAAATTCAAGGCTCTCCATGTACCTCTCTGATCTCCCGCATACCTACACACCTTACAGTACTCTTTGGACCTACTCCTCCATGTTCCCAGCTCTTCCTCCTGCCTGCTTAATCTCTATGGGGTCTCAATGTTTTACTGTGTAACAGTTCTGTCTTCAATTGTATATTGTTGTCTTTTATTGCCTTTTGTTTTTGTGTAACTTAAGCCCTGATAATGTGCTGTTTTTACTGTTGAAAGGTGAGTTTGATTGTTCTGAAAAGCATACCTTAAATAAAATGTTAAATTCATTATTATTAAGTGATTCAATGCCAATGTTTCCCTTATTAAATATCAAAATTCACTTTCCCCGACCTCATAAATGTCCACAGTGTAATGCTCCATAGGACTGCATTAAGTTTGATTACAAAAAGATGTATTTATCTCTACCACAACAAGTAATTAGAAGTCACCTGATATCTTGTGACTTAAGCTGAGGCTGACAGAAAAACATTGAAAAAACATTGAATAGGTAATGTCTGTCATGGAACTATGTCAGATTTATTTATAACAAATTAGGTGTTATTTTTAAATGTCTGCTTTGTTTTTGTCCGATAAAATTGGCAGAGAACTAAAATGAACTACTCGTATTTTACCAGTTATAAAACTGTTGTCGAGAAGTCTATACCCAGGATTAATCCTCTTCAGTTTCAGTTATTACACTGTGTCCCACCAATATTATTTACTTTCTGGTTAAGACAGATTTTTTAAATGTTGTGTGTCACTTTAAACAGTGGAAACTCACAGCATCAGACTTAAGTTTAAGCTTTGGTGTAAAACTAATTTTCGCCAGTGGGTGTCAGTAGCAGCGATGGTATGTTATTGCTTACTGTACTCCTGGTTTAGCAGGAAGTTAGCCAGCTTTAAAGCAGAGACAGTCTTAATAGTAGCAAAGGATGCCAATGTTAATAGAAGATTGTTTTTCTAATATGTTTGCAGGTTTGCAGGTCAAAAGGGGTAAGTACGTAGCCCCTCTGGTGACAGGTAAAACAATAAAACAATAAGTTGTGGCCATGTGATAGTAACCTTACTGGTTACATGGTAACTTAACCATGAGTTAAGTAAGTTGTGGACCAGAGATAATAACACATGGCCAGAAGTTAAATAAGCTGGGGCCATGAGAAAATAACGCACGGCCATGAGATGATTATTGTTAGACACTTTTCAGAATGACTAACGGACAAAAGTTTTAACTTTTAATGTTAACGCCTCTTCTACAACTTCTGCTAACACAACCAAAAGTCTTTTCATGAAGATAAAACTGCTGTTTAATGTTTAAACATTGATCGTAATATTACATGGAATCATTTCCACAATACCAGAAGAGTTAGTGATTGAATAAAGTGGTGGAAATTGTAATAGGATAAGCATTTTTCAAGCTCACATTGAAAAGATGTTTCCTACATACACAACAACTTGAAATAGTTAGTGATCATTAAGGACATGGTAGGCCTGCTCACAGCAATGCTAAATAACGTAGCAGCATAAGCATTGAGAGATGCAAACCAAACCTTTATGGTGGAAACATCCTAGCCCTCTGCTAATACATAGTCTTGGGAACAAACGAGTGGGAATACACACAATTGGAGATATGGTAGAGATTATGAAATTGTGCCATCAACCTTTCTACATTTGTAAAGTCTAATTGTTTTTCAGTAATTTAAGCCAGATACCAACCTCAATCCATGTCTGTAAATTGCGAAAGGAAGCCATCTTGGTGACGTCGTACACAAAAACCACTGCATGGACATTGCGGTAGTAGTGTTCGACCATGGACTTACGAAAACGCTCCTGGCCAGCTGTGTCCCAAACTTGCACCTGTAGAGAGATTCAAGAAAAGACTGTGTTATATGTTCGAAAACTTATAGTATGTTCAAGTTCCAAGATTGCTGCCGTTTAGTGTTTGTGATTTTCAAGACATCAGAGCGTGTCATAAACCCTTGGCAGTGCTAGATTTGGTTGTCAGAGAAACAACAGCATCCAGAGTAACAAAATCCAGACAACCAAGTTAACTATGAGCACATTTTTATCAATCACAGGAAAATAGAAGACAACAAAAATATAACCCTGGCAACAATGAGTTGTCTGCCTAAGAGCTGGCAAGACCCAGCACATGGCAGTGTACTTTATCAACTTGAAAGAGCGCAAAGAAATATTGGGCCATAGGGTCTCAAGAGAGCACATCTCTATAGCATGATAGGCTTTTGAATACCATAAACAAAGGCCTCAAGGATGTCAGCTGGGAACTTTTCACAGCATTTCAGGTGCATCTAAATTAAATGGAGTGAAACAGGTCCAATTCTCAGCCAGGGATAGTCGCATGGAGAAGAAGGTGCAGAGATGGAGTTTCTGGTAACTGGCTGCCCATTGGGTAAGGAAGGCCCCCACTCCCCACATCGGACGCATCCACCCCTACCCAAAACTGTCCTTCAGGGTCTGGCACTTTTAAATTTTTTTACAAGCGATAGTTTTGGGCCATTGTTGCCTTTATTATATAGGACAGCTGAAGAGACCGGGGGATGACATGCAGCAAAGGAGCCGAGGCCAGACCCAAACCCATGGTCGCCGCGACAAGGACAACAGCCGCTGCACATGGGGCACCCGACATAGCCGCTAGGCCATCCTGCGCCCCAAGCTTGGGGCTGAAGTGACATCAAATCCTCAGTTTTGGTTTCACATCGAGAATTTTGTCAGTACGCATAATGGACTCCCTCTCTCTCTCTCTCTCTCTCTCTGTCTCTCTCTCTCTACCTCTTACACTTTTGTAAGTTTCCACCACTGACATTTTGCAACATTTTGATAAAAAACAAAACAACCTTTAGGGATCATTTAGTCACAATACTGTCAGAACATCTGTGCTGCATGTGGAGCTGCTCTACAGCAATGCCAGGTAATACTTGCAGCATTTGAGGGTTCATTTTAAACCAGACAGACATAAAAGAATTGACATGTATTTCCTCCCTAAGCTCAAGAGAACTATGGTATTTATTTTACCTTAGAAAAGCAGAAACTGACATATAACCCATGGTCATATACAGGGTACTTTATGTGTGCTCAAATGCATGCTGATAATCTTTATAGCCTGTGTAATGAGTAGCACTTATCTGTGCGCATCCCGACTCTACACTGTATTATCTGCAATTTCCATTTGAAAGCAACTATTAAACATCGGAGGGTGAATGCTGCATTCAGGCCCTTAACACATCAAAGCTTAGCCCTCATTAAAATCTGTGTATCCTAAGATTTATCAGCTGTTTGAGAAAAATTGATAATGAACAAAGTAGTTGTCACAAAAAATGATAATATGGCTTTTCATATACTTTATTAATGCCCATTTCAACCAATGTTTCATTTAAATATATATATATTTTTTAGCTGCTTACAGATTGCAATTCTGCAACATCGCCATAACGAAGTTCTGTCGTCATTACGCCTTTTTTTTAAAGGTTTATTTTTGGGCTTTTTATGCCTTTATTTAGAGACAGGACAGGGTAGAGTCGGAAATCTCAGAGAGAGAGAGAGAGAGAGAGAGAGAGAGAGAGAGAGTGGGGAATGCCATGCGAGAAAGAAGCCACAGGTCGGGATCAAAACCAGGCTGTCTGTTTGGGGGACTACAGCCTCCCTACATGGGGTGTGCATTCTAACCACTATGGCTACCGCTGCCGCCATTATGCCTTATAACTTACACAATACACACGCATTGGCATATAGTATAAACACAGCAGGAGCTCCCTCATGCACACAAAATGAGACACACACAGAGCGCCGTTCAACCCTGGCGGCTTCAATATTACACATCACCACTCCCTCCATTACACCTCTGTTACTAACTCTGATGGCCGGGGAAAGACTTCGCCCCACCATTCTGTCTCTGTGCGTTTAGTGTCACTGGGTCGAAGCTTTGCACTGTCGATTTGTAATCGCCCATTGACACATGATGAATGTTGACATAATTCTGCCAGTCAATCTATGAAACACAATTTATATTTGTAAGATATCTTGGATATGTCACACATACTTAGAGTCTTAGAGCTCAGTTCTGCTATTTTTAGTCCCCTGCAGCCTAAATCATTTGTTGTTGCCGATCAGTGTGCTACTTTTATCACCTGCCAGAGGACTTGAAAGCAAAAGCACAACCCAGTTAAATCCTTCTCAGTATAATTTACTACAGTTTTAAGTACATGTTGAGGTTATTCTACACAAATCCTGTTCCATGTACACTTTGAGTCAAACCTTTAACTTCAGCTGCCACTGTGAACCTCTCTTTAAGCCCTAATTTATCAGTAAAGTGGAGTGTACTTACACTTTACCAATAGAAGATTTCACTGTGGAGGCAATGAAATCACCATCTGCATGATTATTACACACACAAATACAGCAGATGCAATGGGAGGAATCCTCAACCCACACCTGCCAAGTTGTAAATCTTTAGTTCTCAGAGCACAACCAGATCAATCAAAAAAGTCCTTCACTATCAGAAGGGCCATCTCTTTAAGTACATACAGTGTTGTAGCTTTATTTGTACCTCTAGAATTCAGAAGTGTGAGTATACCACTCAATGGATATAACACATAAATGAGTATACCTGAAACACAGGAGCGTGTCCAGACTTTTTTGACTTGGTCGGCCCAACTGGGGCGCTGACTTATTCAGGGGGGGCCTTAAGTGTGATGTGCGCAAAAACACTTACAAATGAATATCAATTATTTACCCTTTGTAACCTCACCAATCAGATCTACTTTATAACACAAGAGAATGCCAACATTAGCTTAATTTCTTAATGACCCAAAACGAAGATGTATGTTCAAAGTCAGTTTAAAGTACTTAAAGATGTATCTGCCGACTCAGTCTAATTAGCAATGTTTAGGTCCCCACACATTGCCAGTTAGTTCATTGTTAGTGAGACAGAGTGCATTACTTTCCCATGCACCTGTTTTATGAAATAGATGTGAAAAGTTTTTATATACAATTTAAAGTACAAAAAAAGAAAAATGCTACATTTAAATGAAAAATACTAGCAGCCTTCTGCAAAAAATACCTAATAGTTAGTTTAAACATAAGACAGGGCAAATGGACAATCACAGTTTAGGATTTTTGGGGTTTATCGGATAGTACAGCTGAAGAGACGGGAAATGTTGGGAGTAGAGAGTGGGGGACAACATGCAACAAAAGGTCGACGTTGGATTCAAACCCACAGCCTCGGCAACGAGAACTTTAGCCTCTGTACATGGGGCACGCAACATAACCGCTAGGCTATCAACAATCCCCTCAAAGGGCTTTTTCACCACAGGTCACACCTACACATTCATTCATACCATACAAAATGAATTAAACCATTCATACACATACACACACACCGCTGAAAAACTGTGTCTATTGCTTTGACAGAGCAGTTAAAAAAACATTTAAATGATATCTTTTGAGTTCTTGAGTATTGTTCAAAGGGCGTATCTGTTGGTGTAAATTTGATAGTCTCATGACAAACTGTCAATTTGATGCTGATCATTATTCTGCATCCTGATGCTGGCACTTAAAAGGTCAAGAGGTCACCATCCTCCTCTGGGGACCATAAATATCTGCAACAAAATGGACGTACAAACTAACATTAACATTGCTGGATATCAAACTTAAAGCAGGACAAAAAATAGAATAAAAAAGATGACCTTAAAGAAGGGGAAGGTAATAATGCTTAGAGATAGAAGGGCACACATTAGCTTCATCTAGATAACAATATGAACAGAAAACTTCAATAATCCAGGCATGCTGATCTAACAGGCGAGGTGTAAAGGTGTACACAGGACGGGTGAGTGTGTCTGTGAGTCAGCATTAGGGGGCACCTGGAGGTTGCAGACAGGCTGTTTTACTGAGACAGAAGGGGGGGGGGGCTACACATTCAGGTGTATGACAGTAAACAACATAGAAAACAATCTTGAAACAAAACAAGGAGCATGACATTCATTAGCATGTGGATGAAAAGATGATGGAGTAACATTTGAAATGTCCTCTTACTTGAACTACTGTAGTCTGTTATTTTGCTGCTGTTGAACAATTGATGTAGCTACATCTGCTAATAGGACTATACGGGGTAATTCAAATCACAACGTTGTAATTCATTAATTACAAATATCTTTACAGTACTAATAGCCTATAACCAATGTATGGCTGTTATCGGCTATACTCTGACAACAAATGAGATTTCACTCGTGAGTCCAAAAAGAAGTTTTAACAAACTGAAGACAAACAAGTGCTGCCCTTTTTAAGACATGCCTTTTATAGCTTCTCTTCAGTTTGATTCTAAAAATGATTCAATCAGGGAAGCTCTTATAAAAGTTAATGTAGCCACAAAAATAAAATAAAGCTGTAAACAATGTCAATGCTTTATCTCCAACAGTGTAGATGATATTCAGTTAAAGAATAGATTGCATTGTTATTTATCCCTGCTTTGGGGTATTATAAATTACAAAGGCTATATTTCTCCCACAATAAGACATGATATATTTACAGAAAAACATCCAAAGGAAAGAAAAAGACCTTAAGACTTTGAGCTGCATCTGCACAACAAGAAGAAGAAATAAGGAGAGGGGGAGGAGGGGAGGAAATGAGGAAACACAACTGATCAGCATCCATCCTCTCTGTTGTCTTACCTTGATTGTCTCCCCTTCAATCTCCACCGCCTTCTCCCTGAAATCAACGCCGATGGTGGCCTCGGTCTTGTCGGGGAAGCTCCCCCCGGTGAAGCGAAAGGTGAGGCAGGTCTTCCCCACGTTGGAGTCCCCGATGACGATGATCTTAAAGATCCGTGTCTGGATGCTCAGCTCCAGGGAGGAGGTGCTCAGATCCACGGAGGATGTAAGGCTCGGGGCGGCTTCGTTAGTGATGCTTGCTCGGCCCCGGCTGGCTCGTTGTAAGTCCATGGAGGATGTTAGGATGGTGACATTATCGTCCTCTCGGTTCCTTCGTGCGATTCCTTTTCCACCACCACCACCTCCTCCGCCGCCGCCACCGCCGGGAGATCGGGTCTCCTCCTCCGGAGAATCGTTGGTCATAATGCCGGAGAAGGGGAAGCTCAGTCCGACGTGCGTTTGTGGAGAGGAGAGGGGGTGGGATGTATAATCAAAGATAGGGCAGAGGAGGAGAAAGGAAGGAGGAGACCAGAGATGCAACAATACCAACGATGCCTTCTTTCAGCACAGAGCCGTCTTAAAGGGAGAAGCATTGTGAAACACAAGAATCATATTAACCCTCTTTACATTTGACATCTGATACTGTAGGTTATGTAGGCTACGATGTAAAACAATATATAAATCATTAGGATCTTTTATTAATATCAGATTGAAGGGATGTTATAAATTAACAAACATTAGTCTCAAGAGATGTAGGGAAGGAAGAGGGATTTTTTTCAGGATTATAAAACCTTAAGTAGCTACAGGATTAATATTGAAGCACTTGTGACCCCTACCCCTCTTAATTCAAACATTTAGTCCCCCCAATTATGCATACACGATGCTGATACAGTCTTTGCTTAGGCTATAGTTCTTTATTATTCTGCTTAACTACATTCATTGGGACAAATTCAGGCCTACTTTTTATTCCTTTTCATTTCAGCCTCACATATGTAATGGATTGAAATGTTAATTGCAGCAGCACAAACATAGTTTGTGTTTGGTGTCTAAAGGCTCCATCCTCCCCACTCTTTGCAGAATTAATTTACATGCAGAATTTGAGGAGTGATCAGATAGTATCTTAAACCCCCAGTTGGAGCCTGCAGGTGGATGCGGGGGGTGGTGATGGGGATGAAAGTTTAAGCGTGGCACTTGTACAAGACAGCAATGAAAATGAGAGCGCTGAGGGTAGGACCAGGAACCTTGCAGCTTCAGTACACATTGGAAATTAGGGAGATATGTTGATGGGATATGATAATATGTAGGTGAGGAGGTAGCTCTGTTCTCTCTGCACCCTCTTGTCATTATTATCAAATATTTATTTTGATTAATAATAATAAAAATCCCTTTGACTTGCCTTCAGCAGCAGAACTGTTATTTTAACTTCCACGTTTGACATTAACTTTGTGCACAACGGCATTAATGGTTCTTGATTGATTAAAAGTCCCCTGCCATAAAAGCCTTAATTCAAAACCATACTAGAAACTATTTCCTTCCATTAACTAACATAGCTGTATACTGTGAAAGATTCGAGGCTGGCTGAGTTTGTGCTTCAGAGTATTTTTTTAAATATCAGAGCTTCTTATTGTTATTTTAAATGATTGTGTTGATTTTAACAGAATTAATAAATCAAAAGTAACGGCTCCAAAGATGCTTCTTCATTACCCAGTGTAATTATTATTATTTATTTTATGAAGCAGGTGTTGTGATGCAGAATTAATACCAGCCCGCCTCACTAGTATCCTACTTGGCATCTTGTGTTTAAAATAGACCCGCACACTCGCTCAAACGCCACAAAAACTTTTACATAATCACAATCACAATGTTTCAACTATAGAGGTCTTCTTCAGCTTCCTTTTTTAAAGGAAGAATGTGTGACTTTTTGATCCAGTAGATGTCGCCCTTGAGCACCAGCATTAAACCAAAACAAACTGCTGTCTGGTGACACCTCCTCTATTCTGAAGCCTCTGCTCTCCTCCAGCGTCACACCTCCAACCCCTCTCCACTCGCGTTCACACAAAGGAGTTATCCATTAGAACTAAGCGGCAACTTCCAGTATGAAGTGCTAAACCCTGCAGTTCGCCTAGTGTCCACTTGAGGCTGCCTCCAAGAACACCGGAAGTCACATGCAACAGGCAAAAAAGTTTTTACAGCATAAACACTGCTCCCTATAAAATCTAGAATAGAATTTAAAATCCTTCTTCTCACTTACAAAGCTCTAAATGGTCAGGCACCATCTTATCTTAAAGAGTTAATAGTGCCGTACTAACCGTCGAGAACATTACGCTCCCAGAATGCAGGCCTGCTCGTGGTACCTACAGTCTCTAAATGTACTATGGGAGGTAGAGCCTTCCGTTATCAGGCCTGCTCGTGGTACCTACAGTCTCTAAATGTACTATGGGAGGTAGAGCCTTCAGTTATCAGGCGCCGCTCCTCTGGAATCATCTACCAGTCGGGGTCCGGGGGGCAGACACACTATGTACTTTCAAGAATAGACTTAAGACTTTTCTTTTTGATAAATCTTATAGTTAGGGCTGGCACAGGTACAGACCAGCTCATAGTTATGCTGCTATAGGCCTAGACTACCGGGGGAACTGGCGCCTTGAGCTCTTATCCCCTGCTCTCTCTCTCTCTCTGCATTCATATGACATTACTGCATGTCACTACCTTTAAATCCCAGTTACTAACCACATCTTCTTCTGGGAGCTCCTGAGCTCTCTTAGGTTCCTCGGGATTGTTGCTCCTGCTGAGCCCTCTTAGGCTCCACGGGATCGTTGGTGGACGGCCTGCCAAAACAACCCTCCCCCCCTCCCTTTGGGATCGTAGGTGGACGGCCTACCTGAACATCACCCCCCCCCCTTTTTCCCTTGTTCCCTATCCCTCTTCCTGCATCTTATCCCATCTCCCCCTATCCCGTTCCAAGCCCGGCGCAGTCTAGGCTGTGAAGGCTGTTTCGTCATGAGCCGGGGATCACTGCCGAAGATTTCTGCCTTTTAATAAGGAAGTTTTTTCTGACCACTGTATCTTTTGCTGCTTTGCTAAAGTGCTCATGATGGATTAAGCTGGGTCCTTGTAATATAGCAATAAGCAAGGTCTTTTACCTGCTTCTTGTAACATAACAATGAGCATGGTCTTTTTACCTGCTCTTTTGTAATATTAATAGACAAAGAGTAAGGTCTTTTACCTGCTTTTTGTAAAGCGTCTTGAGATAACACTTGTTATGAATTGGCGCTATACAAATAAAGATTGATTAAAGATTGATTGATTGATAAATGAACATGTTTACAGCCTGGTACAAAAAACAAAATAGGTCTGATTAGTTATTGTCCTCTTGGACACACACTGTACGGGGGGGAATGTTTTTAATTCTTTTTATTTTTTTTATTTATGATCGATACGTGTTATCCATAGTTAGGCGCATAGCTGACATAATTGACAGGTGGGCGTGATCTAATGGTTTGTCAGGAGGTTTACAACCCGCCTCAGCTCCAGCTCTCAGCCTGTCGTTAGGTTGACTGAAAGTGAGGCTGAGACAGGATTTCCAGCATTGCGTTGTTGTGTTAGCAGGCTCATGTTGGCACACTTTGGTTAACTCGTAGCTTCATATTGTACATAAATTGACACTGAATGACCGAGATCTAAACACACTTACTTGACATCCAAATAAGCAGTGAGTATGTTCTTCTTCTTTTCTCTAGTCCTTGACTAAAACAGCTTTATACACAAGGCCGTCCCGTCCATGTAAACATGATGTAAACACGGCTCAGACATCAGTACAGCTGGTGGGGCTCGAGCTTCTCACTCATTGTAGACAGTTATGACTCAGACAGACATTTACAGAGGACTTGATTTCTGATATATTTATGTGTATAATGTCACATTCTTCCTTTAAATTGTGATTTAAAATGTAACCTTTTTAAATGTTGTTCAAACTTGGACACACATCTGTCTATAAAAATGAAAATAATCAATTAGACAACGTTAACATTATGAACATCTTTAATTCAACACATCAGATGTGTTCACTCCTCGTTACATATGATTGCTGTATGGTTTGGGGATTTGTTGTTGATGTTTTTATACAATGTTTTTTGTATTACTGTGTTGAAATAAGTGTATGACTAAATATATTTATATTTTACCCATTATATGTTTACCTTGTATTTCTCCTTTTGTTATATTTGAAAGGTGATCATAATATATATACGCTGTATCTGGGTGTGGTTGAAACGTTGTTAAACTTTTTGTGGCATTTGAGTGAGTGCGCGGGTCTATCTTCTTCTTCCTCAGTCTGCTGTTTTTGCACGGCCCTGCACCTTGTTTAAGCTAACATCAACAAGACATCAAGCTTAGGGAAACACAAACTTTCAAACACCTTATGGAATGAATGGGCGTAAAAGCAGGACAGCTGAACCACAAATGAATGACCTCCCATGAATAAAGGATTCCTTTTTAAAAAGCCTTAACCTCTGATCATGCATCTTTTTAGCCCATATTGCTTTGTATCGCCAGAATATGAAACCAACATGTGTTGTTACAGAACAGAAGACTGGTTGTTAAACTATAAATCAGGATGAATGTAAGCCAATCTAAGTTTCCATCAATGATGCACTCATTTATGTCTATCACTCAGGGTTAAATACAGTGGCCAACAAGGGCAACAGACCTGCAAGGGCTAAAACGATACAAAAAAACATGCAGCAAACTCAGAAATAATATCAATTCAAAAGAAATGGAACCACTGAAATATGCTGCAAATGAAAGGAACCAAAGCCACCCATAAGGCGGGATAAAGGAAAAAGCTTTCCGGGCCCGGTCGCGTTGGGATGGCCCATGGAGGTTAGCAAAAACATGATCCATCCTAAATGTAAGCAACAATGACCACATTTTATTTTACACCTAAATACTCACTATGACCTCTTAAAGTGACAAAAACACACATTTGATTTATTGTTGCTTCAGTAAGATGTACCCTCAAAATGTAAACCTCCTCTTCTTAAAATGATATGAGCCTCTTTATTTGTTTGTAATGTAACCAGTGTAAGCGGGCCCAGAGAGAGCTAACATTAGCCAGAAGGCTAGCGCTAACACTACCGACCGAATGTGCATACTTTTATTTATATCATATCCTGAGAGGGGCCCATTCACAGCCTGGCCAAAACAACTGCATTTACATCAAGCACGCAGAAAATATATAAATGATCAAGAAGAAACACACTCAGAAAATATCTGCATCAAGACAAATGCTGCAAATTCAGTCTTCAACACAAGTGCTCCAGGCCTGCAGGGGTAATAGGTAGAACAGTCCGTTACTGATGGAAGAGAGTGAGGGAGACAAGGAAGTGAACGTTTTGTTTAGATGGGAAAGCTGCATAATGATGACAGCGAGTAACGTTAAAATGACTGCAATGAGGACATTTAGAGTGAGTCCGGCCTGGACTTGCACACCGTCGTTTCGGCTGTTGCAGGTCGATCGCCCTTGTGGGCCACCGTAGTTAAACACTTGATGTTCTTTACATGCAGAAAATAAAGTAATTTCATTTTTAAAGGCATGCTAACAGTTTTGTTCCACTTTTACCAAAAAAGAAAAACAAGATGAGTGTCACTCACCATATAGAATATAGCTGTGCGCAGCTCTGTCTTGTGGTTGGGTTGCTTTGCTTCCATTTGAAGTAACAGCATGAATAAATCAACACTAAACTCCCTGTTTGTTGATATCAGACTGAAATGCAGACAGAAATACTCAAACACTTAGAGACGCTCCCCTCTCTACATCAGTGTCCTTACAGTCACACACCAAACACTGTTACAGTCACACATATAGGCACAGCACTCACTGTGTTGAACAATCACTCACACACAAGCACAATCTCTTCCTCAGATATTTACACCATCCCAAAGAGACACACGATTTTTTTCTCACACACACACACACACACACACACACACACACACACACACACACACACACACACACACACACACACACACACACACACACAGAGACGCTTGCTGTGTCAAACAATCGCGATGCTTGTGTCTCACAAAGCTCCCTTTTCTTTGTTGAATGGCCTGTTTGTCTTGAAGCACGGCTCAGTGGGACATTTTAGGGAACACAAACCTTCAGTGAAACATAGCATACATTTCCATACGTAAACACATTTGGATGTATATATACACATTTAAATAGTTTCCTATTTAAACACTTTCCTATGGGGCTTCGGTAAAACAACCACATAGAAAAATAAAGCATAGCATAGGGCAACAACCGAGATCATCTTCTCTCCTTTGTGAGTCAACAACAGTAATTGGATAAATGACATCAACATTGATTCAGTAATGCACGCACAGCTTTGTTACGACTGTGGTCATAAAAGTAATTTTTTATTGGAGTAAGTTGCGTTGGTTGTGTCTGTGCTGTCTTCCTGTATGTATACAGGTGTACCAGCCCCAAGAGCCGATTGGCCCATCAATTTCCTGCTCCCGCCAATGATAGGCTGCAGAGAGATCTTCCCCACTGTTAAGAGCAGGAAGATGACATCACCGCGTTGCAGGGGGAACCCCATCTTCCTCACCTTCCAACCGGCCCTGCCACGTTTCCTTTGTTAATCTACTGTTCTTAGCTTGTTTTGTGTTAGATGTGGTAGGGGTTTATCGCTAATGACTCTAACCTTGTTTTCTCATGTTTTTGGTTAGTTAGGTAAGTTGGTTGACTTTTTGTCCCCTTTGATTTATCATGTTAGTTTGGGCACCGATTCACCCTTATTCTTAGTTATTCATATGGTCACTAAATATTTGGGGCGGCTGTGGCTCAGTTAGTAGAATCGGTCACCTCTCAACCCCGAAGGTTGGGGATTCGATCCCCAGTTCCTGATGAAGAAACCCAACCCCAGGTTGCTCTTGCTGCTTTGCCGGCGGCGTATGAATGGGATTAGTTACTTTTGATGGAAAATTTAACCCAAATGTGTTCATTATGAACTGCATTTCTCATTACTGCTGGATTTAAAACTGAAGGCGTGATACATGTCTGCTATAAAAACTGTTTACTGTGGTTTTACCAGAACACCAACAATAACAATCAAATAAGGAGTACACATTACATTAGGATTTTCCAATCTCAAGGAGAGAAGAATTTTGAGCTTTTCATTGAATTGTAATATGATGTAAACTTGAAACACTTTATGTTGAGCAGAATGTAACAATAAATATTTGGGGAAAGGCCAGAGAGGCAAACTTTTAACAATCGTTAAAGCACTTTGAGGAGATGCAATGCATTTACAGGTCAGAAATGTAGATTTACAAATTATTATTTATACTTGTTCATTATTAAGACCATACTGCAGTTCAAATCCCAAAAGGTGAAAGTTTAGTAGGACGTCCACATCCAAAACTTTGAAACATTGTTCAGTGGAAGCTGCTTTTCATTGTAACTCAGACCGAGCCACTAGTCGGGAAGTCTTTGTTGTGCTGTAAAATCCAATCCTGTGGAGAAAATCCTCTATAGGTTGTAATTTTGCATTGGGATTTCCCAATAGAACACTTTAAACTGACACTCAGACCACTTGCAGGTAAGTAGATTTAAAATCTGTTCCAAGTGCATTTTTAGCATTGCATTTGTAAATACCAGAGTTCATGAGTACAGGGTTCTGTATGACCAGACTGCCCTCTTCTGTCATGTGAATCCCTCCTTGGACTGTGTACCGGTTATGTGGAACCAGGGTTGTGCGTCCAGGCAGTGTCCATGAAATATCAGGCTTTGGAATACCTGTCGCAACACAGTTCAACGTCACTGGTGATCCCCTGCTGACTCTTGTGATTGAGGTCAGAGTGTTGGTGATGTGTGGCGGGAAAACCATCACTGCAACTGGGTAGGATAGTGTTGACGAACCAAAAGAGTTGGAGGCTTTACAGATGTATGTTCCTTTGTCAAAAGTGGACACCTGTCTGAGTTGAAGGGTCCCATTGGAGAGTAAAGTTATTCGGCCCATGGTTTGAGGTTTATCCAAAACAAGTCCATTAGGTAGACTCCATGTGATTGACGCCTGAGGCCAGCCGTCCACAGTGCATGGCAAGTTGAGATTTAGGCCATAATTGATCTTCACCCCTCCTAGAAAAGTGAAATTAAAGCAGCAAGTCATTTTTAAAAGGTAAGATACAAATAGCTTTCCATATGATCTTTCTATTATTTTATTGCTTTTTCAAACCTGTGCTCTGATCAAAACAACTAACCATAGACCCTCAGGTCACACACATTACACAACTTCAGTTTTGGTGGTCATAAGCAAACCTTAATCTTCTTGATATCCAGGTGAATTCCACAAGTTTAAGCTAAGCTAAACCTATAGCTGTTAGAAATGAGCAAAGAATCAAGGCTAACAAGGAGCTAATTGTGTTTCCTTCTTGGAATATTGGTGACATAAGACCTTTTTTGGACTCAACAAATTGGAAGAGCAAAAATATTTCATTGGTCTAAAAACACACTTAGTCTCTAAAGAAATGTGAACTTCATTATCTTTGATGGAAAACACGTACCTGTAGATCCTCTGATCACTGGCTTTCTGCCGGTCTCCAGTGCGTAACGTTTTTCTGCTTGTCCTGCCACATTTTTTGCTAGGCACCGGTATACTCCCTTATCACTTGCAACTGCTTGAGAAATCTGTAGACTTCCATTCCCCAGATGATGTGTGAAACGATGGAGTCGAACACCAGGTGTTAACATTGTCCCATTGGGTAGAACCCATGCAAACTCCGGTTTCGGCTTGCCACGTGCAGGGCAGTCCAGGATCAGTGGCCCACTATCTTGCTTTAATGGTAAGATTTCAATATTTGGAAAAGCAAAACTTGGTTTCTCGGCTAGTGATGCCACGTCTAATTCAACCAAAAGTGAAGCTTCACCGAGATTGTTTTTAGCCAGACACGTGTACCTCCCTTCATCTGTTCTCCTAACTCCTCTCAACTCCAGGCTTCCGTTCAAGTGGACTTGGAAGCGACCTCCCAGGTAGGGCATTGGTAGTGAGTGGCCATGAGGAGAAACCCACCAGACTCGTGGTTTGGGTTTCCCCTCCACTCTGCAATCCAGAAGAACTGTTTGGTAGGAAACGGCCAAAACTGTTGTGGTGCTCTTCCCTTTCATGCCATTGATAAAGGGTTCCTGTGGTTCTACTTCAAGTTTCATGTTTTTAACATCGTCACCAGCCACATTTCGTGCTATACATGCATATTTACCTTCTTCAGCCAGTGATGTTTTTTTCACTACAAGCATCCCATCATCCATGATCTGAAATTTTCCTGATGAGATTGGTATCACGTTATTTCCTGGTGAGATCCACATAATTGTTGGTGTAGGTTCACCTGTTGCCTGGCAACTAAATTTGGCTGATTCTCCTAACTTTACTGTCACCACTGATGGTATTTTTGATCTTATCTTTGGAGCAACGGGCCCCACCATGACACTCACTTTTCTTTCATCCTTTCCAAGTTTGTTTTTGGCATAGCAGGTATAGTCCCCTTCGTCTTTTTTCCCCGCTTGATGAAGAAGTAAAGTTCCATTGCCAAAAATAACATAGCGGCGATTGCGAAGGCCACTGTCGTCTGATTGAAGTGCATTGTTAATTAAAGTTCCATCGGGAAGACCCCAGGACACATCTGGATCAGGGAGACCAGTTGCAACACAGTCCACCTGAAAGGGAGAGAAATTGACAAAATTAGTAGAAGTGGTAGAAAATCTAGACACATTTCTGATCAAAATGTAATTGGTAAATGTTGTACTGTGTTTTATTTTGGCCCTTTGATAATGGCACTGTCTCTAGTTTGTAAGATTTGAGAGATTAGTCTGATTTAAATATTTCTTGAGTGCAATAAATTTGCTTAAAGATGAAATAAAACAACTGACATGTTTACATTATTTGTGGGGCTGCATGTTTGTTTCTTGTTTATAACAATGTGAGCCTGAACATCCTTTTTTGTCTCTTTAAATTTGTCACATATTATATCAACAATTCTATGAGTTATAAAAGAACAGTTTGTGCTAAATCTCTGATCAACCAACTTTTACGCGAACTGCCAGAGACCACTCATCAGACAGCATATTTAAATACATGCCGTTCTATTGAGTTTCTAATGTGACAGACATTTCCTACAGGAGTTGTTTGAGGCCAAATCAGAGGGAAAACTTGACAATGTAAACTCCAAATGAATATCAATAATTTGTATCAAAGGATGTGTACAAAGGAAACTGTTACCATCTGTTATAAATGTTATCGGGTGGTAACATGTCAACTTTATGTTGTGTCAGTAATAGCTGAAATATTTGGTGTTTGATGTCCATGATGACTTTAAATGAAATCTTATTTATATAAAATCTAATAATTCTCCCAAAATGTATGGAAAAAACTAAAAAAAGGGTGATGTCTGATCCAGCCTATAATATTAAAAAAGTGCTGTGATGGCTTCCCAAAGCTACCTGGAAATTTTCACCAAAGGTGACTCGGGTCTGCGCAGTCCTCACATGTTCAATTTTAGGAGGGGTCATTACCACCTCCACCTGAAAAGGCAAAAACACAAAGGATTATAAGCAAATACATTAAGGATGTTTGAGTTGAAAAGATTCTAGTGAAAGCTGTTAAATACAGAGACAGACTTTGTCACTGAATGGCCCACTGTTAAAGCTTTTGCCATTCCTCATTAAAAAATAAAACCCTACTTGAATATAAGGATGGACCTCAATTTTAATTATTGAGGAAGGCAATTGTAAGTTGTCTTTCCAACAGTGACTTCTTTCTATCTATCCTGTTCATACCTGGAAGAGCTCTATATCCTCCCCATTGGGCCGCTGAAAGACACACAGATAATTTCCACCATCCAGCTCGGTAAGCTGAAGAATCCTCAGAGTCCCATTACGGAAAACTTTGATTGGTCTCTCTGGACTGCAGAAAGAAAAGGAAAATAAATTACATAGAGATCGGCCAGTCGAATAAGTTTGTTAAATCAACAACCCTTTAATGTATTTATAATTTTTGGAGCATTGTACTCATTTGTGAATTTAGAAAGTGAGTTACCTGTATTGATGTTCCATGATGGTCTTGGATGGTAGCTGCCAGATTGTCCCTCTTGTGGAACCAGTTGACTCTGGGCAGTGAAGGTAGACAGCAGAACCGTACATAGCAGAGACAGAGTGCTGGCGGGATGGAGCACCGAGGTGGTGGGAGTGAGTGATGGGAAGAGAATGAGGAGGCTGGTGGAAAAAGGGAGAGGAATCTGCCCTGACCTCCAACTGGACGGTTCTTTTGGCTATGCCCACAGTATTAGTGGCCAAACATTCATACCTGTGGAAGGATAAACCCCAATAGTGATTTTTTTCCAAACTGGCAGCTTGATATCATCATTGTGTTGGGATATATAATATTTGGATGAGGATACACATTGGCTTATGGTACACATGGACAACACATTTTAATATTCAACACCTCCCTGTACTTGGTACAACATACTGTACATTGTTTGTATAAAAAACTTCAGCTTCACTTGTATAACCTCCATTTTCTGTATTGGTTGTACCCACATATTTGCAGGGTATCAGTCGTTGCACTTTCCTAAGATTAACTGAGCATCCATCTTTTCCCTCCTCAGTGATTTCTGCTTTCTCTTGAATGTCTCTTCATGTCTGTTTGGGTGTGTTTTTTGTTGGCCTCTCTCCTGCTGTTGGAGTCAGCTTTCAACACCTCGTAGTAACGTTTTACTTTGAGCCACATTTTATCTCTCCTTAATGCTCTAAACTTTGTATAGTTACTCTTTGAATCGCTCATTTATCTTCTTACAGCCTCGATCCTCTTGGTCTCAAACTGAGTGGCTTGAATTCTAGTGATGTTTGGCTCCTGATGTTGGTCGGGTTTCTGTTTGGGTCCTTTTACTGTTGGGTTTTATTGTTATTGGTTGGGTGTCTCTTCAGTGGGTTAGCGTGTTTGTGATGATCAAGTGCTATTATAGTTGACCAGAAGGTGGTGGTAGTGGTTAATAATTAGAGCTATGAGACGTGTTAAAGATAGACAGAGTTAAGCTAGATAACCGAGTTGGTAGAAGATGTAAGCTAACTACGTGTTACCGGCAATAAACAAGAGATTTGTAAACTGACAAAAGACTAAGTATTCTTTTGCAAACAACGAACAAAACAGTGTTGTTGTGTTTTTTTTGCGCTCTTGTGCTTTGTTGTTATCTTGTATTCTGCATGCGTTAAAAGCACTTTGTAAACCCTTGTTTTAAAAAGTGCTATACAAATAAAGTTATTATTACCTTCCAGCATCAGCTGGCACAACCTTTTTCACAAACAGCGTCCCATTGGGAAAGACAAAAAGCCGGCGTCCAAGGAACTGTGAAGCCTTAACAGTAACACCGGCTGGAAGCATCCATTTCAGAGTGGGCACAGGTTCACCCTTCACAGAACAGTGGACATATAGACTCCTTCCTGTTCAAAGAGAGTTTACTTGTTAATAATTTGCCAACGTTATTTCCTATTATGGGAAGTTTGGGGACGTTTTTTGTGTGAATTATTGTAGATTACCTGGTTGAATGACCACAGTATCCATTCCACCTTCACCGATGCTTGGAGGCAGTGCTGCCACATGCAGATGATAAGTTATTGTATCTGCCCCTGCTGCATTGCTTGCAATACATTTGTAATCTCCTTTGCTGGAGAAATTGGAGGAATGAATTTGCAGGGTCCCATTTTGAAGCAGGGACATTGGAGAAAGGAGAGTGTGAACTGTCCCGACTTCACGTACAAATGTCCTGTCTGGGAGAATCCAGGAAATTTGGGGAGGTGGTTTCCCCAAAGCAAAGCAGTCAAGAGTTACACTTTTACCTAAATAGACAGCCATCTGTGTTGACTTTGCGGGCTGGATTTTGGGTGCCTCGGTCTGGACAGCTAAGGTGATGACAATACGATCTGATCCAAACCTGTTCTGGGCCGTACATAGATACTGGCCTCTATCCTGAAGCTGGATGTTTTTAATAACAAAAGATCCATCTTTTAAGACTTCAAAACGAGGACCATGTTTGGTATTGGCTGGGATGGTGGCCCCTGGGAGGGGAAAGAAAGCATAGAGAGATTAAAATCTTGAATCTTGTTCTGACCGATT
The DNA here is from genome assembly GCA_020745685.1 of Tautogolabrus adspersus. NCBI lineage: Eukaryota > Metazoa > Chordata > Actinopteri > Labriformes > Labridae > Tautogolabrus > Tautogolabrus adspersus. Next base: position 4,525,853 of record CM036540.1, read on the forward strand.
ATGGCACATTTAAAAAAAATCTTTGACAGTCGGTTGATGATATAAAAAAATAGATCAGATAAATGCAAAGGTAACCCAATACAGAATGTGATTTTTTTGGGATTGTCTTATTAACTGACAATCTATATTTGATTGTTTTCATTACACTGTTTCTGTCTTTTATCTCTGTGTGTCTTACCTGTTGAAACTTTGGTCCATGCAATGCTAGGTTCAGGATTCCCTGTTGCTTTGCAGGGTAGGAACACATCACTCTCTGCCAGTACTGTAACACTAGCTGTGGCTATAGTGGTAATACGGGCCTTCACCCCTCCACCTTCAGCTCCCAACACCCGGCGAAAAGGAGGTGCGGCTGTGGGGCGCCGAGAGCTGATTCGACCTGCTACAGTGACACAGTTAAACAAAACAAAAAGGTAGAATGAAAATGATTGAAATAGTTTTTCATTCCACACTGATGAAGCAGGAGGTTATCCAATTTTGCATGGGCTTTGTTGTCCAAACTTAACATAGGCTACTGTGGACTGTATCACTCTGTCAGCTTAGCCCCAGTTTTAAGACTCACACCAGCTGGAAGCACAACAACCAATTTTTCTGTCAGACTTTCCCCTTGTAACATACATGATATCTTGAACAGATCACTGTCATAGGTACCAGGGGTGACAGACAGGCTTGAGGTCTCACACTGCTATCAATCTGACACATCAACAGACACTCAGGAGAACTCAATAACTACCCCAAGAGTCATTTACTTTAACATAACATAAAGGTGACAAATATGTTACCTATTTTGTTGCAATATATAATAATTGTAACTGTGCTTTTCCGTTAACATGAAATACATAGCCAACATCTTTTCAATTGTGCAAATACCTCCAACAGGCCATCGACCTCCATAAAGTACCCAAGGGGTTGAGGGGTGGTAAGGACGAGAGGTTGTAAAGCCAGAGAAAGTTGATGATGAGGGTTGAGCAGGCCTCAGAGGTTGCAGGGTGTAGGTGTAGGACGCTGTGGCTGCTGGTTTGGGGATGTAGGGTCTATATGGAGATGGATGGTGGATTTTAGGTGGGATGGAAGGTGGAGGATTGTGGTAGTTTGAGCGGGGTTTCGGTGTCACAGCCCTCCCTAGCTGAGCGATGCGATCAAGCTGCGCCTGAAAAATCCAGATGAAAATAATTACTTCTAACAGTTTAGATCCATTAACCTGGAGCTGATCTTCCAGCTCCTTTCAATGGCACTTTGTTTCCCTCAAGCTTACAAGTTACAGCATAACCTTTTGTAAAAATGTACCCAAGTGGTAACCTCTTGGAATGTGAATTTGGGCCATGATAAAATGTAGGTGTGATAATATAGATGCATATTCTCGAGAAGCCGCTTAAGGTCAAACCAGTCCATGTTAGCCCCAACTCAGGATAAGAGGTGGAGATTAGCAATAGCTATAAACTCTCAGCACATAAACTATGTTAAATCGCATTGCCTCTATTTAACATTTATCTAGAACTACTTGAGTTAGAAATGCATTTAATACACAATTAGACTTTTCATACCTGTCTGTATCTGTTCCTCAGCCTTGAAAAAAAGAGTTGATCTCTGGTTTGGGTCGTGCCATCTAAATGATGATTTTGATGACGATGATGATTTGACAGGTTGGGATGAGAGATTTTGTGCCTGGAGTTTCCTGTTGTTGCAGAAATGGTAGGCGTGGGCTTCACTGTTTCAGCTGTGATTTCTGGACGGTTAGTGACAACCAGGTCTTTTGCCCAGGGGTGGGGGAGGGGCCAGGGTCGATGTGTGGGCACCGGTTGTGACCCAGAACCTGGATACAGAGAGCATCTGTTAATTGAACTTCATCCCTGCATTCTGAAGGGATCATAACATGAAACCAAACCAGTTCTGATAACACATTATCTTGAGTGTTAATGAAGTCACTTTTTCTCTATCCTGTATTTTTTCATTCACAGTCTCCATAACCACCTAATTGCAAAAAAAGTATAAAAGCGGATGTTTTACCTTGCCTTGGAGGGGTAAATGATCTTTGACCTGGCCAGTAAGGGTAGAAGGGGTAGTAGTGATGTTGATGATGGTAAGAAGGCCAGCGAGAGGTCGGGGGGACACTGGGAAGCTGGGAATGCCTTCCTGAATTCACTCCACCTTGTCTCTGTCTAATTCTGTCTTGGTTTGCAGGGGTTGGTCTTGAAGTAGCACTTTGCCCTCCTCCCTGATTGCTCTGATGGAGCCAGGGGTGAACTGGTTCCATGACTGGGAAACTATGGATTTCAATCTTTGCTTCCGGCTTGTAAACTCCTTTGTCCTCTCCCTTTGTGACTTCTTCTCTTGCTCTGCCTGTTGATGAATGTGAAGTAATAGTCTTGGAAGATGAGTCTCTTGTTTGGATTGGTGTATTTTGTTCTTGTGAAGGTCTGGTGTTAGATCTTGATCTATCTTGTGTTGACAACCTTATACTATCTGGGGTATTGTTGTTCAGTGAAACCCTCTCCTTATCAGATTTTTCTGCGTCTTTGTCATTGCAATCTGTGTTTATGTGTTTTTCTGTCTTTTTGTTAGCAGTAGTATCTCTCTCCTTTTCTTCAGAAGCCCTTTCAGTTGGATGTGGGATACTGTCCAGCTTCGGAGTGACAATCGTTTTTGGGAAATGTAAATTATGTTTACTTTGAGAGCTACCTTCCTTGAATGTGGTAAAAAATGTAGTAGTGGTAGGAGTAACACTGTTTAGATCTTTCCTTGCATCCGAACCATCAGTCTGCTTGTAAGTGTATTCTTCATTGTAATCATCTTCATTTTCCTCAGTCTGATACTCTGCAGAGACAATTTCATTTTCTGTCACAGTTGTAGTAGTAAAAGCAGTGGTAGTAGTAGTAGTAGTAGTAGTAGTAGTTGTTGTTGTCGGTGTGGTTGTTGGGGGAACAGGTCTTTGGGGCTTGATTGATGAATGCTGGAAGGGGTGCATATGCGGACGGACCCTTCTCAATGGTGGTTTTCTCCGTCTATAAGGTGGCCGTCTCCTGTTTGACTGATTAGGAATGGGGTTGTATTTCCTTCTCCCCTCTACTGATTGCTGATTTTCTGAATCTTCGACAGGTTGAGGAGTTCTAACACCAGAATGGTCTGTGACTGTTGCTGCTTTTTCTGTGCTCTCACCAATATAGAGTGGTGTTGATTCTGGAGTTGGATGTGGCAAAACCTGTGACTGACTTTCTGACATTTTTGAATCTGTTTCAGTGTCCACACTTTTCTTTGTAGATAAGTTGTAATTCGTTGTTTTTGTATTTATGGGGAAATTGGTTTGCTGTTTACTTAAAACAGAAGGGGTTGTGGTAGGGACTAAGTTGTAAGTATTGGAAGCAATGGTAAAAGCAGTTGTAGTAAAATGTTTGGATGTAACTGTAAGGAAGGAAACTGTGCTTGGCTCTGGTAGTGACTGCTCTGTAGGCAGAGAAACACTTGGTTTAGCCTTAGCTTTAGAGGCTATCTCTTCCCAATGATTCAGATCCAATTCCTTAGCTGGTTTATTGGGTTTTCTTTTTGAATCTTTAATACCTATCCTTTTTGAAAAACCATTGGGATTTCTTTGCTGTGTTCCTTGCTTCTTAGGGAACTGTGTAGCAAAAGGACGTATAATTTCCTGGTAATCGCCCCCTGAACCTTCTCCCTCCTCCACAGCAAATGGCAAGATTTGCTGTTCTTTGGATCGATCAGAAGCCTTTTTTTCTGTGACTTCCACTGCATGAGACAGCATGTCAACTCCATACAGATTTGAGGTTAAACAGCTGTATTCCCCTGCATCTTCTATTGTCAACTTTTTTACCACCAAAGTCCCATTTTCCATGACTTCTGCTCGTCTTGTCTGTTGTGTGGGGAGAAGAATTTGGTTTTTGGGCAGGTACCACATAGTTTGACTGGGCTGGACTGTGGTAACTTCACAAGGGAGTGAAAAAGAGCGTCCCTTTTCTACTATGATTTTCTGACCATTGAAAGCAGTGGGCCCGAGTGAGCGTTCTTTTACAGTAAGCCTTAGCGGCATTAAGTCCACTCCTGCTTTGGTTCTGACCATACAGTGGTAAAGACCTGAGTCAGACAGTGTGACATTTAAAATCACAAGTTCTCCTCTTTCAGAAATTTCAATTTTATCAGTTACTTCTTCAGCAATGGACAAATCTGGGAGCATCCACTCAATTTTTATCTCGGGATCTGAAGTGACAACACGACACTCTAATTGAACCTTTGAACCATCAAGAGCAGTCTGAATCCGCCCTGCTGTTTTTCTGTGAATTAGAGCCCAGGACGGGGCAGGTTCATTGTCATCCTGCTGCCCTGTATTACTGCTCATGTGTCTTGTGATTACAGTATTAAAATCCATAACCAGTTTCTTGGTTGTTGTCTGTTGTCTGTTGAGCTTTAAAGTAACTCTTGGTTGAAGCAGCCATGAGGGTTCTGCTACCAAATACCCCTTTAAATCAGTGAAATATGGGGAGTTTTCATTAACAACTTGTGCATATTGATAGGTAACTCTGCTGTCATTTCCTCTCTGGTGACCTCTTTCCAGGATAGCAGGGCTTTCATAGTAGTATGCAACCAATTGCCACAGATTTTGCAACGTCTCTCGGTCAATCTCACATTCAAGGGCAGTCATTAATGATACATTGACAGATACCTCCCGAGGTGAAAGTGGATTTACTGTCCAGGTCATCGGTGAGCTGTCTCCAGGGTGACGCACATCACATGCCAAATGAGCATTGTTTCCATGGCTGTCAGAGAGAACAAAGGTCAGATGCCCTAAAGGCTTCTCAAAGTCCCTGGTGTACGGTAGGTCGGGCTCTGCTTCAGATTCAGCCCACACAGGATTGTCCCACTTTTTTAGGGGGGACCGAAGAGCTGGAGGCACACAGGTTAGCTTGTCAGAAGCCAATCCAAGCAACAGAGTTCCATTTAGGGGTTGAGGAGAAGAGCACTGGGGGCAAGTTTCGCTGGAGCCACGCTCCTTCTTGCACTTTATTATACCTAGGAGAAGAGAAAGGGAGATTGCAATGAAAAGACGGGGGAGAAGGTAAAATGTAGAAAGGAGGAGAAAGGATATGAAGGAAGGAGTTACGAAGTTGTATGTGGTGTGGGGGGGGGGGCAGGTAAGGGAAAAATAAGGAAAATGTTAAGAAAAAGGGTGAAAAAGAAATGGGTAATATTAAGGAATTTTGGAAAATGCAGTAACTGTCTCCTGCCTTCATGAGTTTGAGTTCAGTGGGGGTTCATGCATTAACTCATAAAGATCTGGCAGTCACAGTCCCTTTGTTTCCACAGAAGGAGATAATAAAAATGATTTATTATCAACTCCTCTGTTGATGCAAACAACTAGCATATGGGAGTGGTTTAAGATCATCCATGAAAACTCAAGTAAGGAAATAAAAACCTAGACAAAGCACATGTGTCACAAAAATGCTTTAAAAAATGAAGAAGAAAAAGTCAACAACTTAATGAGTTTTCTCGATTTATAGGGATTGAATGCAGTCCATTTGTTCTTCAACTGTTAAGCAGAAAGCCAATTGCAGAAACATAACCGCTGGTACAATGTTCTGCTTCTGGTCAGAAACACTAGTCCAACTCTCATATAATGGTTGTTAATTAAGCCTTTCCCTCAGCGTGACACAGAACTCCTATACCCCCATTCATTTGTCCCACAGTTTACCTGGCAGGTGGATGTTTATCGTCATGAGTTTCCCATACATTAGGGATGTCAGCTGGATGCAATTAACAAGTTGAGCCTGCATGTTGTTGCATTACTTTGGTTGGAGCTTTGTTGGAGCTAATCCTTTTTCTCCTGGTGTTTCTGATGTTTTGGAAGCTGTATTTATCTGCTAACAGTGTTTCAGTCAAACTGGGTGTGTATTAATGAAACTTGCTGACTGATGGTCAGCTGTTGAGCTGTTGAGGTCAGAGTGTTTAACAGTTGTTGAGACCGGTCCTGCACTTTGCATAGTGGGTTACAGTGTGGGCAATGTTGTTTGGAACTACATACTGGATTTTCTTTCCAGTAGTACCACATCTAGCTGTTTTTGGCATACTGCAATCTGTGATCTGTTTACATACTTCATACTGCACAATGCTACATTGTGGTCAAATCAGTACATACTGCTAGTACAGGTGGTCACTCAGGTAGCCTGTGTGTTCCTTTCTGTCTTTGCAGGTCGGTCTCCATCCTCTGTGTAAAGGTATCAGGTATCTACTGTTTGTATTCATGAGTCTGTCTCCCCTTTGGATTGGTTTGCCATCATTAGACATCTTTTCTGATGGATCCTAATGGTTCACCAAGCTGTTAGGTTGTATTCTTTTTATTTTTAAATAAGATCACTGATCTGCTTCAGCTCCAATTCTGACGTCATCATTTGGGTCCCGTCCTTTGTGTTCCCGTTACCTGCTTGTGAATGTATTAAAAGTGGCTAGAATTTGGTGTCTTTATTTTAACATGTGTATCAAATGACATTGAAACAGATCACTCACAGTGATGACTCGGTGATCAGTGGTGAGTTTTTATAAACCAGACAGCAGTCAAGTTGAAATGGGTGTGCTATCAGCTCATAAAGGCCACTGTTTGGCATCATGCATTACAAACTCTGTAAAGGGAAAATATGTCAATACTTTGTTTTCAGCTGCCCCCCCCCTGTTTATTATCTGCCCCCCCCCGAGTAGTTCTTCAATGGACTTTGTCATCCTATGAACTTTGACGTAGTCTTTTGCCCTTTACATAGTTTTTTACTGAAAACTTTGAACAGCTGAAGTGAAGAGTTAAAGAATAATGTATATTTACAAGTTCTATAATCAATCTTTATTTGTATTGCACCAACACATAACAAATTTTTATCTCAAGACACTTTACAAAAGAGCAGGTAGAAGACCTTCTCATTATATTATCTAAGACCGAACGTGAATCCATCAGGAGCACAGTTCTAATGTTATTCCACACAACGTATTGATTTGTGTCCCTACCTTCATGTGAGGAGCTCCACTCCACCAACCAGTGGAGTTGGCAGTCACAGGTCCACGGATTACCATGTAGAGTGAGAAGCTCCAGCCTGGACGCTGTCTTCAGTGCTGCAGCAGGAAGCTGCTCCAAGAGATTGTCTGACAGATGTAAATGTCTGGGACGAAAGCATTATATAATTTATTTCATTATTTGCATATGAGAATAGTAATTAGCAGTTTCTATTTGCTTTAAACATGATTATAAGAAACACTCCACAAGTTCAATTTTGATTCCATTAGTGTAAACACCACCTCATTGAACAAGTCCTATTGTTTTGTTCCTCCTCTTCACCCCTTCACTAGCCCTGACATAAGAGATCGTGCTAAACAGTCATAAGAAGCTGACTCAACCTGATAAGTAGACCCTGAGTTTCCAAGAGCGCGTTCACATAAAAGGGGCGGAGTTAGCTTCATATAATCACATTCATCACTGAGTCAGCTGTCAGCAGATCTTCATATAACAATCTCTGAACAAATGATTTTAATAATATGAAGAAGTTTAAGGCTAATAGGCTCCCAAAGACCAAAGCTTCACAGCTGCAGCAACAAATGCAGGAAGGACAACTGTCAGAAAAATGGAAACATCTGCGAGTTTCAAAGTGCAAACTACGGCTTATTATATTTATCCCATCATTAGTTCACCTTAGAACTCACCATAATAACTCCTGTTTCTTCTCTGAACTGAATGTGTTGCTCTGACTCTTCATGTGGCGCGTAAAACAGTTTGAGAAGTTATATTTCATCTGCAGCTCTGACCATCACAAACAGAGCGGCATGGAGACACTAAACATTCATATGAAAATGTAATTCAAATCTATAAGAAGTCTATTCATAATTTTACATCTTGAAAACATAACTAAAGGCTCCGGTGCTTTTTCAGTCTCTGTTTAGGATGAAGGATGATATCAGTAAAAAGTTATTATTCACTTTAAGGACTTTATGTAAAATCTTATGACACATGAAGTGTTTGTCTCTCTCTCTCTCCCTCCTCCCCTCTCTCGACCACAGGGCTCCACGATCAAGACATCGGAGATTTTCACAGGTTGATCTCTCATCTCGAACACAACCTGCTCCGGACGACTTAAGGTGTGCAGCATAAGTTACCATGGCAACATACCCAGGTAAGAAGTAAACCACCTTCGTAGGGTTAACCCTGAAGTTACCTCGCTAACCCTTAAGCCTGCCATATAATGACATTTCTAACATGCCATTAATTGCTTTTAACTAATAAAGTGGAGCGATTAATCGTGATTAATAAATGTAATCGTTTGACAAACTGAATTATACAGATAGAAGCTTCAATCGTTTGACCGAAGTGATTTTAAAACAGATATTTGAATTTCTAAATAAAAACATCCACTTCTTCTGTAATTACATGATCTTCTTACCTGAGTCCAGAGGTCCAAAAGGTCCCTAGGATTGACACCGTTATAAAGGTATGAGGGTGGATCTCTTGGAGAAGGTTTCCCTCCAGCTGCAGGAGCTTTAGGGAGCTAAGACCGGAGAAGGAATATGGCTCGATAAATTCTATCAGGTTGTGGTCCAGATGGAGACGGATCATACCAACAAGACCCTCGAACAGACCAGGGTTCACTGATGTTATCTTGTTGTAACTCAACTTCAAGATCTGAAGAACAAACATAAATTAATTAGACATCAAAGCTATAAGCTATAATTCAACAAGAGCTCTGATATACAGCTGGCTGATGAAGCTGCCTAGGCTTTTTTCCAAACTGCTTACTACATACTACTATCGAATGTGGTTTGCAGCATGTACTGAGTATGTACTGTGAAACGTTGATTAAGAAACGTGCCCTACATTTATCAGCTTATACATTTGAAATGAAGACTGCACCAGACTAGAATCTGACTTTAGTCTTGAAGTAGTTCATTATATTGACCAGGTTCCTCTGAGTGTTAACATTTAGTTAGTCATTAAACCCATCTGGGCCCAACAAGACTTTCTGCTTTTGTTGTTATGCATCCAATGTGCAACTAATTACCACCTTTAATGGGATTTAGGTAAGGGATGATTGGACATGACTCTTATTTTGCACAAAAATATGTTCTTCAAGTGTTTATTTTTACACATCGATCAATCTTTTTTCACTCTGTTGTTTGTCTTACGCATTACTGAAAAAAACCCCATTTCACACAATGAAAGACTCACACTAGTTTGAATCATATATACAAGAAAAATGAACTCTCACATGGTCACATATGCAACAAACAGCTTGAGCTATGTTTAAGAGACAGATGTGGTGACTTTAAAAAACAAGGACCCTTAAGAGGGTTTAACTTAAAGTGGTTCCAGACATCAGCAGCACTTTGTCCTGAAACAACATTGGTAAATTTAAACAAACTCAACTTCAACTTCTTCCTTCATGAGGGACTTTAACCCTCTTCTCCTAACCCAAGGTCCTGTTTTAAATCCTTCTATCCTTGATAACCACTTCAACCAAGCTTTGTCTGTTTCTTAACCATTAAGAGCAGCTGCTCTGATCTTCTGTTACTGTGCATTGATTTACATTTGAGATGGTTGAAGGTGGGTCTCATGCAGATGCCAAAGGGTACCATGTGGGTTTGTATAAAACACAGAGGGCCTTTAAAAACAAGAACTTGGTGCTGAAGACAGGATGACAAAAAGGTCATTTTAGTACATTTTGGGGTTCATATCACTGGCATTAAGGAGGTAATTCAATCAATCGATCAATCGATCAATCAATCGATCAATCAATCAATCAATCAATCAATCAAACAAACAATCAAACAATCAATCAATCAATCAAACAATCAATCAATCAATCAATCAATCAAACAATCAATCAATCAATTAAACAAACAATCAATCAATCAATCAAGCAATCAATCAATCAATCGATCAATCAATCAATCTTTATTTGTAATTACATCGAGACAGCTGAAAACAATCACAATGAACCTTTCTAAGGACATGTTTGTAATATCACAATGCAGTTTTCTGGTCCGTCACTTCCTACGTTTACACTGAACGGGTCTAAATCCTTTAAAAAAAATTCTCTAGGAGGTGGGATGCCATCTAAGAAGTCCTTTCATAAAGGCCTATAGTATCATCATCATTGTATGTTAGCACTGGCTCCAAGTCTTCCCTCTCTGTAGTCATCATATTTTCTGCTAAATTAATTAAACTGTCAATGCATTGGTGTTCTGACCCACGTTAAGTTTTTTATCTTGAAGCTAACACTTCAGCTGCGCCAAAACTCTTTTAGGACTGCTCTTGGTCCATTTTGATGCGCACACACACGCACGCACGCACACACACACACACACACACACACACACACACACACACACACACACACACACACACACACACACACACACACACACACACACACACACACACACTCAAAAACACACATAGAAACTTTACCTGTAGAGATCTCAGGCTGTAAAACGCTCCAGGCTGGACCGTGCTAATGTCATTGCCATGCAGCATGAGCATTTCCAGTTGCTGTAGTGACCTGAACTCTGACCCCTCCACTTCTGTCAGGCTGTTATAACTGTAACAGAGAGAGGATAAACAGGACCAGTTACTGGGATGAAAGAAAAACCAAGGATCATTTGTGGGGTCAGAGGGAAAGGAAAACACAACAAGTTAGAAGTTGATTTTTGCATGTGTGTCTCGGCCTTGTGACCTTTCAACTCAAGGGTAAAATATCTAAAGGTTGTCCCTGTCATAAACAGCACCAATGTAACATTTCAAACTGGTGAGATCTTTGTGCATAGGGCCCTGGAAAACTATACCAGCAACGACAAATTCAAAGATCTGTTGAAAAGCTTTCTTTAGAGTCTTCAGGTCATAGCCAATAAGAAAAAAAAACATCTGTCCAAGAAAAAAAGCATCTGTCAAATACAATACAACCGAGTGATAGCCAAGTACATCATAGAACAGAAAACGTCAGAGCCGAAGTTTATATCCATCCTGGAACACAACAGAGATCATTGACTATTTTTAGGGATCGACAGCATTTGGCAGATTTCAATGTTTGAGAGTTAACTAGGCCCTCCATAATGTGCAGCAGAGTGAGTTCCTGTAAAACATCCAACATTCCCTGCGTTCATTTATCCCTACCCAATTGAACACATATGGGAGATCCTGCATTTTTCCACTGCCAGCAATAAAACATCCAGCTCACAATATATCATCCAATGCCTTTCAATACAATAATTCACATATTTTTAGAGTAGGTTTCCTCAATGAAAACTGACCTTCGACCCCGGCCGTGCTTTCTCTTCCACCATATCAAAAGCTGTTAAATTCCTTCAGTTTACTGGATTTGCAAGTGATTGCATAATACATTTTAAAGCATGCTAAAGCTGACCCAACATTTGGCAGTCAGTAAAAATCAGGGACTTATCTGACAGCCTTACATTGCAACACTACAAATCTTTGGTTTGCATCAACTTTTTCTATCTGACGTATAACCGGATTATTTATAGGCACTTCATTTGTTGTCCATCATGACACCACTGTTGAATGGAATATTTTGAAAAGGCATCACTTTGGATGGACAATTTAGTAGTTAGCAGTAATGCAATACTTCTGGATACCAACTGCCATAAAACTCCACCACAGAAGAAGAGGAGCAGCAGTCAGGATGTGATCATTCATGTCGTCAGCACGAAAGAGCTCCACAAAGACACAGGTACTCCATATGATCAAGCCATGGCAGTGCTTGGGGCGGCAGTATAGCTCAGTCTGTAGGGCCTTGGGTTGGGAACTGGAGGGTCTCTGGTTCAAGTCCCGGTGCAGACCAAAATATGGAAGTTGGACTGGTAGCTGGAGAGGTCACTTTCCGAGTAAGCCCTTGAGCAAGGCCCCGAACCCCAAACAGCTATGGTGGATCTCTCCACCAATGCATGTCCACAGGTCCTGTATGTGAATGTATGTATGGGCCTATGAGTGTGAGAAGCATGTCTCTCAATGGCATATTGTAAACCAGGATTTCCCTCAGGGATAAATACTGCCGGTCCCACCATCCATCAGTTCAGACGAAGAGTTTAAGCATGCAGACAAGACTGTGCCCCAGTATATGGCAGCACTAAGAAAGTTTGCAGCTGCATGTACTTATTCCGAGGGAACTGTGCTAAGAGGTTTTCCTGGAGAGCACAACTATCTTGACCACCGTGTAATCATTGCTGGATGTTCTTTGGAGGAGAACCTGCATGCTCTGAACCTGTGAAAATGATTATTGAAAAAGTCAAGTCTCAGATTCCAAGGCCACATATTTCCTAAAGAGGGAATTCTGCCCGATACAGATCACATTGATCAGTGATGCAGCGCCAGACGACCTGATCTTGTTACGGTCCTTACTGGGACTACTCTTATAGTATAACAAGTTCCTGACAATCTTTGCCATAGCTGTGGAACCGATGAGAGCTTTACTGAAAGGTACAGACTCCAGCTTTGAATGGACAGTTGATGCACGCCACCATTGAAAAGAACTGAAACAGTTGCTACTTGGCAGTCCAGCGCTTGAACATTTCGACCCCTCCCTCCCAACATTTGTTACCACAGGTGCATCACATGAACGGACTGGGAGGTGTGTTGATCCAAATAAACCCAGACAAGACTGACTGTACTGTAGCATATCACAGAGCTTCACTGCATGTGTGTGGGCCATAGAAAAGAGGAGGTCATATATCTGGGGCCAGTGCTTCACAATAAGAACAGACCACCTCACATTAACAACACTGCTTGCCACCAGAGGGATTGTTCGTTCAGCTATGAAAGTGGCTGGAAGATCAGCTTGACCTCTTCTGTTTTACCTACAATGTGGAGTACAGACCAGGGTCACAGATACAGGCTGCAGCTTTTCTGTCACATCTGCCAATATAACCAATACTGAACGAACAATCCCTCTGGTGGCAAGCAGTGTTAGCACCCCGCCTTCCACTAAGCTCCCCCCCCAGTCACTAGTCAACTGCCTGCTCGATATCAAAACCTGGATGTCCTCTAACCTCCTCAAACTCAACAGCAACAAGACTGAGCTCATGGTTGTGGCCCCCAAGGCACTGCTCGGGAAGGTTGGAGATCTCCTCCTCGCTGTGGACGACTGCTCCATCCGCCCCTCACCCGAGGTCCGCAACCTAGGCGTCATTCTGAACTCCACCCTCTCTTTCAAATCGCAAATCAAGTCCATCACCAAGTTCGCCTTTTTCCACCTCAAAAACATCTCACGCCTCCGGCACTCACTCCCCGACTCCGTGGCAGAGACCCTCATTCAGTCCTTCATCAATTCACGTCTGGACTATTGCAATGGAGTTCTGTTCGGGCTTCCAAACACTGCCCTGAACAGACTCCAATATGTACAGAACTCTGCTGCCAGGGTCCTCACACGTACCAAGCCCTGGCAGCACATCACCCCCACCCTCATTCACCTCCACTGGCTCCCGATCAAGTCCCGCATTGAATACAAACTCCTCCTACTCACCTACAAATCTCTTCATGAACTAGCCCCACCGTACCTCACCGACCTCCTCCATCCCTACACCCCGTCACGACAGCTGCGATCCTCAGCCTCAGGCCTGCTCTCCACCCCCCACACCAAACTGCGCTCCTTTGGTGACAGAGCTTTCAGTGCCTCCGCCCCGACCCTCTGGAACTCTCTCCCTGATAAAATCCGCACTGCTGCTTCTCTGGACATTTTCAAAAATCTGCTCAAACACTACCTGTTCACCAAAGCATTCGGCCTCAGTTAACACCTTAATCTGTTTGTTTTGTGTTACCTTCTCCCCCCTTTCTACTGTAAAGTGTCCTTGGGTTTCGTGAAAGGCGCTATATAAATCTAAGTTATTATTATTATTATTATTATTATTATACACTCGCTGTATCCTTGACAGACTTTACAGCTTCCTCTTTTCCTGAAACCACCCTCTTGGGAGCCCAAATTAAAAAATGACGAAACATATGGAATTAGGATGTGGATTTTACACTTGCTCCATATTTCCTGATCTGATAATACAGTCTGTGTCTGATGATATAGTTTTGAATTCATTCCATCTCCATCTCTCTCTATCCTTATGCACAGCGTGCTTTGGTCAGCACCCAACATCCTGTGTGTAAGAAACAAGCCATTAAATTTTAGTTTAATGCATTAGCATTTTTAGAATGATCCTTCTTGGCCCAATGACTTCAGAAAAACTTCAAATAAGTAGGATTACTAATACGAACATGATGAACCAATTTACAATTCAACATCAGCTAACTATGTTTGGCAAACGTTATATTTGGCGGTGGAGATGGGACGTTTGCTAAAAAGCTAAACCATAAAGGCTCTTTAAGGAAGGTTTTGATTTATTCGTAGTAAATATAATAAAAAGTTGTTTTTCAATGCTGTAGACAAGCAGGCCAACCACTGCTGCATAAAAGGAACTGTTACAAGTGTATGACTTCACCTTCACATTACTGATTGTGTTTAGCCAAGTTTCCTTTGTAACTTAGCAATATAAATTCTAATTTAGCAAGCACATATTGCATGCACTCGAAATGCTAAAATGTAAATGAATCCTAAGCCCATTGTCGAAAGCAACACTTGCCTGCACATAATATTTTCTACTTTTAATTTTGCAAAAAGCAAACTCAAAGAACAACAAGATGTTTCCCCTCCCCACCCGCTGAAAAGATCTGCTCTTAAATTCCCTTATTCTTTTAAGTAAAGGAACATAAGGAAAAAAGGTCTACCATCAAATCATCCATTTGTACTCTTTGATGGTGAAGACGTACATCCACATTTGTTAAATATACTTCGCGGGTACATGCTATGGGTGTTGACGCACATTTCGTTGTTGGGTCGAGTTAGCACGCGTGGCTCCTTGGCGTGAGTCCAAAAACCAACTTACAAAGACAAAATCTTCCAGTTGGATATGTCATTACTTTTAATTAGTCAACATAATAAAGATTTATAAATAAAACTAAATTCTTGTCTCAGCTTGCTCCTTTCACAAAAAAACCCATTGACCTTCCTTGTGCGCAACACCTGCTGCTAATCAGCATCATTTAAATAAAGTTTGGCGCCCTGGGTTTACAGTGCCACCTAGTGGTCAGCCCAACAAATAAAACACCCAAAAATGGCTCCAACAATGGCTTATGAACTCTTCAATGTCTTTGCTGTTGTTAAATCAACTCTATACAGTATGCATGACTAATGGACTGTTTTTATTTTGGCCTGAAGGGGGTGGTGTAATTTCATATAAATATAACTCTTGATGTTGCCTTAGTCTTCCTAACCAAGACCCTGTAGTGTGATGCTGTCTCTATAAAACAAAAAAGCATTATCTGCATACACAAAAAGCTCCACTGAACTGTAAAAAAACTCTTTTAAAAACTGATTTGTAGACAGTTTTTCTCTTGTGATATTAAGATTGTACCTTTTCCCCCTGAATTGCTCCATCCCATTCAAACATTAATGCAGAGCTGGAGAGCTATGCTGCTCATGAATAGAAGTGAGAACTGTTTCCAGTACAGATCCTGACATGCCAACAGAAAGTGTAGCACTGGCTGATTTTGCCAAGTAGTTTGCCATGTAAATATGTGTTGTTTGGAGCCAATTATTCGACAGGGCTTTTTCTCTGCTGTGCATGAAGGTGGTAAAAGCCTGTTCCACAATACAAAGACCCAGATGGAAGTGATTAGGAGATTTATCCCCTCAGGAGTAAGTTCAGAGTGACATGCTGGTGTTTATCCCTCATCGTCTGGGCTTAAAGCAGATGTTCAATTCATTCTGTATAATCCACACTCTTAATAAGGGCCAGTTCTCTGTTGGACCCATGGCAAGTAATATGATGTTAAGACAAATGCTATCACAAAAAGACAAATCGCACACACCTCAGCATTTCAGTTTGTGAGTTATTTGTAGCAGCGCTGACCATCTGGGAGCCAACAAACCTCTTCTCTGAAGAATCAGCTACAGCTCCTTCCACGCATTTCCTCCAGATTGTTTAGTTTTCTTCCCCTTGGGCATGCATTGATAACAAAAGCCTCAGTGCTACTGTGTGCATGTGTGTGTCTAGGAAAAGTGATTAACTTACCCTAAGTTGAGCCTCTCAGTGTCTTTTGGAAATATTTTTGGTATGGTGGTGAGATGTCTGAAAGTACAATGGACTTCTTTAACCCCTGGACAACTGCAGCTCCGTGGGCAGGATGGGCCGGCATGTATGGGTGAGATCTACAGACAGAAGAGTAGGTATAAAGGAAGAAAGTGAAGATAGACACACACAATGTTTGTTTTTCACTTAAGCTTTAATGCTTTAGGATGCTAAAGTTGTTTACTCAATTGAGATTTACCGATTGCCACAGCAGTGATGAGAAGAGCAGGGGAAACCACGCTGCAGCCAACCTGCAGGAGATGTTTGCACACCACCACAGCAGCATGACTGGATGGCTGTCTGACTGCTCACGTCATTAAAACACCTGCAGAAAGGGATCAATGGATTTACATAATCACAAACCAAACAGTATAACAAAGGATTGGGTTCATTTCATTTTTTTGTACAGCTCATGACCATATTACTGTACATGGTGTGGAGCCACTTACTTGAACTTTCAATACCAATGTCAAAAGTAATCTGTGCTAGTTCATCAAACATGCCTATGTTCAAGTAGGCTATCTGGTTTTGTAGGGAGGGATGTAAACAGACCAAAGCAACAGATCTTAATCATAGTTGAGTAGCTGTCTATTTATTTTTAAGACTCGACCCGACCAGTACTCTACCGATTTGTGAGCAGGAGGAAGAGAGCTGATTTGCGGAAGAATAAAACAATGCTGAGAAATCATGAAACATGTAAAAACGTCTTCATTATCAATCAATCAATCAATCAATCAATCAATCAATCAATCAATCAATCAATCAATCAATCAATCAATCAATCAATCAATCAATCCTTCTTTATTTGTACAGCGCCATGTCATAACAAGTGTTATCTCGAGAAGCTTTACAAAAGAGCATATGGGATAATATGCAGGCAAGATTTCTATTCCTGGCGTTCCTGTTGTCCACACTTCCTTGCCGCTTAGGTGGGGTCGGTGCAGGCCGTGCATGAATGAGGACGGCGATGGTTGTGGGGACGACACAATTATTATTGAGGATCCCACAAATCTGAGCTACAGGCTTTTCAAATACACCAAGGAGAAATGTCAACACACATTTTAATAGACAGGAAAGTGTAGGGTGACTGTTTTTTCAACCTCCAAAATGGGACACTTTCATTTTACCGCAAACCTACATAATAGATCCACAGATGGGTGGCCTGCACTGATGCCCTCCTGAGCAGCCTGTTTAAGTTGGTTGTCAATATTGTTGGCCTCATACAGGTAGATGAGCTCCCTCACTGAACTGCTGCAGCTTGTACTGTCTTAGTGTTCAGACAGACTGCATTTCAGTTCATGTCAGGCCTGTCTAAAACTAGAGTTTAAATGTGTTCATGTCCGTAAGAAATCAACCTTATTTATACCCACTCACTGATATGAGTTTAAGTGTGATGGAGAAATGGATACAAGCGTTCATGATATATTCTGACAATATAGTCAATGAAACTGTAGTGAAAGGTGTATTATTCCTGGTATTACCTCAATATTACCATCCACACATCTTTTTTACTGTCGAGGTTCCTGTAATGCCCCACCATAAGGCGGCCGTATGGGGCTAACAACAATCCACAAATTGACCCAATGAAACACATCATACACCTTACCTAAGTCAAAACGAAGGGATTCATTATTAACAGATAAACTAAATCTTTAGACAAAGCTCAACTCAAAACTAATTAATAAAACACGACACAGTCAGTGGCTTAGAGGCACAGCAGTCCCAACTCCCAAAGCCTCTTTCCTCCTGAAGCCAGCACTGGGCTTTTAAGCACTGAGGCCAGGTAAGCCTCGTTGTACAATCAGTAGCTTCACCTGGGCAGAGGAGACAACAGAAGGGGAGAAGGAACAGCACAGGGAACAACATACAGCCGTAACAGCTCCTATGTTCAAACCTGCAGCAGCACCTGATGCTAGCTGCTCATCCAAGCAGCCAAAACGCGTTGAACTCAGCACTGGGCTTTATGCCAAAATGAAAACCACAAAATTCTGGTGTGGCGCCTAGATCAAAAAGCAGCACCTGACAAGAGAGCAGCACAGTACATGTATGTAATGCCGAGGTCACACTACACGATATTAGCACCATTATAGCCGGATCCAGCACTCGTAGGGTTTTGGGAGTCATCGATCATTTTAACCCGTCAATGACAATCAAGAACACGACCTTACAGACAGAAAGTCTAGCATGTTTAATTTTCTCTCTACCTTCTAAAATATGGTCCATTACGTCAGTGACATTAACCAATGAGAGCACTGAGCGCTCTAAACACAGATGCCACTAGCGTAAACAAGCTAAATGGCTAAGCAAAAGAAGACTAATGAAGTTTGTGTTACAAGATGGAGATATGAGACAGAGGAAAAGTTTGTCGAGCTCTGGCAACATTATCCTTGTCCCTATGATAAGGGACCACAACAGTAAAAAAGGAGAAATGCTGGCGAGCTTCAGCAACCTGGTGAGTAACGTTAACTGTTAGCTTTAGCATTAATCTAATGGTTAATTTATCCTAACGTTTGCATAGACAAACAAATACTTTATAATCACGCAGTTGGCAGTTTATTATTCACACCTAGCTAAAACAAATGCTGCTTCATTGGTCAATCCTATAATCGTCAACACGTCGGCCATGATGATTGGTCAAGTACCACCTTGTAGTCCCAACAGGAGAGGCTTCTGTCCATCCATTGGCCATCAAAATAAAGCCATGTCAATATGTTGTTATCAGTACATAGTACAGTACAGGGCTAATGGAGACAAGACCAATTTTGAAAGAATCCACAGTTCCAGCATTTGTACAACATACAGTGTCCTCCAATGTTGCAGGGTGCAGCATAAGGTAAGGCTGTACATACTCTTCATTACAATGCAGAAAAGTGTCAAAGATCCCTGATTTCAGTAAATGCAAAAAGAGTGTAAAGACAAACCTGATAGGTTTTCCTATTATTTATAATATTATTTTTAATTAATGATGTATTCATGTTTGATGGTTTACCTGTTACTCTGTCAACCTTAGTTGACTTGACTTGATACATGGGACACAAACTAACCGCTAGTCCATCTGGCCCCCTACAGGAGTACAACAACCATTGATTTATAAAAGTTCCCTACCTCCATATTCCTCTTTCCTGAACACCAAATGAAGAGTTGTTCTCCTTTGATGCAGTAAAAGGTCCATGATCAAAACCTCTATAGAATAGCTCCACAATGTACTTGTGTGTGGATACTATTGATGAGCCTGAATATGAATTTGGAAAGTCACAGATAATGACATGGATACGGATATTTTTTATATTTGAATACGCTCGTTAATATCCGGAAATTAAAAAAAGGAAGTCCATTTTTATTTCATGAACTTCAGTGACACAACGAGCGCAGCCTGGTTCCCTGCAGCTCTGACTGTCTTCACCCGGCCTTCCCCTCTCTGGATTCATTCACTGAGGCTTTGGTTTCTTTTCAGTTTTGTGAGACGAGCCACAGGTCGGATATGAACCCTGGACGCCCGCCTGGAGAACTACAGCCTCTGTACATCGGGCACGCACACCAACCACCAGCCTACCAGTGTTTTCTTTAAATACGCTTTTTACGTATTTTAACTTGACATGACATACAAGAAATGTATTCATGTGATTCATTGGCAAATGATTATACCAGTCATTAGAGGCCAGTTTGGGGTTTCTGGTTTCCACTTCTACCTCTGTGTTCGCTCCTCATAGGACGGCTAATTCACCTAACAGCTGTGAATGAATTTGTGTGTGTGTGTGTGTGTGTGCGTGTGCGTGTGCGTGTGTGTGTGTGTGTGTGTGTGTGTGCGTGCGGGCGAGCGTGCGTGCGTGCGTGCGTGTGTGCGTGGGTGTGTGTGTGTGTGTGATGCATTCATGACAGGAAGTGCCCCAGATTTTGACCTGACTGTGGGTTTTTTAAAATGCCAAATACATGTTGATAGTAATGTTTTCTCTCTCAAAAATATCTCAACTTTTGTCACTTGCAAAACATCAACGAAGAGAGAGAGAGACAAACTGAGAGAGCGGAGAGTTAAGCAACGCTGTGCAGAGAAACAATAGCTACTGGATGTTACTCAAGTTCAAGTATAGCCCTATAATGTTGTGTGTGTGTGGGCAGTGGCGATTCCAGAGTCTGTTGGGGTCCGAGGCAAAAATTAATTGGGGCGCCCTCCAACCAGCCTTCATCACCATCATGTCTGCAAGTGTCCCAACGCTTAATCCTTTTATATTTTTCTCTCCTACAGACGGATAATTCCTCTTCATTTTTGAAGGGAAGCAACACGATAGACTAAATAAATTGTTAATTTCACTCTTTCACAAAAACAGAGTAACATTAAAATGCTTCAGCTAAATATAACCAAGTGGAACAGGGTTGTGCAGTACCACATATCTTTCTACCTGTAATGCAATCCTCCTCATTGTGATTAATTAATTACAAAGCCTTCATTTGATTCATGTTTTTAATCGATTGACAGCACTACTATCAGTAGGCAAGATAATATCAGTTCATCAGTTGCAGCACCATCCGCCTTTTTTAAAAATACAACAGTCATTTGAAGCATCTATAAAGCTGCTGAGGGATACTTTGATTTAGTGTCGATGTCAGCGACCCCTGTGCACAAAGCAGTGTGTCATGAGTCTGTGCTGATCCTGTCCTGTGCATACTCAAGTCCTGTTTTTAGATGGAAATCTTATCCCATTACCTTTCAAACGTCAAACACGTCTCTTACCATGAATCTTTAACATGCAAAATGTAAACAGAGCTTCTCATATGATTCATGGTTCAAGGATACTTCAGCAGGAGGGATGATACACCACAGCTCTCTGATGACCCCTATCTTTGGCGAGATCAGAAAAAAAGATCCATGGATACTATTCAACAGGCCGAAAACACTTAACCTTTTCTCACTATAAATGTATCTTGTAATTTTTGTAAACGTGGTCATCAGTCCAATAACCTTATTGAGACAGTATATTACACAGTTATTCACTGACCAGCTGACTTTTACAACCCAGGACAAAAACGTTGACATGTTGCTGCAGCAGCTTCTACCTCGACTTTATGGAGCTATAAAGGTGTCCATTCAGTCAGTTCCTAGTATTGAGGGCTATGATCATAGGTAAACACTGTCAGCCGGCTAGTTCTCTGTTCCTTTCCTCCTTTAATGGCTTTACCAGATCGCCTGTGTTAACACTTTGGAGACAGGAGGGAGGGAGGACAGGAAGGGAAACAGAGAAGCCAGAGAACAGAGAAGGAAAGGGGGGTTTAAGGAGAGGACAGGAATGGTAGGAAGCAGGAATGAGTGGGGAAAGAACAGCTATAAAAAGAGAGTTAAGATATGAAAAAGAAAACTGATAAAGAGATATTAGTACATTCGAAGCCATGCAGAAGGAATAGTGTTGTAGTATTCGAAATCGGTCTTGGTCTCAAGAATACTTTTTCAAGATTTCGGTCTCGTCTCAGAATCGAAAGCATTTTTACTCGGTCTTGTTTGGGTCTCAGACTGGGCGGACTCAGAAGGAATAACTTAAATTCATTCATAAATTGATTTTCATCCCCAGTTACTGCTGCAGCCTTACCAGTGTGTGACTCGCCTGCTGCACACCAGTTGATGATTTTTCTGTGATATTAATGGTCTTGGTCTTGTCTCGTCCTGCCTTGGTCTTCGTCTTGACTCGGTCTCAATCGCTAATCGTCTCGGTCTTGTCTCGGTCTCGGAGCACTCTGGTCTCGGGTATGTCTTGGTCTCGGTTAGTGTGGACTATACGACACTAAAAATGAAATCCTTTAAAACCACTTTCTGAGGTTCCCCTGCTACAGTCAAAGTCAAACTTCCTTCAAGCATATAGGATAGAAAAACAAGACGTCATCTATTTTCTATGAATGAAGGACTGGCAGACCCAATACAAGGTGATGAGGGTGGATGTTAAAGGCAGAAATTGCTCAGTGAAATTGACGATATTGATTACAGTACTTCCCTTTTACACAAAGTTCATGACAAAGACAAAACAAATTGCACAATGAGAATAGACACATTCATGATCTGAAGAGAGTGATGTCTGGTATTATTAAACTGACAGCGGTCGGTGTAAAACGACTTACAGGCAAGTCGTCCTTCCTTCAGGCGATTATGTCTGCGATGTGAAAGCTGTCGTTTCTAACATCCCAGAGTAGGCTACTGCCTGTTTTTAGTCTTAGTTCAATAGTTCAACTTAGTTCTATGTCTCGGACACTGACGCTTCAGTGTTTAGCCAGCTCTGCATCGGTCTGTAAACCTTTCTGCGTTCTAACCTCTCTCCATTTTTCAAAAGCATCTCCCATATTGATCCTAGTTTGAGCACGTTTCTGCTCGTGGAGCTTATTAGAAACATGCAGAGGCTTTTTAGGTCGGGTACAATCACTTCTCTGCATCACCTGTTGGTTTGAAGTTTGCCTGGCAAACCGAGGGGCGTCCAAAACAGTTGTGGGGGTGCCTTAAAACCGCCTACCTTCTCTGGTCCAAACAAATCCAGACCATTCAGGACCAGAATCTAAACTTAGAAGGAGGACATACTGGCTGCTGCATTGTTGTCAGAGAAGCCAGCACTTCAACATAGCATGTTCCCTTAATATGTCTGATGAGATAGTAAGGTCACTTTATCATTTCATTCAGTACATTATGATGCGGATTTGAAATAAGTAAAAAGTCTTTTTCAGGTCTGTCCTCAAGAGGAGAAGATATCAAAGTTTAACATGTTTTTTTTAATGGAGGTCGGATCGCTCATTTCTCATTTCTGTCAGGGAATCTAAACACTGATTGGCTTTGCGACACAGCCTCAAGCAGATTTGTCGCACAAGTTGAAAAGTTTGATCTTTAATGGATTGTGAGCTGCACTTTTATGATGATATCTGTTCTTGGAGACTTATTAATAATAATAAGAATACTGTTTGTTGCTGTTGCTGTCCACACAGAGTGTGTATTCTGCACACACCAAAGCATGCTGAAAATCCAGACCTTCGTTTCCAGATTCTACATTTTGATGTATGGTTGCCAAACAAGGCTGTAGCAATATTAACTTCAGCATGTGATGTACTCTGAAAACTTTACAGTGTACTTCTTTAAATGGACTTGAGCTTGTATATTTCTTTTCTAGTCTTCTGACTACTCAAATCACTTTTACACCGCAGGTCACACCTACACATTCACACACTGATGGTAGAGGCTGATATGTAACCCCCCCTACATAGTTGTTGACGGGGGTTAAGTGTATTGTCCAAGGGCACATCGGACATGTGGAGCTGGGGACCGAAGCCTCAACCTTCCAGTTGCGCCACAACCGCCCCTTGTATCCTTTAAAGCATCATTACTGCGATATGTAGTTGGACTAAGGAAACATTATAGTTTTTTTGTTTTGTTTTGTCTTTTTTTTTTCTTTAACACTACTGTGATTTATTTTCCTTTGTGATAGTGTAACTTGCGGTGGCAAACCAAACTCCTCGAAACATGTTGTATTCCTTAAAGAATGTCTGAGTGAGGCCAATACATCTTTATATCAAAAGCATCAGGCTTACTGCCAGCCCAGTCACAGCTGCTCCCTTCAAGATAACACATGTCATGAGAAGACTACAATATTATTCCCACATGTTTTTCCTGGCATGTCTGTAACGTCATGTGCTGCCCATATATCCTCATTCAGAAACCTCCTTTATACATACTGTGTGTATGTCTGCATACGCTTATTTAGCAAGTAGAAGAGCTGTGTTTCATGGATGACTTTTATGACTTGACAATTCAAATTTAAACTCATCAGAGCAGTTGTGTGATAACCAACCCTATAGCCCTTCTCATTTCTGCAATGCATGGCTCATGTTAATTTATGAACATCTATTGTTGCATAACGTTGGGTTAACAGAGTCCAAAGTGGTTTCAGGAGTCTATAATATTTATTGATGTCATTAAACGTGTCAGCCATGTGGGAGACAATATGGAACAGATTACCTTTTTTTTTTTGAGTCAAGAAGTCAAGCTCTGCGATGACATTAACTGTAACAGGAGAGACAAAATAAAAAGACTGGATGATAATTGGTCACTTGAACTGCTTTAATGATCAGATTCCAAGTATTTGCTGTAAATCTGTCAGAATTATAAAATGTCTATCAGTAGCTGCTTGACGAGAAAAACACTTGGCTCTTAAATTATTCTAAAATACTTTGTACAGTCTAGTAAAGTCTAAGAGCCTCCTTTTGCCCCTGGCATATATTTCACTGAAAGCTGTTCTCCTTCAGTCATTAAACAAAGATGAATGTAGCTAATAAGTACTAAAGACTGTATTTATATTCAGCGTCTGTTTGCCTGATGTGCTCATTGGAACCATTAGGACTAAAATGCACATAACTGAAAGGACCTGGTTATAGTAAACGCACTTCCATTACCATCTGTGTTTGCACACATTATATCGAAGTATACATATTTGCAATTGCAGATGTTCTTTGAACATAAGTATATGGGAAACCCTCCTTATTACAACTTTTTGTTGGTGGTTTGTGGGCAATTAGAGGTCACGCTTAGGTCAGAAACGTACAGAGCCTTTCAAAGAGGGGCTCTGTTTCAGGTTTCTTTGTAGTTGCACACAGAGAGATGCTCAGGAGACCAACATACAACGCACGGATGTGTTGTCTTCTGCAAGTCTCACTTGGTACAAGTCAATCAACGGATTGATTTTACTCTCACACTAACCACATAAGGCACCAGACATGATTTGAAAGTGAGAGTGCATCCTTGATGTTGAAAAATGGCTTTAAAACTGTCACTTCTGCAACTTTCTGACACACATTCAATTTGTAGTTTAAAGGAGAACAAGCTTTACATTTGTAGTTTTAAAGGAGAACAATGAGTCACATCCCATACACCAGTGGCAGTAAACTGTTGCAATTACAATCTGTAAGAGTACACACAATTCCTGCAAAGGTTTAGCTTTTGGTTAAACTTTTAAAAAGGTTTTTTTTTTTATGAAAGTCTCCATAAGAAAGCCAAAGATCTAGTGAGAAAAAGGTACCCTGAATACTAACAAGCCTCAAATGCAAACCACAGCCAGTGTAGTAGTTAGTTATCAGAACATCTGGGAGCATTTAACAAGCTCTCAGAATAAAGACCACGAGAGACTCACCTGAAAATTCCTCCAGAAGGGAAAAAATAAACAGTTTAGGTAGAAATAGAATCCAAAACAGGTCCTTTAGGTCTGACTGCAAACTGGATGCTCGGTGTTTTACAAGAAAAACGCTTTAAAAAAAAAGAGAGAGTATCCAGTTGATGTTCTAGTCCTGCTGCTGTTTGCTGGCATGCAAAGCCAATGAGGTCCCAAGGTCTGCAAAAGAGGCAGCGGGAGAAGGGATGGAGGGCTCTGTGTGGACAAGTTTGACCCTCCGTTGGTCCTTAAAGCATCTGGATTTCAGTTTAACTTCTTTCTTGTTCCGTTCTGTAAGTGTGCGGTCAGGAATGCTGCTTCTCCATCTCCTCCTACACCTACGCTCCTTTTTTCACCTCCTACATTCATCTCCTCTCCCTCGCTCCCTCCTCTGTGCTTTGACTCCCTCTCACTCTCCCTCCCTGAGACTCATGCAGGGCAGTCCTGGTGGAGTCATTTTCACGTTTTCTTTCCTTCTATCTGTTTGCCTCCTCTCTCGATCTCGGCTTCCTTTGTTTTACCGCTCAACCTGTTTTTCTCTTTACTCAGTCTCATATTTCCAACTCTCCTCCTTCTTTCTTTTCTGCACTTTTGGAGTTATATTACAGCTTTTGAATTCAGATGAGTCAATTATAATAATCTTTCTATGGATGTCAAGCCTGTGCCGGTGGCTACACACACTGACATGAACTCTGCTAATGTTGGCAGGCAGTCAGTATGAATGTGATCAGCCCACAAACATTTACAGTGAATCAGGACGAGAAGGTTTTGACAGTTCAATTGCCCTTGAAGCCTTACTGTATGTAAGTGTTAACTGTTATTATTGACTGGTTGAAACACTGACACAAAACCAACAAAGCAGATCATAATATTGAAGGAATGCAGTGTCTTTGCTTTTTACAACATGACTAATGTTGTGCAGCCTTGAACATGCATGTTGGCGGTGTAGGTTTGATCATGCTGTTACCATTTGGAAACACTTAAGGTACTGACCTGCTCATTTATTCTCTCACTCTGAACAAATCTACATGTTCAGCTCTTGAGTTAGCTCAGGGCTCTTTTGTTAATGTGCCCTGCCTCTTCAGATCACTTCTCTCAAGGGATAAAAGACATGAGGCCATTAATGTGCGGTCTTGAATGCTAAAGCTTGTGAAACATAAATCAGACGTTATTTTTGAAATGTTTTGACGGATATCCGATGACCCGGCATGAATAAAAAAAATAAATACATTGTTTTTTAGAGGAGGACTGTAATCGATAATCAACATTTTGGCGGTCCCATGAGTTTTTAAAATAGCCCCACCAGCAGATTAAGGTTTTCACACAGGGGCGGCTGTGGCTCAGTAGGTAGAGTCCGTCGTCTCTAAACTCGTAGGGTTGGGGGTTCGATCCCCAGCTCCTGCAGCAACATGTACAAGGGACGTGACACTAAACCCCCGAATTGCTCCCGCTGCTTAGTTTATGGCGTGTGAATGTGTATGAATGGGATTAGTTACTTCTGATGCCCTCTTTACATAGCAGCCTCTGTCATCAGTGTGTGAATGTGTAGGTGTGCTTTGAATAGTCAGAAGACTAGGAAATAACTTTACAAGCTCAAGTCCATTTACCATTTATAGACTGGTTTCCCCATCAGTGAAACAAATCCTCCAGATAAGCAGATTTCCATGGTTACCAGATAATCTATCCTGATGGCTTAAAGGTACAGTATGTAGAATTGCATGCTAATGTTACATTAAAATATCTAACTTAAATTAAAAATGGACTAAACCCATGTTATATATATTTTTTAGTTGAGTACTTACATCACCTCAAATATTTCCAAAAGTTATCAAAGCCAGAGAAATCCGTAATTTTATAGTTGTAACGGGACGTGTCTTGTAGGCAGCCGCCATGATGAGCCGCCATGACAGAAAGGAAATGTTGATCGTTGTCAAGGAAACACCGGATGTTACGTCAAAGACCGCTGCATAAGCTAACGCTAGCTGCTACTGAGAGCTGCCGTTCTGTCGCTGTATGTGCTGCTGTGATAAAAACGTCTTGTAAATTATACTTGGATACATCGTCAGTACACATATTGTCTTTCTCAGGTCGGTTTCGCCCGTTCGTATTGATTCGTTCGTTTTTATTCCCATAATACACCGCAAGCCTAGACGTCTTTTGTTATTGTTTTGATTGAGAGCCCCCTAGCGGTACGTACGCTTAAGTGATCTACAGATCCTAAGAGTGTAAAATCTGAGGCTTTACCAGGCAGGACTTTATCGAGGTAACTTTGGGGTTAGATTCTGTTTTTCAGGCTACTACTGACACGTTACTAAGATACTTAGTTATTTAGTGACATGTTACTGTAACTCCACTACTTTTTGCTGTAATTAGTAATGAATTAGTTACAGTCCAGATTTAATAATCCTGGTACAATTACTGAAATGTAAAAGCATGCGTTAATCATTACTTTATGTGAAACAGCCGACAAGATTAATGTGTATTGACATTGATTCGGCGGGTGAGGTTATGGAAACGTAAGGCAGTTTGGATGAGAGTCCAAGGTCCACATGTGCTTATCCAGAACAAATCCAAAATGTACAGGAGTAAAACAAAGGCTGGAGTCAAAGGAGAACAGGTTTGAGTAAAACATTTCAAATGGACAAGAAATTTAAGAAAACAAAAACTCGACTGAATAAGGACACAGAGTCAGCGATCTGTGGTGAGGTGGAGATGAAGCCCTTTATTTGAAGCAAGTAGAGTTGAATGGAGATGGTTAGCAGCTGCAGAGCAATCCCTGCACACCTGATCCCATTCCTGCAATCAAGCACACACACACACACACACACACACACACACACACACACACACACACACACACACACACACACACACACACAGACAGACTATGAGACATGACATTATAAACAAATAGAGTAATCTTACTGAGTTTCAACAGACAGAGAGACAAACTATGCTTGACAAAAGGAACAACTTAGACATGTGCTCCAGTTTGATCTGCCTTCCTGAAGGTTTTCATTACCTTCTATGTTTGTTTTGACCCTTTGTTAAGTTCAGGGAAAATCCTGTTAAACCCTTATGGTTTTCTAGTAATCTCCTCCTTCCTTCTCATTCATTTTAAATCCCTTGCTACTGGTCTTTCATTCCTCTAAATCTCACTAACTCTGAAGTTCTTTATCATAGTCCCTCTCCGTCTACTTTATCTTCCCTGTTCCACATTTCTATAGGCTGCCTATATGCTCGATCTTTGTTTCTGTACCCTATAGACCTATGGAAGAAGATTTAAAAGCAGATCCCTCTTGAAAGGAGCTCAGTCTTTTATTTGACGTTGCTGTGGAGAAATGAGTGGCTCTCTTTAAATGTTAGTCGTCGGATTAGACCCCAAAGTAAGCCATAAGAATGAGATCCTTTGCACTCAGTTACACATTTCTTTCAGGTTGTTTAGTGACTTTTTTTGTGGGATGTTGAAACACAAACATACAACTTTCAGCTAAAGTGAACATCAGCATGCTAGCATTCTCACAATGACATCACACGCGTTTTCACATTGGGCACGGTCGTTTCATATTGGGCACAAGCATAATTGCTCCCCCACTTCTCTGCGTTCACATTAGTAACATCAGTCTGAATATACCTGCGTATGTACACAGTCCTATAAAGCAGGTGTGTGGTCAGGAACCAAAGTAGTTCACAGGTAGAAAATATAACCTCTGCTGGAGTCAGATTATATGATCTGTTATGCTTAAAACTACTGGACTTTATTTGAGGGGAACATTTTAAGAAATAAGAACCCTGAGAATTTACTCCATAAAATGGGATACATTGTTAGTAGGGGTGTCCAGGGGTGGCAAGGGGCCCCCTCGAAATCTAGTTGGTCACCCCAGGTGCCACCCTAAAATCCTAAATAAAGATTGGCTTTTAATTTGGCAATTAAAGAGAACGGAAACGTTGGAGTAATAAGTAACTCTTGCCCCCAGAGTCTTTGATAAGTGGACAGGAGGATCTTAGTTGGCTTCGCAAAGTGAACAGAACAAACTGCGCTCCATCATGGAATACTGATGATCGATGATGAGTACTGATGATCTCAATAAAAACCTGCTAAAGTACTTTCTTGAAAGTTTTCTGTCTGTGACTGAACAAATCAAAGAGGCAAAAATAAACGAGAGTATCAACAAAACTACAGTTATATAAATCCTCGATTACTGCTGGAGGCAGTGCTTTATCACTTGATATGCATCCATCTCGCGCATGCCAGAGAGTATCTTATTTCACAATAGTGATATGTGACCTGGGATGACGCAGGTTCTTTAAATATGTCTGTCCCTGCTATTTCTGGATGACTATTAACAGTAAAGTCATAAGGAAACCCATCACAGGCCTGAGGGTTTCTTCAATACAGCTGCTGTCCCTGCATACGGTGCTCTAACAGTAACCCTGTAAGCCGATATGCAAGTCTAACCCCCCCCCCCTCCCCACAAATCCAGGCACAGACAGAGAACAGCAAGCAGCTAAAGAGTTGGAGTTTCCTAAAACTCAAATCAAAGAAACTTCCATAGTGTCAAGAGAAAACGCTTACTGGGGAGCAGCATCTCACTCATTAACTCAAGCACAAGTTACTGGCTTTGACAAGCGAGAGAAAGAAAAGAATAAAAGACCCTCCTGATCTCGTCAATGCACAAAACTTAAGTTTCCAAAAGTCAAATCAAATGCGCTTTCTTAGCAAACCAAAACACATAATTACCAGTATGAGGAAATGACTGGCCAGCGAGCATGAAGCAGAAACACTCAATGATACGAGTGAGTGAGAATCCTGAGAAAACACCAACCTGACAGCTGTTTTCAGAGTTTAGAGTGAAGCTGTGAGTGTTTTATTGTGGCCCTGACTGACAAACGCGTAGCTCCAACCATGTGATTGAAGGGCTCCTAGCAAAAAAGAAGTATTCAAAGCTACGTCAAAGTCCATCCTCTCCTTCTTTTGTCTGCTCCACTTTTCAGAAAATGTGTGCTCAAACAGGCCGTTTGGAGATTTTCTCTTCATGACATCACAAAGGGCAGTAACCCCTCCCCCAGGTGGGTGACACTCCCACAGCTAGGTGTTTGTTCTGCCCTCTGAGTCTGCCTTCTCACTGTAAACAATAGGACATGGAGCGAGAAAGCCCAAGCTACAAAAGCCCTTCCAAAGAGGGCCGTGGTCAGACGCAGCTCATTTACATTTAAAGCTACAGACACAGAAACAGCCTGTTCTGAGCAGGGCTGAAATAGACTTCACAGACATGTTTTGAGGAGCTCTGAGACTTATTTAAACTCGTTGAAAAGGAGGAGAATATGTGACTCTTTAAAGGATGTAACTATATAAGGTTGATCCTATCCAGTTTTTTAGAAAATCTGGACAAAAATTAGCTCGATTATCCGACACTGGAAAGCAATAAAATTAGATTTCAAAATCTGTGTAATTTTCCCCAGATTAAACCTTTCTAGGCCCAGAAATCACAGAGTTATACATGTCTTCAGATGTTCTTTTTCTCAGGGTTTTTTCCTCTTCTTTATTTATTTTTCTTTATGGTTTCTTATGTCCATTTTCTTCCCTCTACTTTCTCTGAGTTATCAAGCCCAGCTGTGTTGATTTGACAGCGTGATGGGAACACATGGGAGAAGCACCTGTGTGTCTCCCTCCCTCTCACTGTACCAGCTCTTGTCACGTACTTCTGTTTCTTCCTCACTTATTTCTTTTCAGAGCCAAGATTCCATCACCTGGTGGACTATAAAATACGATGTCATCTTTCCATATGCTCAAGTTTCTGACTTTCGAAGGGAAAATACATTGTTTAAAAGACTGATGTTGAAAAATATTTATTTCACAAAGTTGGAAGTGAAGAAAAAATGAAACTTGTGTTGTATTTGTAACCAAACAAAATAGGGAAGATTGCTTCTGGTGATGACTATGTAATTATCACAACTGTTGACCAAACTGGACCTGCGCCCTTCACCATCGTAGGAGCAATTTCAGGCCTTTAACACTGAAGGTAGAATTAGGTTCAGGTAACTTTCAGGGCGGCTGTGGCTCAGTTGGTAGAGTTATCGTCTCTCAACCGGAAGGTCGAGGGTTCGATCCCCAGTTCCTGTAGCCACATGTCCGACGTGTCCTTGGCCAAGACACTTAACCCCAAATTGCCCCTGTTGCTCCATCGGTGGCATATGAATGGGATTAGTTACTTCTGATGGTCTCACTGCAGCCTCTACTATCAGTGTGTGACATGCGGTGTAAAAGCGCTGTTCAAGCTCAAGTCCATTTATTTGTACACGTAGGTAAGTTTGGTTGCGAGCAACTAAATACAACACAGACAATACATAAAGCATACACAGTTTATTCTCATTTAATTTATTTAACATTTCATTAATAATTTCATATTTACTTTGGTCTTTCACACTTCCTCCATGGATGTCTTATAGAATGGATACAGCATTGGAGGCGGAGCCGCGTTCATTCCAATCTAAGCTGCTCAGTGTCGCATGAAGCAAAGTAGTCCGACTTGTACGTGTAAAGGTACTCGGATCTTCTGCATTACTGGGCCCATTAAGAGCATGCTCACCTGGAGTCGCAGTCCCGTGGCTCTGATCTGCATTCATTATGTCTACAAAAATATCTCTGAATTCGTCTTTAATTAAATTTTAAAACTTTTAGGACCTAATGATCTTAATACGGTTATTTTACAGGGAAAAGAGTTGTTTTGGGCCCGATGGCGTCACGTAACGCTGCAGTACCAGGTCCGGCCACCATGTAAAATTGGCCTCAACGGTCGCCGCACTTTCTTGGAGATTGACATCCTCCCCATATTGTTGCACTTCCTGCCTTTGTGTTCTGTTGTGCATTTGTGATTATGTGTAAAACACTCGCTTTCCCCTGTGTCTGGTTTGTATCACCTGAGTTAGCTCACACCATTGTGTTTATACCCTGCTCGTTCTCTTCTGTGCCAGTTCGTTTGCTCAACCCTTCGTCTGCACTGTTTTTTGTGCAGATGTTTCTCTGTGGCGCTGCACCTTTTTAATGGACCAGGTTGTTTTGATGTCCCTGGACTCTGTTGCAGTGTGCCTTTGTTTTGCCTTTTTTCTATTCAAGAGGGAGAAATCAATAGACAAAATCTTGTGTTGTCTTTATTTTATTTTTTTCCCCACACCTACCTCTTAACAGAAATGACAGCCACGTTCCTCTAGATATCTGCACTGCCTGCTTCAACAGGTTTCCCCGTGTTTCACAGAGCTTGATATTACTCATGCTGAAGGTATTTTTTTTAAAGTATTAGGAGTTTGTTTTCAGTGCAATCTGTTTTGTGTCTCCTTATCAATTAGATTTGGTACAATTCCACAAAAGCCTCTTTTAGTGTTCACAGTTTGGCTTACACTGATGTTACTAAAGGTCTTGCAACATTTCACGGTAACCACGATTGGTTTTTACTGTCTGAAAAGCTGTCAGTGATCACTCTGTGCTGAAAATGTCTCCTCCTCTGACTCAGCTTAATGTTAGACAAACATGCCGAATCTACATCCACCATAGTCGATCCTGCAGCAAAGCTGTAGACAAGATCTATTGTTTTATGGTCAAAATGTATGAAATCACCAGACAGAGAAAAAGATCTGAAAACCTCTGCACACATCTGGAATACGATGTGTTTTGGCGAGTGATTGCATTGAAACTGATATCAAGTTTTCACAGCTCATCAATCAGTAAAGACATGAATCTCTGTGTTGTAATGATACAGTATAACATCATTTTTATTACCTGCATCCATTTATAATATACAGCTAGGATGTCCCGTATTGTTATATTCTTTCTGGCTTAGCAGCTGATAATATCATGGATTAGGTTATCTTTTGTTTTGCTGTATAGCTATCACTCTTGCCCAGGTATTGGATGGATGTAAATGAAATCTGGTGCAAACATCCCTTTTTTCATCTGCACCACTGCTTGTATTTATGCAGTTTTAAGTTTAGATACGTTTCCCCTTGCCTTGCACTTTGATCTTTAAAGTCCAGAAAATGATATGTAGAAAAGACACTAAAAATGTTTTTAAACTTTGGCCACGCCACTAGCTTTCAGAGGCTGTAAATTAGTGCTGTAAGCTAAATGCTTTTGAGGTGGTTAACGTTAACCAAATGGCAACGTTTGCTGTGTTTCTACAGATGAGAACACAACAGCACCAGGAGTGTTGCAGTGTCGGGGCATCCAATAGGTTAGTGAACTTTTGATATTGCTTTGAATGTCATCAGACAATTTAATCGGCCATTATCATTTGTTATCAATAACATAAAATTACCTCGGCCTGTGAAATGAGACCAACCAGTAATATACAGTACAGTGCGTATTTAATGGTAATGGGGATCATAATTTAAGACCAGAAGCAGCAGCACGACTGGTCTTCAACCTACCCAAAAGAGCCCATGTCACTCCGCTGTTCATCTCCCTCCACTGGCTCCCAGTTACTGCTTGCTTACAAAACAGCCACAACAACAGCTCCTCCTTATCTAAACTATAATCCAGGTCTACACTCCCTCCCGATCACTACGCTCTGCCAATGAAAGAGCATCTGATCAAACATTCACAGCAGGGCCCCAAGCCTTTAGCTAGACTCTTCTCCTCTGTCGCCCCCTGGTGGTGGAAAGAGACAGATAGATAGGAACTTGTTAATCCCTTGTGAAGGTTCCCTCAGGGAACTTCAGAAAGAAAAACCAAACTCGATCTGCAGAGTCCCTTTGCACCTTTAAGAAAAAGCTAAAGACCCAGCTCTTTATGAACACCCACGCACTTAATAACATTGACGATGATGATATTTAGGATGGTTTAGATGCAAATTAGAACTCTGAAGAACATCTTCATTTGCACTTACTGCCGTTGTT
Source organism: Tautogolabrus adspersus (assembly GCA_020745685.1). Lineage (NCBI taxonomy): Eukaryota > Metazoa > Chordata > Actinopteri > Labriformes > Labridae > Tautogolabrus > Tautogolabrus adspersus. The sequence goes on from CM036540.1 coordinate 4,560,064, forward strand.
TGTCTCCTTAATAAATCCTCGCTTGTGTTGTTCTTACAGTACTCTCTGATGTTCATCGCTTTGGATAAAAGCGTCTGCTAAGTGAATTGTAGAATTGTAGACATCCAAGAAAGGAGACATTGTATGGTGTCATACATATACATATCAAATGTACACCAATAGACATGCTGATAAAGCAAAGTTACATTTCTCATCACTCAACTTCTGGGCCAAAATCATTTATCATCCAAGGCAAAACTCAGCAGAGCTGGGATCAGCGCTCTACACTCTGCAGTGACTTCTGTTAAGTAGGGAATGGATTAACGATGAGAAGTTTATTCTAAGCAAAGAATTTCTTTCATTTGTGGCTGCAAGCTAAACTGCATTGCTGCCATTAATTTGATTTAATAATCAGCCTGAGAAGCATGAAAATGATTTTTTTTTAAAAGAAGCTCAAAGTTATAAAAGATTATAAAAGATGTAACATTTTAAGTTTAAAATCAAGACTCACATTGATGAGTGAAGTAATACTTAAATGCTTGAAATATTGTGTGTGTGTGTGTGCGTGTGTGTGTGTGTGTGTGTGTGTGTGTGTGTGTGTGTGTGTGTGTGTGTGTTGGGGGGGGGGGGGGGGGGGTCCTATGTCTGTGTATTTCTGTACCCATAGGGCCCAGACATCAGTTTAAGTTGTAACCACTTTCAGATGTGTGTCATTAATAAAACCTCACTTTGTATATTGTATACATCTCCATGGCAATGACATACAGGAATGAGTGAGTGTGTGCGTGTGTATGTGTGTGTGTGTGTGTGTGTGTGTGTGTGTGTGTGTGTGTGTGTGTGTGTGTGTGTGTGTGTGTGTGTGTGTGTGTGTGTGTGTGTGTGTGAGTGATCGTGTGAAAGGGAGTGAGTGTGTTCCAACAAACAGGCATAGACAGATGTGTGGGCCCTGGGGCCAAAACAAGCCAGCTATGGATAAAGATGAGGACCTAGTGCATGCACACACACACACACACACACACACACACACACACACACACACACACACACACACACACACACACACACACACACACACACACACATGCACAGACTGGTCTTCGAGTCTCATAGGTATGCAGATGCTGAATTTGACAAGACTCTAAGAGTGCTTTTCATCAGGTGTGCTTAACTATTATTAAAGTGAAAAAATGCAGAGATGGTGTCTCTGAAAGTCTGTAAGATCAACGATAAGTAAGGATGTCATTTATCTAACAAAAAGAATTGATGCACAATTGAGGCCATGGAAGAGATAAGTGGTATAAATAATAATTGTCAGCTTGTGAGTTGGGCCCAACTTTGTCCATGTGCATTACAGACAAAGACTACATTTATTTAATCACAGGGATCACAGCAGTTTCAATAGTGGACTGACACACCTGTGAAGAGACTTGCTTGAAAATGCAAATGCCAAGATTGTCTTGCTCTTTCTTTATGCAAGTAATTAATAAAAGAAATAACATTGTGTAGAATACATCACCAGCTACTGATGTAGGAAATAGTACTTTGACCAAAAAAATTAACTTAAAGGGATACTTCACCCATTTGCATTAAGCTTTGTATCAGTAGTAAACTTGTGTTTTTATTGAATGGTCTTGCAGCCAGCCCTCATTTCCCCCTAAAATGAGAAAAATCTGTAATTTATTTTCTGACAAACAGCCTCCAGTGATGTAAAAATCGTCATATTGCGTCATTGGCGGCTGTTGTGGTTAGAGGGGTGAAACTACATTGCTAGTTCCTCATGTTTTCAACCACTGAAGCTACAGACCAATCACAGATCAGTGGGCGGGACCTCACTGCCAAAAACGAAACTTAACATCCGCCATATTGCTTAATTGGAAGCTGTGCTAACAGGCTCTGTGGAGAAAGCTTATAACCGAGAATGGCAAAAAAGTATGTTTCAACTTCAAACTGGTATGGATGAAGGGGATTTTGAAGGTTTTGTGCTCGAATCGGATGTTCGTGGCTCTTTCTACGAGCCGCCCGCAATATTGCTGCCAGGTGCCTTCTGCAGACAGACAGCTGCTGAACAGGGAGCCGGCTCGAACTGGGTGTCTCTATGGATAAAGATGAAGGACCGAGAATGGCGAAAAAAGTATGTTTCAACTTCAAACTGATATGGATGAAGGGGATTTTGAAGGTTTTGTGCTTGAATCGGATGTTTGTGGCTCTTTCTACGAGCCGCAATATAGCGGCGAGCTGGCTGCTGGTGCCGACAGGCAGGCTAGCTAGCCTAGCTGGCTAGGTTCGTGGCTGTGAGAGAAAAGAAGGAGCCGGGGCAGACTTGTGTTGTCGGTGCTGTGACTGTTTGCCTATGGACACAAACGGCCGTGTGTGCTGTAGTAAATGTCCGAGAGTAATGCTGCATTCAGGTGCTGCTCGGATGGTCCAAGTTTCTTAGAGAAATCTTATTGTCAAAAGTTATATTTGAGCAAAAAGTTGATGTGCAATACGTGCATGAATAAAAAGTATGTTAACAAAACACAAAACCGACTTGAGCAGGTGTTTCATGTGCATTTTACAACTCAGAATCTCATTTTTCCGATACCACGTGAATGCACCTCTCCTTCAGCGGGAGTGTCCTGCGGTGCTGTGCATTCTGGGAGTTGTTGTCTCTCACTCACATAAGCCAAAAATACACTTTCTGCCTTTTCTCGGTCAAGGAGGCACCAACTTCAAAATTTATTTCACATTTCTATATGATCCAATTTTCATGTTTCTATGGGTGAAGTATCCCTTTAACTCAATAGAAACTAGTTGTTTTTTTAGAGCTGTCCACAATGTCTTGTGTTCAATTCTCAAATATGAGATTACATTAATGGAGATATAGAAGACGAAATATAATGGAGCAGGTGCGTCCATGTGAGAGCCACTAGAAATAAAAAAAATATATATTGTGCATAAAAAGGGGGATTCCGAGTTCAAACACACACACACACACACACACACGCACACACACACACACACACACACACACACACACACACAGCCCAAACACGAACACGATCCATTCCTAAGGCTCACCTGTTGAACCAACTGTAACCTGTAACATCAGGAATACAGAACAAACCATTCAATCCAGGTAAGTCTGCCATTTAGCTGCAGGCAGAGAAACATTGAGAAGGAAAGGGGTGTGAGAGAAAAGAGAGGACGCAAATAAGCAGGAGGAAAAAAGGTCAAATGTACGTCCAAACATTCCACCGCAAAACAGCCGACAAGCCAACACACATACTGTAAGTGAGGGTAAGGCAGTGTTGCCTTTTAAAAGATTGTTAGTGTCAGCTTCTCCATCACACTTTTCAAAACCCATGTATCGACCAATCGTCTCATGTAGTCAGAGTTAAATATTCTGGATATTATAAGTCAACAAACTCTATGCACTTAGTAAGGATTTCATGGGGCAGTCTTGAGAGTTTCTAGAAATTTTAAGAAGTGCATATGTGAAAACTGTTACAGAGAGAGAGGGAGAGAGAGAGAGGGAGAGAGAGAGACCAGAGAGAGCGACCAGAAGAGAGCGTCAAACACTAATCTGTAAATAACTGTACATACACACACACACCACAGAGCTGTACATACGCACACACACACCACAGAGCACATCATTTTGTGTTTTATTTTGATTAATGCTTTAGCAATGTTAACGTATGTTTTCCATGCTAATAAAGCACTTTGAATTGAATTGAATTGAATTGAGAGAGAGAGAGAGAGAGAGAGAGAGAGAGAGAGAGAGAGAGAGAGAGAGGGAGAGAGAGAGAGAGGGAAAGGGAGAGAGGGATCATGTGACTCGGTGAACACGGCCTCACCATCGAAAGAGGACGCCACAGATAGACCTGGCTCCCCAAAGAGGACAGAGTCTACACCCACTGCACTGAAACAGGATGTGGAAACAGAGCTGCACGTTTTAACCACCTGTCCACTGTACCAGGACATCAGAGACACTTACTTCTACCTTGTATTAAAAAACAACGTAAACCTGCACAGCTCTGTTAGTTTAAGAATCTTTGTTATTCTTTAATTGTACTTAATTTTGTGTTTTATTTTGACTTTAGCTTTAGCAATGTAAACGTATGTTTTCCATGCTACTAAAGCCTTTTGAATTGAATTGAATTGAGAGAGAGAGCAAGAGAGAGGGAGAAAGCATTACTATCAACATGAAGCCTATTTGGAATTTATAAAAACCAAACGTCCAGGTCAAACACAAATGACCAGACACCATACATGTGCATTTTTGTAGGCCTATTTACAAACTACACCTGCATATTTTTAACCCAATATTTCTATATAAATCCTGTACTTGCTGTTTAGCGGTGTCTGTGAAGTCTGGTTTCATTCATCTCATTATCTGGCAAATCTCCATCAGCTTCTTGTCCAGATGTTTTTCAATGAACAGGTGTTCAAACACAGTTCCAGAAAGGATAACTCTTAAGCTCTGCTTTGAATTCATATTCAAGTTATTCATGAGTTAGCCTGCAGAGACATGTGCTGTTACCTGATAGTCGCTGTTAACATCAACAGATTACCAAAAAAAAATCATTTGAAAGCACCTCGAAGGTAAACCTGATCCGCATTCAAATCCGTGAATGGACTGTTTTGGCCATGATAACAACTTTTCACAATGCAGTGATTCCTCTGATGTCTCTTATAGATAAAAAGGAGCATTTTTTAAGATGTGCATATAAAAACATTAGACTTAAGTCCAACTGCCTGATAAGCACTTTTGAAATAAAACATGTCCCACTCTGTTCTGTAGCTTTTAAGTCAATAGATTTGACTTGACCCTCATGATGTCTTGAAAAGCCAAGCTGAAAAAAAGTTCATCTTTTTGTGAATAAGTGTAAACATATTGAGCAGTTTCTCAATCTGAAGGTTGGGGGTTCGATCCCCAGCCCCTGCAACAACATGTCCAACGTGTCCTTGGCCAAGACACTTAACCCCAGGTTGCTCCTGCTGCTTCGTCGGCAGCGTATTAATGTGTATTGGATTAGTTACTTCTGATGGTCACTTTACACAGCAGCCTCTGCCATCAGTGTGTGAATGTGTAGGTGTGACCTGCGGCGTAAAAGTGCTTCGAGTATCAGAAAACTAGAAAAGCGCTATACAAGCTCAAGTCCATTTACCATATACCAAGTCCATATCAGCCTTTTTTAATAGCCTAGCTAATTGAACATACTTTAAATACACTAAATAAATTGTCTCTATAATAGGCATTTGCTTCAAAATATTTTAATGATAAGATTGGCCTACAGCATGTGATTTAATTCCTAGGCCATTATAGCTTATTGTTTTGTTTATTTGTTTTATTTAAGGGGTCGAATAAGAGGTTAAGCTTTACAGTAGCTGTTTATCCGCTGTAGATTAATGTCAGAGCAAGTGTTGCGCCTTTACATGCTAAAGATCATGAGGCTTTTTTTCCTTTCGGCTAACCAACTGATGTTGTGTCATTTATGTCAGAGATATCCTAATATTTCTGTTGGTGTGGTCGAAAAAATGTTTTACAATGGAGTCATGCCCTGAACTGATGTTGGTTAGCCTAATTGAGAAAGCAAATATTTCTGTAGATAATACTTTTAAATGACTTGTCATTCATTATGATTGACAGACCCAACACAATTCTCGATAAAAAAATAGTGTTTAGCTTTCATCAGAGTGACAGCCTGGGGGAAGAAACTATTCTTATGATGGGTTGTTTTGGCGTACAGTGATCTGTAACGCCTGCCGGAGGGGAGGAGTTTGAACAGTTTTTGTCCGGAATGTGAGGAGTCTGCAGTGATGTTACCTGCCCGTTTCCTGGCCCTGGACCGGTATAAGTCCTGGATAGGGGACAGATCGACACCAATGACATTTACTGCTGTCCTGATTGTCCGTTGCAGTCTGTGTCCAGTTTGGTTGCAGATCCAAACCAGATGGAGGTGCAAAGAACAGACTGGATGATTGCGGTGTAAAACATGATCAGCAGCTCCTGGGGCAGGTTGAACTTCCTGAGCTGGCGCAGGAAGTATACATCCTCTGCTGGGCCTTTTTCCTTAAAGTGTCTATGTGGGAGGTCCACTTCAGGTCCCGTGAGATTGTGGATCCCAGGAACCTGAAAGAGTCCACAGTAGACACTGTTCTGTTCAGAATGGTGAGGGGGGGGGAGTGAGGGGGGGCTTCTCCTGAAGTCCACTGTCATCTCCACAGTCTTGAGCGGGTTCAGCTCCAGATGATTCTGACTGCACCAGAGAGCCAGCTGTTCCACCTCCCGTCTCTAGGCAGACTCGTCACCGTCCTGGATGAGACCGATGATGGTGGTGTCGTCTGCGAACTTCAGGAGTTTCACAGAGTGGTCCCCTGAGGTGCAGTCATTGGTGTAGAGGGAGAAGAGCAGTAGGGAGAGAACACACCCCTGGGGGGCGCCAGTGCTGATTGTCCGGGTGCTGGATGTGATGCTCCCCCAGCCTCACCTGCTGCCTCCTGTCAGTCAGGAAGTTGGTGATCCACTGACAGGTGGAGGCAGGCACAGTGAGCTGGGTGAGTTTCTGGTGCAGGATATCCGGGATGATGGTGTTGAATGCTGAGCTGAAGTCCACAAACAGGATCCTAGCGTAGGTCCCTGGGGAGTCGAGGTGATGCAGGATGTAGTTCAGTCCCATGTTGACTGCATCCTCCACCGACCTGTTTGCCCGATAGGCAAACTGCAGGGGGTCCAGCAGGGGGCCTGTGATGTCCTTCAGGTGGCTCAACACCAGTCTCTCAAAGGACTTCATGACCACAGACGTCAGGGCGACGGGCCTGTAGTCATTGAGTGCTGTGATGGCAGGTTTCTTTGGGACTGGGATGATGGTGGAGCTATTGAAGCAGGAGGGTATTTTAATGTCTTATCGCTCTATGTCATATTTCTGAATTATATTGGATCTTTAAAAATTTATTTTTATATTCAATGATCTCTGTGATTTTAATGATCTGTTTGAGTGATTTAGAAAAAAAAATAATCTATTTGAATGATACTTTTCCCTTTGTCATGATGCTTTTAGTGTCGTGTCTGAAGCACTTTGAATTACCTTGTTGCTGAAATGTGCTCGCTTATATAAATAAAATAGGCTTGACTTAAAATAACCACATAATTGAGAAATCCTTAAGCGGCATTTTTGGTATGCCAAAGTTGTAGTTGTTGGTTATCTTATATCACTTTAAAAAATTCAGCCTTTTGGCATAAAAGGAATCTGAGAGAAAACCTGAGAAGATGCTGTAAGAAACGACATGCTTGAAGTTTTAAGGTATAGCATTCTTATATTTCAGTGTGTAACAGGTAACAGTGCCTTTTTCAATATCAAACCATACACTATACACATTAGTATCAAACTCGGTAACGAGTCCTGCGAAGGTCAGTAATGTTGCTTGGCTCGTTTTGTGCGTGGCTCCGGAAGACGTGGCGACGTGTGAGCTCGGAGTAGCTGGAGAGCAGGGGAGAGTGGGCTGGTCGGCTGGAGTGGTTTCTCTGAAAACTTGCAAAACTTACGTTAAATCACTTGCATTGTGGCACTTTACATGGAGACTGAAGATGAAGGGGGAGGAAGTTGGAAAAAGAATAAGGAGAAAATGAGGAAAAGAAAGAGTAAGGGCAACTTGTCGCAGGATTCAGATGAGGGGAAAAAGCAGCCGGGAAATTCAAAAATTATGAGAATGGAAGGTAACCAGACAGAGGAGTTTAAAGTTATCTTTAAATTGAAGGATGGTCAGGCAGGTTTCAGTTCCTTTAACCCTATCCGGCTGGCTAGGGCACTGGGGGAAGAGCTGGGTGAAATTATTAACGCAAGGATTCTGGCGGATGGAAAACTACTTGTTTTCTGTAGGTCTGCAGCTCAGGTGGCTAAGGCTGTTTCACTGAAGGCGATAGGGGAGAGGCGAGTGGAAGGTTTTGCCCCAGGTAGTAAAGCTGGACTGAAAGGGGTCATCTATGGAGTGTCATTGGAAGTCGGTATGGGAGAACTGGTGAAAGGGATCGAGAGTGCTGAGGTTGTTGAGGCTTCGCGTATACGGATCTTTAGGGACGGAGCTAAGCGTGATTCTACTGTTGTGGTGTTAACCTTTCAGGAAGAGGTTCTCCCAGAGAGGGTGTTCTTAGGCTGTCTATCGTTTAAAGTTCATCCTTACAGGCGGCCGCCTTTAAGGTGTTATAAATGCCAGAGATACGGCCATATTGCAGCAGCTTGTCGAGGAGCCCGGAGATGCGGAAAATGTGGAGGTGATCATGAGCTCTCTGTTTGTAAGGAGAGTGCGTTAAAATGTGGAAGCTGTGGAGAAAACCATGTTGCTGGTAGTCGTGAGTGTGATCAATATAAGCAGGCAATGAAAGTGCAGCAGTATAAGGAGATCAATAAAGGAGCTTCTTATGCTGAAGCTGTCAAACAGGTAAAAAAAATAGGTGATGAGGTAGTTGAAGTGAGGAGGAGCGAGCAGGATTATGTCCCTCAGGTAGCTTGTGTGGCAGATGACTCAGTGGTGGTGAGCAGGGTTAACTTCCTGGCTTTCATTGTTGAAGTGTTGAGTGGTGTAAAGCAGACCAAAAACAACTCGGATGTGGTGAGAATTGTGGTGCAGGCTGCTGAGAGAGTATTTGGGATTGGAGGAGTTGAGCCCGCGTCTCTCCATAGTTATGTGTTTGCAAGAGACAGAAAGGTGAATGATACTGGAGACAGAGAGGAAAATGGTGATGATATTTAGTTTGCTCATGTTTTATATCTTCCAGTGGAATGCCAGAAGTTTGGTAGCCAATGGGCAGGAGTTAAAGAGGTTTGTGGATGCTTTTAAAGAAAAGCCACAGTTAATATGTATACAGGAGACATGGCTCAAACCAATATTAGATTTTGTTATACCAGGGTATGTTTGTTTGCGTAAAGACCGGAAATCTTCTGGAGGAGGGTGTGCAATCTTTGTTAAAGATGGTGTCCAGCATAGGAGAATAAATATAACATCAGAGCTGGAATGTGTGGCGATTGAAGTATGGAGCACAGCAGGAAGGTTCTCCTTGATAAATTTTTATAACCCTTGTCATCTGTTGGAAATGGAAAAGTTAACTGAGATAATGGATCAGGTGCTTTCCCCAGTAGTGTGGGTGGGAGATTTTAATGCTCACAATCCCTTGTGGGGTAGCAAAAACAGGGATAAGAATGGAGCCTTAGTAGAGGATTTTCTAGATAAATATAACCTGGTAGTGTTGAATGATGGTAGGCCGACGAGATTTCAGATTGGTAGTGAGAGCGTGTCATGTATAGATTTAACTTTTGCATCAGGTGAGCTTGCTAGATGTGGGGAATGGGACCTTATGGATCGTTATACCTTGGGGAGTGATCATTTTCCCATTTTAAGCAGGTTTGGCAGAGTTTTGCAAGTGGAGAGTGAGAGGTCAGTGAGGAGGTTTAATTTTCATAAAGCAGATTGGGATAAGTTTAGAGAACAGTTGGCTGTACATTTAGGAGATGTAATGAGTGAGGGTAGCACTCAAGAGTGGAGTAGGTCCTTCTGTAATACTGTTAAAAGAGTAGCAGAAGAATCCATACAAATCAAGGTTGAGAGGAAGGAGAGGAAAATAGTGCCATGGTGGAATCAGGCTTGTAATGATGCTGTGCGTGCTCGTAATAGAGCTTACAGAAAATTGAGGAGAAGTCCGGTTGAGAGCCAGGTTATTGAGTATAAGAAACAACGAGCTGTAGCTAGGAGGGTTATTAAAGAGGCTAAGAAAGAAAGCTGGCGGAGCTTCTGTGGCACTTTAAGCACTGAGTCTACTGTTAAACAAGTTTGGAATATGATTCATCGGATGGCGGGGGTCAATAGGGGTGTGTCTATTCCTGTTTTGGCGGAGGAAGGTAGAGAAGTAATAAGTAACAGGGATAAGGCTGACTTATTAGTCAAGACTTTTCAGCAAGTTCATAGTGTAAGTAATGTAAGTAGAGAAGGTCAATTTAGGAGGGAGACGATGCTTGACCAGGAGGGGTATAAACTTGATATGAGTTATGATAATAGTGATGTTGTAAATGGCCTTTTTTCCATGCAGGAGCTGAAGAAAGCAATAAGGCGAGGGCGACACACTTCTCCTGGGAGAGATGGCTTGGGGTATGAGCTGTTTCAGCATATGGATGACATGGCATTAGATGAGGTATTGGCTTTGATTAATACAGTGTGGGAGGAAGGTCTGATCCCGGACGAATGGAACATGCAGTTATTGTTCCAATAATTAAGCCTGGTAAGGAGGCTGATAGTCCTGGGTCATATAGACCAATTGCCCTTACAGCTGTCATCTGTAAGATTATGGAGAGGATGGTCACTGACAGGTTAGTATACACACTAGAAAAGAAAGGGTACTTTTCTTCATATCAAAATGGATTTAGGATAGGTCGTGGGACTATGGAATCTGTTTTAGTATTGGATAATGACATCAAGAAAGCGCTGGTTAACAAGGAGGGAGTGGTAGGTGTTTTTCTAGACATTGAAAAGGCTTATGACATGCTCTGGAAAGAGGGAGTGGTGATAAAGCTTTTTGATGCAGGGATTCGAGGCAGAATGATTAATTGGATTAAGGATTTTTTGAGATCCCGGTGCATTCAGGTGAGAGTGGGGGGAAGTTTTTCAGACACTCTGGCTGTGGACAATGGGACCCCTCAGGGGAGTGTTATCAGTCCTGTCCTGTTTAACATAATGGTTAATGATATGTTTGATGGTGTAGGAAATGGCTTTGGGAGGTCTTTGTTTGCAGATGATGGAGCAATATGGAAGAGAGGACGTAATATTGGTTACTTATTTGAGCAGATGCAGTGTGCATTGGATAATGTACAGGCTTGGGCAGATAAGTGGGGTTTTAGATTATCAATATCAAAAACAAAATATGTGATTTTTGGCAGGAAAAGGAGCATTGGCAGACAGGGTCTTAAGGTGTATGGGAAACTTATTGAGAGAGTTAGGGTCTTTAAGTTTCTGGGGGTTTGGATGGATGAAAAGCTGAATTATAAGGAACATGTATGTAGAATGGTTAGTAAATGTGAGAAGGTCATAAATATTATGAGATGTTTGGCTGGATGCTCATGGGGTGCAGATAGGAATCTGTTGTTGATGATTTATAGGGCTATGATTAGAGCAGTTTTTGATTATGGATGTATTGCATATGGGTCAGCAGCTAAGTCTACACTGGTTAAATTAGATGTGGTTCAGGCTAGAGCCCTGAGGTTGTGTACTGGGGCATTCCGGACAACGCCAATCCCTGCGCTGTTGGTGGAGGCAGGGGAGGCTCCACTAAGGCTGCGCCGTGCGAAATTGGTTTTAAATTGGTGTTTAAAATTAAAAGGTTTGGGAACAGCTCTTCCTTCAAGCTCTTTGCTAACAGAGTGTTGGGAGTTTGGCAAGGGAAGGAAAGGTGGGAATCAGCTAAATGGAGGCAGTTTTTTGCTGTCTGCCGGGGAGTCCATGGAGGAGCTTGGATTAAATGGGGGGGGAGTGGCGCCCTCTGTCTGCTGGCCACCTATACCACACTGGTTATGGCCAGAGGTGGATGTGGACTTGTCCATTAAAAAATCAATAGAGGAAGGTGTAGTGGTAAATTTAGCAGCACATGTGGAGGAACATCTTAGTATTGATTGGAACAATTTTATGCACATCTATACTGATGGCTCAAGGGATCCGGAGAGCGGGAGGGTAGGTTTTGGGTTTTATGTTCCCCAGTTTAAAATCTGTAATTGTTATAGGCTGACTGATGGGTTATCCATTTTTACAGCTGAATTGGTAGCTATTCTGTGGGCACTTTGGTGGGTAGAAGAAGGGGGGTTGGAGAAAGTTATTATTTGCTCTGATTCACTGTCTGCTTTGATGGCTTTAGGAGGGGGAGAGGGCAGTGGGGCTAGACCGGACATAGTTGGGGAGATATTAATGACAGTTTTTAAATTGGAGAGGAGGGGATGTAATGTGGGCTTTATATGGATTCCGGCACATGTTGGGGTTGAGGGGAATGAGGTGGCTGACAGAGCTGCTAAGGAAAGTTTAGGAGGGGATAGGGTGAAGTTGGAGGTGCACTTAGGCAGATTGGAGTGTAACAGCATAATTAATGGAAGAATGAAGCGACAATGGCAGCAGGAGTGGGATAGAGAAAAAAAAGGGAGGAAATTTTATAGTATTGTTCCGATAGTTGGTTCTGGGAATAGAGTCAGCATCCCACGAAGAGATGACGTCAAGATGGCAAGAATGAGACTAGGACACTGTGGACTAGCCAGTGGCTTGGTGCTAGTGGGGAAGCACAGCGATGGCTGCTGTGAGCATTGTGGAGTCCTGGAGTCAGTTTTACACATTCTGATGCAATGTCCACTATATTCTGGAGCAAGGAGGGAGTTATTTATTGCACTTTCAAAACTTGGCATTAAGACCTTCTCTCTGAGAACAATTTTAGGAAGTGAAGACTGGCAAAGAGAGAGAACTGAGGCAGTGATATGCTTCCTTAAAAAAACGGGTCTATATCCCAGGATATAGATTCCTGATAGTGGAATTGAACATCGTTATCATACCGGTGGGTGGCAGCAATGCACAAGTGTGCCTAGTCTGCCGGAAAGAAAAGAAGAAGAAGAAGAAGAGTCCTGCGAATCCAGTGATCTAAAAACGTCTTCATCCTTTATCCTCCTCCGCTCCTCCGCCCCTCTCTGCCATTACTGTCCACTTTTGATGACGTGGGCCGGCATTGTTTATCATGGCGGCTATCTGCTGATTGAAAGAAAATTGTGGGTTAACAGCTTCATCAACGTTTCTACGAAAATAGTAACAAACCTTCTTCGTGCAAAATGACCAATAGGACATCATACTTCTACGACCCAGATGTGGGCAACTTTCATTATGGTGAGTGTGGTTGCTGTGGTTACAGGCGTGAAAAGGAAGACGGTGCTAACAGAGCTAGCTGCAAGCTAATCAATCAGATCTGTTCAATGTTGATGTCGGCATTTCTGTCTCTGGTAACATCCCACGTTTTCCTAATGTGTAAAAATCCGCGTTCATCGCTTCATTTTGTAATGCTCTGAATCAATTTCTCATTAATCTGTATTTATAGTGTTTAATTTAAAACGGTGTGCCATGGGTCACTGTATGCTAGCAGCTAGCTGCCTTGTTTGACATAACTGTAGTTCACACATTAAAGCCATATAAAAGTCAAAGTTTAGGGTCAGGGTCCAGTTAATGCAGGTTGTCTTATAGAAAGTATCCTTTTATTAGATAGCTAAAGTACAATGTTATTGTATATACAGCAGAAAAAGCTTTCTGCCATTAATAAATAAGTCAACATTTCGAAATTGGTCTACATATTTGCAGATTAGTAGGCTACATTTGTGGATCTGTGTGTGCATTTTCAAATAGTTTTGCCACAATAATAGCTCTATAGTATCCTTTTATTAGATAGTTAAAGTACAATGTTATTGTATTGTGAGTATGGCTGGGCGATATGACCTCACATTTTTTTTTTTGGCCCTCATAGTTCACTGACATGGTCTCTCCTGTAAATGTGCTCAACTATTAAAGCTGGGATATTGTTTCTAATGACAGAGTGAATATCTGATGAACTATTTTGTGGTGATTTATTGAATATTTCGAAGTGAAATCAAAGCATCGCTTGAGATGAAAAAGTAGAAATTAACTTCTCTAAAACAGTAGAAAATAAACAACTTGCATTTCTTGCAAACAGTTTTTCTGCAGTGTTTACTTTTGTCTTCTTTTTGTTCGGTGTCGTCTTCCCTAAACACAAAATGTGTCCAGACGACGGACATTGCATCCATGTTGCAGATTGGACGTGTCGTCACGTGACTCTGCCCTGAAAATAATCAAAATAATCAACATGGGCGAGATTACGTAGGTTAGAGGTTCTGAATGTCAGTTTCGATTAGTTTCCGATTATTTGCCCTAAATAACATCGACGATACCTGATATGAATGAATGAAAGACTTTATTTCAAAGCGATAATTAAAACAAGATGATAAGAAAAAAAAGGAGTAGGTAGAAGTAAAAAATGTATATCCCTCCCCCTTTCTGCCAACCAAAATAAATAATGAACAAACCCAGAGTATTTACCCTCCAAATATCCACGCTGTTACAAAATGAATAGGAGCTCCCCTAAAACAACCTTTCCTTCTTCCGTGTACCTTATTTAATATAAGCTTTTTTGAATTGATTTATATTTGTGCTTCGTTTTAGCTCCTCATCCAAACCATTCCACGAGTCCAACTCGTACCCTGAAATCCACAGACTCTCCTTACACATTGTTTTTAATGAAATTTGCCTCTGACATCATAACCCCTCCCCCTGTCACCAAACATGTTTTTGAACGTTGCCCGGAAGAGAATTTTATTCTTGCTTTAAACATGATAATTGCCGTTTGAAGTTTGACCAGATCTATACATTTCAATGCATGTGACTTTAAAAACAGTGTGTTCGTGAGTTCCCTACACCCGACCTTGTGTACTATCCTGATCACTCTCTTTAGAAGTATGCAATATGGTTGCTTTTTGTAAGTGTTGCCCCAAACTTCCACACAATAATTCAGATAATACAAGTGAAGAATACAAAATGTGCAGTGATGTATGGTCCAGTTTGTGTTTTGTTTTCCCTAAAACAGTGATGCTGTTTTCCCGCTTTGATGGAACATAATTCATCTGAGGTTTCCAGCAGATTTTGTCGTCTAAAAACACCCAGAAACGTGTTTTCACTCTTTCATCATATCGATCATCATTTGTGCTTGTTACGGTTTCCAAACAACATGAATTTAGTTTAGTTTAAATTGATAATTTATGTATGCTAAAACACTGTTTTAATTGAATCTTTTCTCAATCAATCTTTATTTGTATAGCGCCAATTCATAACAAGTGTTATCTCAAGACGCTTTACAAAAAGCAGGTAAAGAGACCTTACTTATGGCTATATTACAAAGACTTAAACCATCATGAGCACTTTCGCAAGGCAGCAAAAGTAACATTGGTAAGAAAAAAACTTCCTTTTAAGAGTCAGAAATTTTCGGCCGGATCCCAGGCTCATGACGAAACAGCCTTCACAGGCCTAGGCTGCGCTGGGCTTGGAAGGGGATAGTGGGAGATGGGATAGGGAACGGGGGGGGGTTATACAGGTAGACTGTCCACCAACGGTCCCGAGGGGGAGAGGGGGGTTGTTTAGGCAGGCCGTCCACCAACGTTCCCGGAGAACCTAAGAGAGCTCAGGATCTCCCAGGAAATGATGTGGTTAGTAACTGAGATTAACAGTTACTGACCACATCAATCTTTTCTGACGTGACCTCCTCCAAAAGCTGCTGCAGATTTTTCCCAGAACAAATAACATTGGTGTCATCTGCTGATAAAACAAACTATATTTGTTTCTAGACACCATACATATATCTTTTATACATATTTATAAAAAAACATTTTTCCCCTGATATCGACCCCTGTGGGGCGGCTGTGGCTCAGTGGTAGAGTCGGTCGTCTTTCAACCAAAAAGTCGGGGGTTCGATCCCCATCTCCTGCAGCCACATGGCATATGTGTCCTTGTCACTTAACCCCAAGTTGCTCCCACTGCTTGGTCAGCGGTGTGTAAATGTGTATGAATGAATGTGTAGGTGTGACCTGCAGTGTAAAAGCACTTTAAGTACTAGAGAATACTAGAAGAGCACTATACTTTTTTACTACTGTAAAGCCTCCTTGGGTTTCTTGAAAGCGGCAACCCTTCGGGCTTGAAAAATGAAGCCAATGTGGAAGTGTAAAATCTACCCTAACCCCAAAAAAGCTGTTTTACATCATAAATAAACATGATGACAGCATGTTACAAAACACTAAATATGTCTGATTAGTTATTGTCATTACTGGCACACACTGTACGGGGGGTGACTTTATTTTAAACAGCTCTGTTTTGATTTTATGATCGATACGTGTTATCCATATTTATGCGCGTAGCTGACATGATTGACAGGTGGGCGCAGTGTAGCGGTTCGTCAGGAGGCTTAAAACCCGCCTCAGCTCTAGCTCTCACTCTGTCGTTAAGTTGACTGAAAGTCAGGCTGAGACAGGATTTCCAGCACGGCGGCGGCTGCCGATGAGCTTCCTGAGCCCCCTGCAGTAACAGATGGGTGACGTCACTCAGGCTTCATCCATTAATATTTACAGTCTATGATAACTGCAGTGCACACTACACACAAACATTGATCTGCTGCCGTTTTTTAGTCTGTTTTGGTGTTTCAGCAATATCATTTCTTACAGGTGTAACAAATAAATCCATGTAATACAGCCAGTAGTAATGTAACTATTATTATGAGAATGATGTGGGGATTTATTTATCCACTCGGTGTAGTTTCAAATCTCAGATCTTTGCATTCATGGACTATATGTGGAACTGTCTGTCTCTGCCAGGTGCTGGTCACCCAATGAAGCCTCATCGTTTGTCTCTGACTCACAGTCTGGTGCTGCACTACGGACTCTACAAGAAAATGATGGTGAGCAGTACAGCAAAAATGTTGTTACAGATTCACACCCTTCCATTAAAAAGTAAGAGAAATAAGACTTTCAGGTCACATTGTATTTGATCTTGTTTCCTCTATAAGGTGTTCAAGCCATACAAAGCATCTCAGCACGACATGTGTCGGTTCCACTCTGAAGACTACATCGACTTCCTCCAGAAGGTCAGCCCCAACAACATGCAGGGCTTCACAAAGAGCCTCAACACCTTCAATGTGGGAGACGACTGGTGAGCATTACTCTTTTTTTCATGATACAACCCCCCCCTTTAATTCTCCACTTAACTTTGACTGTCAGAGGGCTAACTGAGTCATTATTAAATGTTGTGTTTTTGTGTTAGTCCTGTGTTTCCAGGACTTTTTGAATTCTGCTCAAGATACACAGGAGCATCCTTGCAGGGAGCTACACAGCTCAACCACAAGGTAGCATGCACGCACACACACACACAAACACACACACAAACACACACACACACACACACACACACACACACACACACACACACACACACACACACACACACACACACACAGAGTGTACGCCAGTGGTTCTCGACTGGTTTAGCCTCAGAACTCCCCACCAACTCCCTCATGAAAAATCGCGACCAGAGTTTCAGATATTTTTTGACCAATCAGAATTGTTTAATGAAAAATGGTGCTGTTTGGACCTCAGACGGTACAAGACTTGACAGGACAAAGACAAAAAAAAAAAAAAAAACATGTTTTGAAGCACTTCATAGACTTTTTGACACAATATTTTTACCAGGCACACATTGGCGACTCACTGAAAAGGGTTCCCAGACCCACTTTGGGTCCCGAACCACCAGGTGAGAAACACTGGTGTAAGCAACATTTTAAATCAATGGTTTCTTGCATCTGATCTGCCTCTTGTATTTGTAGCAAATGATCTGTAAAAAGCAGCAGCATGTTTTCAGCACTATGGGCGGACCTGTTGGAACAGTTTGATTCTGTGACTTCATTTAAGCAAATCTATTTTTCAGATCTGTGACATTGCCATCAACTGGGCCGGTGGTTTGCATCATGCCAAGAAATTTGAGGTCAGAGCAAAGTCCTCTATGTCGATATTTACTGCTAAACTCCTTCATTTTTCCTTCTCGTTTTTAAAGGTGGAGTTGTTTTTTATTCTGTGTTTTTCAGGCATCGGGGTTCTGTTATGTCAATGATATCGTCATCAGTATACTGGAGCTACTCAAGTAAGAGAACTCCTCTCTAAAAAAACCTCCTCATAACGTTTTCCGTGTCAGTTTCTCTCCTTACACCTGTTTATGTTACAGATACCACCCCAGAGTTCTCTACATCGACATCGACATTCACCATGGTGACGGCGTCCAGGAAGCCTTTTACCTGACGGACAGGGTCATGACCGTGTCCTTTCACAAATACGGAAACTACTTCTTTCCAGGAACAGGTCTCGTACATATTTTCTGATCACATAGAATCTCTCTTTGTTTACACTAAACACTCAACGTTCACGAGCAGACTGTGGAGAAGTGTTTCATCTGGAGCTCGCAGTAACACTTTGTCCTCAAAGAAAGACAATCAGTCAAAAAGTGTGTTTGATTATTAACATTATAAAATGAGGCCTGCACCGCTATGCAAATGAACAGAATATTGTTTGTGTATTTTTCTCATGAAATGAGATAAACTCCAGAGTTTAAGCAACCACACAGATGAATCACAGTTTCTAAAGCAACACTTTAAGATATGTGTACCACACTCTACACATCCCTGAAATGTTTCACAGTGGTTCAAAGACAAAAGTTCAACATGAAGTGTTTCAGCACTTTGTGACCCAGAACTTCCACCAGATGCGTGGGCATTGTGTGTCAGCTCCGCTCCGTTACGGCTCCATGCTCTCTCGTCCGTTTATTCTCAAAATAAACCGGATATGTCAATGTTGTTTCGGTGTGTGACTTCCTGTCCCGCTCGACCAGGGGCCCGTTTCAGAAAGCAGGTTTAGTGCAAACACTGAGTCAGTTAACCTTGAAATGAGGGAAGCTCTGGGTTTTCCGTTTCAGAGGGGGAGGTCACTCAAACTCGAGAAAGAGGGGTAACCCAAGCCCATAAAGAATCGTAGTATTATGGCTCCATTAAAGTTGGCCTTTTATCCTCATGGTGCACGCGCTGAACACCAAGTGAACTTACTCAGAGTTTCCCACCTGAGGGTAAATTAACTCAGAGCTCAGAGTTAGACTGAGAGTTTGTTGAACCATCTTTCTGAAACAGGCCCCTGCTCTGTGGTAAATTGATGCGCCCTGCTCCAGCAAAGATCGAAGCCTTGGGTATCTGCCGCAGAGGACTCCGGACTTTAACTGACCGTAACTGTGTGTATGTGTGCATTTGCTTTCTGCAGGTGACATGTATGAGTTTGGAGCAGAGAGTGGACGGTACTACTGCCTTAACGTTCCTCTCAGAGATGGAATCGATGACCAGAGTGAGTGCACAAAGTTCTGTATATTGTAAGATCTGTATTATTATGTTAGGATAGGTTTGTCTCAGTGGAAGAGCTAGTTTTCTTCTTAGATTGGCTGTGCAATTCCCGGCTCCTGCAGTCTAAGTGTTGAAGTGTCCTTGGGCAAGACACTGAACCACCAGGTTGGCTCTTTGCATAGTAGCCTCTCTGCAACCATGTATGAATGTGAAAGGGTGAATGTGACATGTTGTCTGGATAACCCTTAATAAGTGCAGTCCATTTCTCATATACTTATGTGACTCCCAACATTTGTAGATATGTGTGTGTGCAGACATCGTAAATAAAAAACCTCTTTAGTTTTCTGAAGAACTGCATCAGCCTATCCCACACATGTATACACTGCTGGTGCAGGCTGCCAAGAAAGGTGCTAACCCATCAGGTCCTTATTTAAATAATTCATACGCACACACACCTCGATGGATATGCCTTCAGCAGTACCAGGAGGCCGGACGTCCTCTCATTATTTGAGGACCATCTTCACCTCTGAGCCCCAGCTGGCCCACTCTACATGTGATATAAGAACATGTGTGTGTGTGTGTGTGTGTGTGTGTGTGTGTGTGTGTGTGTGTGTGTGTGTGTGTGTGTGTGTGTGTGTGTGTGTGTGTGTGTGTGTGTGTTTCAGGCTACAGGCAGCTGTTTCAGCCGGTTATCAAACAGGTGGTGGATTTCTACCAGCCAACATGCATCGTTCTTCAGGTCAGTGTGTGATTCTTAATCTCTTATAACTCATCTCTTTAACACGTCTTATTAGATGATGGATTACTTGATCTGTGTGTGTGTTTGTGTTTTACTGTGATCAGGACCAGATGCAGTTAACTTGTTGAGCATGATTCTGTATTGATTTGTTAATATTCTCCCATCAGTGCGGAGCAGACTCCCTGGGCTGTGACAGACTGGGCTGCTTCAACCTCAGTATACGGGGACATGGGTGAGACAGACTTCATTTAGTATTTAGTTCTGTTTACTGGGTAAAGTCCAGTGTTGCCTTTTGATCAGGGAATAAAATCACAAAGCAAGGTTGACTTTTTGCTCTGCTAACTCTGAAGTTAGTAGTTACAATGATTTGGGATTAAACAGTCACGCAGGACATTAGGTTAAAAGTGTCCAAGCAGGTAAGATTGAAATCATTCTGTATAATCCCAAAACCTGAATAAGAACTCTGTGGTGATCCTTTAAATACGCCCACCCTGCGTCTGACACACATGGCATGAGCTCATTGTGGAGCTGCATGGACACAGCAGGAAGAGACTCAGTACTAGTGTCCTTGTCGTCTGCCAGGCCTTGGTCGTATGTTTAAAGTCAGTCGCCCAAAAACTGGATTTATCTCAGCACCCATCTGACCCACAACTCTCCATCCATCCCTGGGAGCCTCCTACTGCCTCCTACGTCAGACCTCCGTAAACAATATCATCAACTATGAGCCTTTGTTGGGCACAAAAACAGGGAAATTGTCGTCCTCATAATCACTGGAAAATCTTGGCATTACATCCGTTATTAACGCACTAAGAGCGGCTGTGGCTCAGTTGATAGAGTCGGTTGTATCTTAGCCCAAAGGTCACGGGTTCGATCCCCAGCTCCTGCAGCCCCATGTCTGATGTGTCCTTACCCTTGTCACTTGACCCCAAGTTGCTCCCACTGCTTCGTCGGCTGTGTATGAATGGGATTATTACCATCAGTGTGTGAATGTGTAGGTGTGACCTGCGGTGTAAGAGCGCTTTGAGTGGTCAGACGAACGCTATATAAGTCCATAACTTCAAATGTATTTCCCAAATGTATGCCGTCTAAACACATAAGACATTTAAACCAGAACATTTACATCATAAAAACAGAATAAAAAGACTCAGCAGAGCTACTCTAAAGGAGGGCTCCAGGATCCTGCTGGTAAAACCTGAATGTGTGTTAAAAACATTATAAAGTGCTTTGTGCAGTATGAGGCAGCAGCACCTTAAAGGGTGTTTTTCTTTAAACAGGGGGGGACTCTGTAGCTCTGTCCTGGAGGCTAAAGCTGAGAGGGGTGATTAATGATGGCAGTGGTCCTCTAACATTTCTCACTTGCCTCCCTGATGACGGGGCAGTTGAATTTATTTACAGACTGATTGTGTTCTGATGTGAACCACTTTGAGAAGCTCTTCCTTGATTATTTTTAAATGGAATGTTTTTAATTCAACATGATGTGAGAAAGTTAAAGACTAAGGTCTAAGACTGCCTGGGCATTTAAAAGTGCTCACTTGCTCCACCTGCTGGCCTTGAGTTGTAATTGGCGTAAATAAAGGGTTTGCCTTTCTTTTATAACAATCTCGAAACGTCTCGTATGTTTAGGTTACATTTAACTGAAGGAGGACTGTCATCAAACCTCTTAATGAGCCCTGCAACATAGTTAGAGTACACATGAATTGACCTTAACTCTGAGGCCTCCTGTGTAAACTGTATATGTAGTTAAACGCTACTGTATTTCAATGGTGGCCATAATGGTGCTACTCACTTTGAACAGTTTGAGAACCACTGCAAAGCAACAGTACAAAGCATTTAGGCCGTGTTTTCTAAAAGTTATAAAGAAGGTTTACACTTCTGATCTCGTGTGTGTGTGTGTGTGTGTGTGTGTGTGTGTGTGTGTGTGTGTGTGTGTGTGTGTGTGTGTGTGTGTGTGTGTGTGTGTGTGTGTGTGTGTGTGTGTGTGTGTGTGTGTGTGTGTGTGTGTGTGTGTGTGTGTGTGTGTGTGTGTGTGTGTGTGTGTGTGTGTGTGTGTGTGTGTGTGTGTGTGTGTGTGTGTGTGTGTGTGTGTGTGTGTGTGTGTGTGTGTGTGTGTGTGTGTGTGTGTGTGTGTGTGTGTGTGTGTGTGTGTGTGTGTGTGTGTGTGTGTGTGTGTGTGTGTGTGTGTGTGTGTGTGTGTGTGTGTGTGTGTGTGTGTGTGTGTGTGTGCTCTGCGTCTGTCAGTGAGTGTGTGGAGTTTGTCAAGAGTTTTAAGATCCCTCTGCTGGTCCTGGGAGGAGGAGGATACACCGTGAGGAATGTGGCTCGCTGCTGGTAAGTCTGATAAACAGACCTGCAATGTGGCGTTCTGAGTTCTTAGGTTTGTATTGAAATGAATGTTGTTGTTTGTTTCTTAAAGGACATTTGAGACGTCTCTGTTATTGGATGAGTCCATCAGTGATGAGCTGCCTTATAGCGGTGAGTCTTAAGTGGTCAGTGGTCTTTTTAATGTTTCTGCTGTGCAGTCAGCAGTTACAGGATCTATCAGACCATGGACAAACAAACGTTGCTCTTTTGTTTGTTTAGTGTCACTCTTAGTTATCTCAGCCTGAAGCAGCCTCAACTTTGACCTTTTACTATATTTTTAAATGCCTTTCTTTCGTCGTAAAATCTGACGTAAAACACTCGTGAACTCTTTCCATCGGGTTCCTTCTCCTCTTTTCTGTCATTTACAGAGTATTTTGAGTACTTTGCCCCAGATTTCACTCTGCATCCTGATGTCAGCACCAGGATAGAAAACCAGAACTCCAGACAGGTAAAAACATCAACACTGCACACATTTATATTGACAGCACTATAGTAGAGAAGTTTACGTACCCTCTAGAGAGTCCTCAGAATGTAGTAATGTTTATAACAGACTTATTCCTGCTTCCCACTGCTGAGGTATTTATTTTTGGGGGGCTAAATGATAAAATTGAAAAAGCATAGGTCCCTTATTGGGTGGCTGTGCATTAGTGGTAGAATCAGTCGTCTCTCAACCAGAAGGTCAGGGGTTCGATCCCCAGTTCCTGTAGCCACATGTCCGATGTGTCCTCGGGCAAGACACTTAACCCCAAGTTGCTCCCGCTGCTTCGTCGGTGGAGTGTAAATGAGTATGAATGGGATTAGTTACTTCTGATGGTCACTTAACATAGCAGCCTCTACCATCAGTGTGTGAATGTGTAGGTGTGACCTGCGGTGTAAAAGCTTTGAGTAGTCTGAAGACTACAAAAAGAACTAAACAAGCTCAAGTCCATTCACCATTTGTTGTTGTTGAAACTCTGAACACATTGGTGCAGTACCTGGAGCAGATCCGCCAGACTGTTTTTGAGAACTTGAAGATGTTGAACCACGCACCGAGCGTCCAGATCCATGATGTTCCTTCTGACATGCTGAGCTATGAACGCAACGACGAGCCGGACCCTGATGAGAGGGGAGCGGAGGAGAACTACACCAGGTCGGAAAAGCGTGGACACCAGACAGGAGCTAAAATATGACTTCTGAAATGTTAGAAATCTTCAAACTCATTCTGTACTTTCTTTTTCTTCAGGCCAGAGGCAGCCAACGAGTTCTACGATGGTGACCATGACAACGACAAAGAGAGTGACGTAGAAATTTGACCCAGGGGAATGTAACATCACATCACTTCTGCAGATTTAAGCAAAACTTTTGTGGAAGGACGGGAAAAAAAACTCTTTACCTCTACTGTAACAGTGAGAAGGTGCTCATCCTCAATCAGCCACTCTACATCCTGATGAGTTTGTTTCATGGACATAGTTCACCAGAACACACCTGACGTTTGCACCTGTAGATACTTTTACTGAGTCTATTTTCACAACACAAGTATCCTTTACTTCTATTTGATGTTTGGGTCAACATATGTCAAATATTCTAACAGGAGAGATTCAAGGTCTCATAATTCTGGAAACTGAACCTTAGCTGTTAAATAAAATGATTCATGAACATGAGCTGTGATATACTATACATGTACGTATTAAAGGTCACATATTCTCCTCATTTTCAGCCAGTTTAAATAAGTCTCAGAGCTCACCAAAACATGACTGTGAAGTTTTTGTTCTAAATCCACTCTGCTCCTGTATTTGATCATGTCTATAAACCCCTCTATTTCAGCCCTGCTCAGAACAGGCTGTTTCTGTGTCTGTAGCTTTAAATGTAAATGAGCTGTGTCTGACCACGCCCCTCTCTAGAAGTGGTTGGGTCGCTCGGGCTTTCTTGCACCATGTCCTATTGTTTACAGTGAGAAGGCAGACTCAGAGGGCAGAACAAACACCTAGCTGTGGGAGTGTCATCCACCTGGGGGAGGGGTTACTGCCCTTTGTGATGTCATGAAGGGAAAATCTCCAAACGGCCTGTTTGAGCACACATTTTCTGAAAAGTGGAGCAGGCAAAAGACGGAGAGGATGGACTTTTCTCATCATTTGGGGGTTTGTAGACGGACTAGAGACACATATTAGTGTTAGAGAAACATGGCCAAGTGTATTTTGTATAATATGTGACCTTTAATATCACAGCTGTTCTCTCGTTTTGCATTTACAAGCAGCATGGACACATATCAGGACTCATAACAAACCTCTCCTCTGTTTGTGCTAATGAACAGTTGACATTTTGATGAGAGCATTTCTTCTCTTTACATCTTTTCCATTTGTTTTAATGTTCATATTATCCTAGTAATGAATGTAACTTTTGAAATAAAATTGTTATATGTAACAATGTAAACGACGCCTGAGATTTCAGTTATCTCGGGAGTGTACACGTGAAGGCACTCGTTGACAACCTAACAGTTTTCAGCAGATTCAATACATTTGTTTTGTTTCATTTTCTCTTACTTGGAAGCGGTTCATGTGCCTGCCAGTATCCACGAGTTACAAATTAGCCAGTTCAGATGTGAAACAATCATGATTGAACTGTTTGAGACAAAATTATTCAACTGCCATTTCACTTCGATACTTTTATCTCTTTTATTTTGTTGAAGATGTCGATACGGATTTCTACAAGTGAGCATTGGTTAAAAAAAGCCTTAAGAGCCGAGCTGAACCAAACCTGAATCCTTTGTCTGTGCTTTCATTCCATCTTCTGTCTTCTCCACTTGTTGTATAAATGCATATAAATATGAGGACGTTGCGTGTGTTCATTCTGTAGAGGAGTGAGTTGGACGGGACGAGGTTGGTAGTTTGGTGACTTAATGTTTGGTTTAACTTTAGCAGGTCGTTGATTCAGGGATAAGATGAAGGATTGTCTTCACACCGGCTCATTACAGATGAACATCACACTGTAAGAGTTTCCTCGACCAATCTCCACTTCCCTCTTTCAGCCAGTTTTTATGTATTTTTTGATATTGTTGTCTGCTTTTTATAAATAAAAAAATAATACTTGTATGACCCGTGTGCATGTTATTTTTTAAATGAATGTAGCAAGAAGATATATTTGTACTCGATACTCAAATTAGTGTTGTAGTACTCAAAATCGGTCTCAAGACCAATTTTTGAAGGTCACAGTCTCGTCTCAGAATCGAAAGCATTTTTAATCGGTCTTGTCTCTGTCTCAGACTGGGCAGACTCCATATTTTAAATCAAGACCGGTGGTACCACAGCTGAAAGGCTATTGTTCCACGTCATCAAGGCAAGGCAAGGCAAGTTTATTTATACACTGTGATTCAAAGGAAAACGCCCATTTGTAAAGAACAAATAACTGCAATTCATTCATAATTTCATTTTTATCCCCTGATTACAGCCACAACCTTCCCGGTGTTACGGTCTAAGTAAGTGACACGCCCGCTGCACACAAGATGATGATTTTTCTGTGATATTTATGGTCTTGGTCTTGTCTTCGTCTCGCCCTGCCTTGATCTTGGTCTTGACCTGGTCTCGATCACTAAATGTCTTGGTCTTGTCTTGGTCTCGGAGCACTCTGGTCTCGGGTATGTCTTGGTCTCAGTTAGTTAGGTCTTGACTCCAACGCTAACTCAAATAGACTAGAAAGAAGATGCAGATTCTGAGAATGGTATCAAATCTGTATTCCTAATTAGTAATGAAAGATTGAAGGCCAATGCCATTGGGACATTTCTTCGAAGTTGGGCATTGTGACCGTTGCATCTTTTTTTTTAAGCTAAAATTGACTATATTTGGAGAAGAGCGGAGAGGAGCAAGTTATAAGGTCACATATTCTCCTCCTTTTCAACAAGTGTAAATAAGTCTCAGAGCTCCTCAAAACATGTGTGTGAAGTGTCTTGTTCTAAATCCACTCTGATCCTGTATTTGATCATGCCTATAAACCCCTCTATTTCAGCCCTGCTCAGAACAGGCTGTTTCTGTGTCTGTAGCTTTAAATGTAAATGAGCTGTGTCTGACCACGCCCCTCTCTGGAAGGGCTTGGGTGGTTCGGGCTTTCTCGCTCCATGCCCTATTGTTTAAGGTGAGAAGACAGACTCAGAGGGCTGAACAAACACCTAGCTGTGGGAGTGTCACCCACCTGGGGAGGGGTTACTGCCCTTTGTGATGTCATGAAGGGAAAGTCTCCATACGGCCTGTTTGAGCACACATTTTCTGAAAAGTGGAGCAGACAAAAGACGGAGAGGATGGACTGTTCTCATCATTGGGGGGTTTATAGACAGACTAGGGACACATAGGGTTAGAACCACATGGTGAAGTGTATTTTTTATAATATGTGAACTTTGAATGTGCGAGTTCCACTAAAAGGATTGTAAGATTATCATTTCAGTTTCACGTATATGTACAGTGTTTGTAATAATTGAAGTTACTTTGACAATGAGATGTCAGAGTCAGGTATTGCTTATAGACATAGAAAAGGTGTCTGCATGCTGAGCAGCTCTCTGACCAGATCTGATTAAAGAAAAAAAACACAGAGGCAACGCTACGTTTGAAATCAACTTTATTCCTTCCTCATTCATCCTGTGATATGTAGAACTTCTTACACAACAAACAGCACTTAAGGAAAACACACAATACTACCTGCAGTTACACAGAAAGGTCTTAATACATCCAGAAACAGTTCGAAGTGAAAAGCACTTTCAATGCAAATGGTCAAAGAAGCGTGACTGCACTGCAACGATCCAGACAATGCAGTTTCCATCTTGATTCCTCTTGTGACCTGAATCTGTTTGCATGCACATCCAGCCAAAAAAAGTTAAGATAATAATGAATTCTGTCTGGCAGTAACAACAAGCTGTGGCATGCAGACAAATCAAGCCTCATTATGATCGTTATTTTTTTTAATATAATGCTGTGGAGTTTGCAGTTCAGGGTCCAGATCTTTATAACTGAAGTTAATGATGCATGGGAGGGGAACAAAATGATTGTCTCAACTTGTTTAAGTGTCAAAACACATATTCTCTGCACTGCAGATGCGACGAAATGTAAACTATCCTGAATGAGATCTGAGTGTCCTTCTCAGTGCAACATCAGCTCCATGTTCACTCGTAGAGGCTGGCTGTCAGAATGGCAGTCTGTCGCTCTTTGACCAACTCGTTCGATGGCTAACACCACTGCAGGCTTCTGTAGGCCGTGACAGAGGCAACAAAGTCCTAACACTGATTATAACTTCAGATCAAAATTATAAATAGCTTCATTCACATACACTGTATATAAGAAACCAGCTTTAAAACACATTTGAGGCTCAACTTATAGCACAGCAGAGAATCTGAGCAGTAACTAAAAGCTGCATGTGACTGTCTAATAAAGATGGTCATGGTTGGGTGAGTTTAAAAATATGATTTTCCTCTGTGGTTACAGACACGCATCATCAGAGGCAACACATTTAAAACGATTCTAATTCAGCTAAAATCTTCTGAAACGTGAGCGGGTGCCGGAGGGAAAAGAAGAAAACTGTCAAGATCAAGGTGCGGTTGACGATGATGGCAATGTGGTTTCCAGGTTCTGGAGTTAAAAGAGGGTTTGTTCTGTTTTCAAACCAAAATACAATGATTTGTGGAGCTCAGGAGTTTGTGTCACAGGATTTGGGTTAGCACAATGGCTGATTCTGTTACACTGTGTACATCCATGATCTATACAAGCTACTTTGGGTTAGTGAGGAGACAAATGGACAGAGTGGAGGGGGTTCAGGCATGTATCAAACATGGGCTCTACAGTCTTAAACAACAAACAGTCACAGGGGGAACCAACAGTAGCAGATGGACGGCATGAGGTGTTTCTATCTTGGTGCCCAAAGCATAGCTCGAAATGACGTATCAGAGGCGAGCTTGTTTTGAGGATGCCGTATTTTGAAAATGTGATAAATGTTAAAATAATTTAGAAATGTGACATATAACTGTAAAATGTTTACAAGAATACAACCAAACTTTAGATAGCTTGGACTTTAAATTAATCTGAAGATGCAACCTTGTCTGCTGTTCACTTGTATTTCAAATCATGATTCGACTTCTATCTGCCTTGAAAATGACAGTAGCCCTTTTTAGACTGCGGTCCCGCAAAAGCGCCGTAACTAAGCTCAGCTGTCATGAAGTCTTTGTACAGTCTTATCGGTTCTGCGACGGTGTTATATGCTTGTACCAGTCTGTGAATTCACATTGCGTTTCGGAAAGCACGGGAGAGCATGAGCTCCACACACACACACAGTCAGACATGCACAAACACACAGCGCTGTGCTCCCCCGCTGATAACGTTTAGCCTCAGTTACTACCTCCGAAGGCTGCACGAAATGTCAGGGGGGCGTAAATATCGCTTAGGATCAGCAGTCTGAATAGGGCTACTGACTACAGGCTCCTGCCCCAGTTGGACAGCTGTGAGATGTGTGATGACGGTCTGAGGATGAGACGGACTTGGTTAAGTTTGGGGACTACAGCTCCTCACTCTCGTACAGTGGGGCAGTGTGCTGTGCAGGGGTGTCCACTGTCAGTGCAGGCCCATGGCTCAGTGAGGACAGCAGCTTCAGCGTCTTTGAGCCAGGGGGCGCTGTTTTCATGGGAGGGGCTGAACGAGCTGCAAAGGGCAGAAAGAGAAGACATGAATTCAAATGTTCTTTGACTGATCCAGTACACATTACAACCATGAGTCAATCATTTCAGATCAAAAAAGAGAATAGTCATCTTGAATTGGAATTTGGCTAATTTTTTTAATCAATAATACATCTGACACACATGAAGGGGTAAAAGATAATGAATTTATCTTCAGTCAATGAAGTCTTTCAGGTGTAAATCTGAAGCCTACACATAGTTATTATTGATATAAGACGACATGAATGACACCACTGGTGTCATGGACAGCAGCATTCCTTCCACGTCAAGTGTCTTTAAATAACTCTTTTTCGCTGCATGTGATAGCACACGGCAGCACGGCTCAGAGCCAGACACAGAACACATTAGTGAAGTCAGTGGTTCTCCGGCTCTCACACTTTTAACCAACCCGAACCTGTGTGTTTGTTAACTGGAACGTGCAACTGTGGAGAAAACAGTTGAGTTTGTGAGGAGAAACCTTCAAGGGAAACACATGCTTCTAAGTTTTTATTCTAGGTCAGATGATAGAAAGAATTAGTCTTTTCTTCATATCTAGAAAATTAGAAAAGTCTCTATAGAGCTCAACGACTTTTTTGACAACTCAGGTTTGGGAAGTAATTTCTCCCATTCAATTCCTCCATTGACATTTTATAAAATCCTCATATCAAGAGATTGAAGCCTGTAACCATGACAACCAGCTACCCCAATACTCATGACTATAAAACATCTGCGCCAAAACGGAATTAAACAACAAAGAAAATGGGGCGCAGATGGCCTAGTGGTTAGAGTCCCGTGTATATAGAGGTTATAGACCTCCAAGCGGGCGGCCCATTTATATAACAACATTCTCCAACATCTACGCCCAGTTTTAGACATTGAACTCTAAACCTGAAAGAGAATGAAGTCCAGCTCATGCGTAACAGGGGGTCAGGGGTCAGGTTCTGTTCTTTGTCAGTCCTGTCACTCAGCTCCATCTCCACTACGCAGATGGTGTGCGCTGTCATCGTGCAGAAATCCAATAGCTGTGCTGTACTTTCCTCCAATGAGCTTTCTCTCACTAGGGGATGGATTCCATTATTATCGTTGTGACTCAGTGATCGTGCAGCGAGCAGCTCCATGCCTTCATCAAGTTTCCGCTCGATCACATAACATTTGTCTGTTGTCTTCTAGGTTACAAGGCTGGCTTCACTGTAGTGTTGAATGGACAACATTCCCCATCTGCTGTTTCTAAGTTAATTTGTGCTACCATGGTTAATTTACGACCATGCTATGTCAAACAATCGATAGCTGAGAAGAACCCTTAAAGTACACATGCATAGAAAGAAGAACACACAGTGGACTTACTCCCTACATCCAGCCTCGCGTTGCATGTGGACATGCCGGCTTCATTGATGGCAGAGAGAGTGTACCATCCGGCATCAGACTTCGTCAGCCTCTCTATCAACAGGCACTGACGGCCTGAACCATCCTGATACAGACTGCAGAGAAACAAAGAGAGATGAGAGATTGTAAAGCACATTTCATCACAACTCTAACACGTGGAAGCATCTGTCAGCAAAAAAACCCAACACAAAAAAGGAATTCAACAAGGCGTAATTATATGTATATACACAGACACAGACACAGACTTACTTAAGGTTACAAGTCACATACATTGAGGAAGAGACAGAAAGAGGCTGGACGAGTAGTTTGTGTGCATAATATTGCAAAATAAACAAATAAATAAATAACCCACTGAAAAAAGGGTTATACACTCCAGTATTCAAATATTTGGCATATGTAGCTCTTCCAAATTGGCGACAATGAAGCAGCCGGAGTAATTTGGGGTTCAGTGTCGTGCCCAAGGACACTCCCACATGTGACTGCAGGAGCTGAAGGTTGATATGGCGCTTTTTAAACATTAGTGCAAGCATGGGTTAGATTATTTTATTGTGGGTTCAACATTTGAGCAACCAATTTCTCTTTTCTTTCTTTTAAGTTTAGATTTTTTGTGACAATTTCAATTTTAAATGAAGGATGACAGTGAAGAGGAAGATAACAAGACGTTTGTGCCCTCTGTTGATGTGATCCATTAACCATTAAAGGTCACATATTATACAAAATACACTTCACCACGTGTTTCTAACACTAATATGTGTCTCTAGTCCGTCTACAAACCCCCCAATGATGAGAAAAGTCCATCCCCTCCATCTTTTGCCTTCTCCACTTTTCAGAAAATGTGTGCTCAAACAGGCCGTTTGGAGATTTTCCCTTCATGACATCACAAAGGGCAGAAACCCCTCCCCCAGATGGGTGACACTCCCACAGCTAGGTGTTTGTTCTGCCCTCTGAGTCTGCCTTTAAACAATAGGGCATGGAGCGAGAAAGCCCGAGCCACCCAAGCCCTTCCAGAGAGGGGCGTGGTCAGACACAGCTCATTTACATTTAAAGCTACAGACACAGAAACAGCCTGTTCTGAGCAGGGCTGAAATAGAGGGGTTTATAGGCATGATCAAATACAGGATCAGAGTGGATTTAGAACAAGACACTTCACACACATGTTTTGGGGAGCTCTGAGACTTATTTACACTGGTTTAAAAGAAGGATAATATGTGACCTTTAAGTAACATTGATTGTATTTTGGCTCATCTTAAAAAGGTTTCATGGATCGTATTAAGTTAAATATTGAGCCACACTTTTTTTTTTAAAGTGAACACTAACATTATTTGACAACAAGATGGAAAGAGAAAACATACTTTACTTTTCACAATACTTGATACTCTCGGTGATGGGACTGATTTCTTAATCTGGGGGCTGGGGGTGGGGGGGGCCTTCAGTATCATCTTTGAGTGCAGTGTAGGGAGAGTTTGGATG
This sequence comes from Tautogolabrus adspersus, assembly GCA_020745685.1. Taxonomy (NCBI): domain Eukaryota; kingdom Metazoa; phylum Chordata; class Actinopteri; order Labriformes; family Labridae; genus Tautogolabrus; species Tautogolabrus adspersus. The sequence goes on from CM036540.1 coordinate 4,591,630, forward strand.
AAAGTGCGTACCTCATTCGGTTTGGGTCAATACGCAGCATGTCTTTGTCTTTCTTCCAGAAGAGCTGTGGTGGAGGGGAGGCGTCCACTTTACACTCTAACCTGACGGTGTCGCCCTCTAGAGCTCTGGAGTTTAACATCTTCACGACAAATGTGGGAGGACGGAGAGCCTCCTGGGCTACAGAGAGGAAGAAGAGGTTGTACAACAAAGTGGATTCATTTTGACCCACCCTAAAGAACAACTTCACAAAGTATGACTGGTATAGAATGTATTGAATAAATAATGATAACTATTATGATGAAGTTAAGCCACTGAACAGGATGTTCACGTCTTACCTAAAACGTCAAGCCTCATGGTAAATCTGCTCTCGCCTGCTCTGTTTCTGGCCACACACTCGTACACGCCAGCATGGTGCACTGTCACAATCTCTATGATGAATGATAGCATCCCTTTCTCACACACCAGCATCTTATGGTAGTCATCTGGACGGATGGCTTTACCGTCCAGGTACCAGCAGACATCTGGTGTAGGGAGGCCTCCCACCTGGTTAAAGAAGTATAAAAGTCGAGATTTTATTCTCTCTATTTTAGTTGAATGACCCCACTGTAAGTGCATTGTTAAGTATGTACTACAAGGGATCCCCTAACTTCAGGAAAAAAGAAGGGAATTAATAAAGCTAAGATGTGAGAACATGGTTGTTGTTGCATGCAAGCGTGCGATATTGATTCACCTTGAAGTCAATCCTGCAGAAGCGCCCCTCTTCTACTGTGAGGTCTGGAGGGATCTGTAGAAAGCGAGGAGCGTAACACTTCTCCTGAATAGCTGAGCCCTCATTTCCCCTCTCATCTGTCCCTGAGTGGTGCTTCCCCCTGCAGAGAGACCGATTATTTATTCATGACCTCATTTTACCTCACTTTAAATGGCTGAATTGTACAGTCGCCAAGTGAAGGCACAAACACAAGACACCATATTAACCCTGATTTGTAACCATGGTTACCGTCCTCTTCTGCATGGCTACTGAGACATTTCAATCAATCTTTATTTGAAACGTTATGACAGTCAGTACTTGAGGTTTAGTAACAATATCTAAATGCTTGCTTTGGACAAGTCTAAAAATCAAAATAAGATTTTTTTTTTTTGAATCCACCAACTTTTAAAAATGTATGAAGTTTGGCCAGTTAATTGAGTGAGTAAATACAGCCATACTACTTCCCGACCCCAGTGTTTATTGGTCCAAATTTAAGTGATAAATGAATGCATAAGTTGTATTTACCATAGTCCACCAGTGTGTCTTCCTTCTGGTGATTCTGGCTATAACAGAAAACAGATGAAAATAAACAGAGGTAATCAAACTTTGATGAAATGCATAGCATGTGTTCAGTTATGCACATGAGTATGTATTGTGACACAAAGGTCCTTTTGTCAGAAGAATGGGCTTGTTCTCAGACAGCAGGCAAACCTTGTTGGCATCAGAGGACATGTGTGTCTATGTGTGTACATGCACGTGTTGTGTTTATGAGAGAGTGAAAGAATAGATGGTGCAAAGCCCTGTGAGTATCAGAGGCTTTCTGACAGGACACCCTACACACACACACACACACACACACACACACACACACACACACACACACACACACACACACACACACACACACACACACACACACACACACAAACATACACAATGACACACTAACACACAAACACAGTGTAACCACCCATAATGACAGCATGACACAGCTCACTTGGGCTGTTGGATAAACTACCAGGCTTTTCAACCAGGGACTGGGAGGCCCTCAGAGGGAAACGGCTCCCTGTGAATATGGTAAATGGACTTGTAAAGTTCTTTTCTAGTCTTCTGACTACTCAAAGTGCTTTTACACCGCAGGTCACACCTACACATTCACATACTGATGGTAGAGGCTGCTGTGTAAAGTGACCCTCAGAAGTAAATAATCCCATTCATACACATTCACACACCGCGGGAGCAACTTGGGGTTAAGTGTCTTGCCCAAGGACACATCGGATGTCTGACTGCAGGAGCTGTCTGACTTGAACCCCTGACCTTCCGGTTGAGAGACGACCGACTTTACCAAATGAGCCATAACCGCCCCTGCAACCATTCAAACCCAAAAGGTGGCAATAATGAGTGGTCTTCACTTCATAGCACAGGGAGAGCTAATGGATTTTGGACCAGATCAACATAAATGTCTGTACAGTACAGTCAGCACTGCAACACACATCTGTTCAATCTGAAACACACTGTTAGAAATGATGAGATTGGAGGATTTTTAGAATAAGTAAAATGTCCCATGGCTAAATAAAAGTCTGTTGTCGTACCTGGTCTGGTTGTGAGTCTGAAAGATTGTCTTGGTCAAACATGTAGTTGGCGTTGTCTGGACCCAGCAGCCTACGGGCCATACGCTCCTCATAGGACAGTTTCTGTCGAAATTGAAGCTTTATACTGTTAAAGTGTTGTTTCCATACACACATCAAAAGTGTGATGTTATTTGTTTTGGAAAACAGATTTAATTTCTGTTAGGTTCAAACAGACACAAACTGTGAGCATGGATGAACTGAAATGAATGGGGTAGTGGGGGAAATGTTTGTTTGCTTTTTGGGCGGATGAAACGTATGACTCCTGTACTAAAATGTAGTTTACAGGACACCCACACGCAAACACACACATACAGACACACACACGCATACACAAACACAAACACAAACACACACACACCCACACACACCTGGCTGGTTCTCCTTCTGGCCTCCTTAGAACGCAGCTTCTTTTCCAAGTCCTGTATCAGGGCATCTTTGGAGCCCTGGATGTCTTCATCTGTGGAGCGAGCGGAGGAAGGCCGAGGAGCTACAGACTTCTTGAGGATAGGCTTAGGAAGGCTGTAGGTTAGAGAGAGTGAGAGAGAGTTAGGAGGAGTAGGAGCACGAGAAGAAGCAGAGATGGGAAACATATGTTTCTCCACCTAGACAAAGCTTGTCTATTAATACAGACAAGCTTTTGCTCTCACTGAAATATATCAACTGAGCTCATAGGATCAATGTTTTCTAGGAAGGGAAAAGTTGATACATTTTCAATACATGAATATGTGCTTACGTATACTTTCACTTACATGTTTGGCGTTCCCTTGTAGCTGGCGGGCAGCGAGACCACAACAGGCTGTATTCTGTTCGGACTGTTGAGAGTGTTGGATTGTGGGACAGAAGACGGAGAGACAGGGGAGCGAGGAAGAGAAGGGGAAACTGGCAGAGGCTGCTGAGGGAGGGAGGAAGGAGAGGAGGAAGCCCTCAGGGGGAGGAGAGGGCTAGAGGGGAGAAGAGGAGAGCGGGATGGGGAGATGGGGTGGTGGTGAAGGTTGGAGTTGGGGGACAGCTTGTTGGAGGACAAAGGGGAGAAGGCAGAGTTGGAGGGCAGCACAGAGCAGAGGAAGGCAGCAGGTGCGGACATGGTGTCCTGATTGGCTGGCAGGGTGGCGCTGCCAAGGCCAGTGGCACTGGGGACACTTGGAGTAAGGGTGATGGTGGAACGCATGGTAGTGCGGGGCAGAGAGGATGAGGAGTCTGGGAAAGGTAAGGAGGAAGGGTTGGTGGTGGAGGGACTGGGAAAGGGAGCAGAAGGAGAAAGAGGAGGTGCAGTAGTAAAGGTCGGGGTGGACATAGGAGAACTGAGACTGGATGAGGAAGGAGAGGGCTTGACTGTCCCGTTGGTCTGGGTCTGAGCAACAGATTGGGCCTGGTTCTGATTAAGGCTTAGTGACTGAATCTGTGATTGGGTCTGCATCATGGACTTGCAAACTGACTGAGTTTGAGAAAAAGACTGACTTTGTGAAGATATGTTTGTCTGTGTCTCAGTAACAGTTGGACTGTTTAGGGGACTGCTGAAGTTCTGTTGTGAGTTGTTTTGGTTCTCCTGGGCCTCCCTCAGAACACTCTCATAGCTGGGAGCCTGGAAGGCAGCCTGAGATTGAATAAAATGCCTCGGTCTCGCATAGTTGAAGGCACTGGGAGGGAAGGTGCTGGGAGTGAAGGTAGGCAGGTCGGAAAGGTTCATGTCGTTACCTCCTGAGTGGGAGGGCTGGAAGACAAAACAAACAGGAATGTACTAAATCTGAAAAGCATCATTTGTAATTGTAGTGAAGAAGCATTAAGAAATGTAAAAACATTTCCTTTAGCCCTCTGACAAGCTTCCTAAACACTACATGTTACTTATTCAGAAAAGAAAAGAATATTTAAGAAGGAATTAAAAGCATAAGGGTTGTTTTCCTCCACTTATCATGTTTTAATTGTGTCATCCATGCAGAGGAGATGTACCAGGATGCACTGCCTCAGCTGCCCTCAGCTGCTTTTCTTTAGCTTTAAATCATGGCTGAAGTGATGCAGCTTTTACAAGCTTACAGCACAAGATGATCTTCTTGGTTGTATTGACAGTTTTATATGCCACTGTTTTTCAACAAAGATGACATATAGTGCTTTCAAACTTGCAGAAAGCTCCTGATAAATCCTGATATTTGCCAGAGGAGCTGTAGAGTTTCTCCTAACAGACCCCTAGTATTTTTTCCGCAGCAAGTCTGAGTGGGCTGATGTGAGAACGCAGCAGGATATTATCCGGGGAATTCCCCTCGAGCCAATGGGAGGGGGGAGTGACCTTTATATACTGTGACTGCTGCACGGTGCGTAGACTGTATGCACGCGACCGCTACGATCTCAGTGCACATAATTTAACAGCTGCATTATGTTTTCTGTTCATCAGTCAGTTCTTCTTCACTCTTTAGTTGATAGTGTGATTCCGTTGAACTAGACATAGCATTGATATAAAGGCAAATATTCTCATTATAGCATCGTATAGCGCAGTGTTTCTCAACCCTGGTCCTGGGTGAATGATCAGCTCATCAAGAAGCTTGATAATGACCAGTGCATTTGAATCAGGTGTGTTGGAAGAGGGAAACATCTAAAACATGCAGGGCAGTGGGTCCCCAGGACCAGGGTTGAGAAACACTGGTATAGTGGACTCTGTTGCTTAGTCCACTACTTCCGCCTCGTACCTCAGGAGACCCCCTGCCCCCCCTTCCTGTCTGACAGGGATAGTCTCCCGCTGTGAGGTGCATATGTGAACAGCTAGGTCAGGAGAATCTCCGGAGTAGTCTGCCTGAAATCATCTAGAGATTTTCAGGAGTGCAGATGTGAAAACAGCTATACAGGCTCATTTGTTTGATTGTGTGTCTGCGCATGTGTGTGTGTGTGTGTGTGTGTGTGTGTGTTTGTGGAGAATAGTCCTTTTGCATGGATAGTTATCATCACAACAAGCCTATAGCTGCAGTAGCTTGTATTTTCTCCAGGACTGTCTCAACATGTGCCCCAGAGACATAGAGAACATCAGCATCAACTGCAGGTGTTTTTCATACAGCATACCTCTTATAGGGTTGAAAATGAGCAAACACTATCCCTTTAAGTAAGGTAGCAGCTACTAATAATTCTACCAAAAATGTCTCAGAAAGCAAAAAAACAACAACATAAAGTGTAAGAAATGCTCTTACAGAGAAATTGAGCTTGCTTGGGGTGAACAGCTTGGGTGTTTGGTTTGTCTCCTTGACTTGAGTTGGTGATGGTGGTGGGCTGGGGAAAGGGGGAGGGCTGGATGTGACCTCTGGTGACTTTTGGCTTCCCGAGTTCAGGAACCTTTCCTCCTCCTCGCTGTGACCAAAGGGTTCTTCAAATGAGTGGTTGTCTTGATGAGGCTCTGGAAAACTAACAGATCAAAACAGATGTGTGAAAAGATTTTTAAAAAGTTTGTATGAACTACAGGTTCAAGTGAGCGAAGAGTCCGGGAATGTGGACGAGATACATAAGCACCGTTAAATAAACAATCTTAAAGAGTTACAGATCAGTGTCAACACTACTGCATTAGCGTAACTTTTTTAATGTGTGATGTTTTTAAATCACAGTTACAGTGGAGCAGCTGGGTTGAAAACATAGATCTAATGGTTAGAGATCTCACCAGTGACATATAATGGCTGAAACTTGAAGACAATGTACAGCAGGCCTCTGATCAGTGTTATTCACCTTCATAGTCCACTGAACGACTCACGAGCTAACACTAGCTCGCTAGCTTGAGTTTTGCAGATGACCAAAAAGAGGTGCTGTTGTTGAGAAGGGCACATTCATTCAGCAACAAGTCATAACGGTCTTCATCAGACATGCGATCTTTTTGTCAGTGATACTGAAGAATATGTGACAGATGATGTATCCAAGTATAATTTACATGACGTTTTTTATCACAGCAACAGTACGGCAGCTTTCAGTAGCAGCTCCAACTTCCTTATGCAGCGGTCTCTGCCGTAACATCCGTTGTTTCCACAGCAAAGTTCAAGGTCACAAGGTTAAGTACAAGGTCGTATTGCTAAAGAGTTTGGAAATGACAAATGAAATCTTAATCTGAGTCCATAAATGTAATTATTTAAGTCAAATCAGTTCATGGACGTAAATCATTGTTAAAATCTTGCTGAGTAAAATCCAGAGACTGTAAATATTAATGGACGAGGCCTGAGTGATGTCACCCGTCTGTTACGGCAGGGGGCTTGGGAAGCCAGTCGTTGGCTGTCACCATGATGGAAATGCTGTCTCAGTCTAACGTTCAGTCAACCTAACGACAGCTGGAGCTGAGGCGGGTACTGACAAACCGTTATATCACGCCCACCCGTCAATCAGGTCAGCTACACTACGAATAACTCTTATCCTTCATCAGATAGAATTGGATAGTTTATTTAAAAAATCATCCCCTGTACAGTGTGGGCCGATGCAGACAATAATTAATCAGACCTAGATCGTTTTATGTACCAGGCTGTAAACATGTTCATCTCTACTGTAAAAACGGGTACTTTTGAATGGGGACGTATGCGACTTCTGGGTCTCTTGGAGCCAGCCTCAAACCGACACTTGTTCTTTGCACTTCTGCATTTGCTTAAATTTTTCCACACTGGAGGTTACTGCTTGGTCAAATCTGAGTGTTTGTCTAAAGAGAGTACCTTTACACACATCAGGCTCTGCTCCCATTTCAGCCCACTCACTATTTTTGTTCCGGTAATACGAAGCCTGACTGTACTTCAACTTCTCTTCTAGGAAAGAATGTTGTTCCCATGACAACCACGTAGTCTGGGCTCCGTAGGAGTATGATGACAATAGCAGTGTCTCTTTTTGTTCTTTCTTCCTCACTCGCTCATTTACTTTCAAACACTTGCTCACTGTTTTTCTGACTTTCTACATCTGTCCTGTGTGCACAGGAAACATTTGGCCATCCAGCATCATCTGACCTGATTTGAGAGTCGGGAACTGTACTTTTAAATCTGAATTAAATTATAAATCGTAAATTATTATCATTTTTTTTACTTCATATTCCTCACCCAGGTTTTAATGAGGTCAGACTGAAGCACTCTTTTGTTCACCAGTCAATCCTAAGATTGAATATGGAGCTGAATACCTGTTCAAAGCACGTTTAAGGATTACTAGTTTGATGTTTGAATGTTGTGTCAAATGTTTGTATCTTGTATTACATTTCTATGTTGTAAATGGAGCCGCTGTGATAGGAGACAAATTACAGACTGGGGGTGTAAAAGCGCTTTGAGTAGTCAGAAGCAAAAGCGCTATACAAGCTCAAGTCCATTAACCATTTACCATGTGGTCTTTATGAATGGACAACTGGTGGACTACGCGCTACAAAAAAAAAGGTTTTAAAATTTTATACCTCAGAATTTGCAAAGACTCAACAAAATGTTTGGTGAGGATAAGACTACACCAACTGGTTCGGGCGTCGGGATAAAAACGGTGCACCGCGTCGCGCTGCGGGCTGTTAGGACACTCTAATAGGAAACAATAGAATTAAGCTGATTTGTGGCTGACGCTTGCTCGTGTCGCCTGCTGCTGTTTCTGTGACATTGACCAATGAGAGCACACTCTACAAACAGAAGCCTGGAGTGTAAACAAACAAAATGGCGAATTGAAAGAAGAATGATGAAGTTGGTGCTGCGAGATGGAGTTATGAGACAGAGGAAAAGTTTGTCGAGCTCTGGCCACATTATCCCTTTCTGTATGATTTGTTATGGGGCGGCTGTGGCTCAGTTGGTAAAATCAGTCGTCTCCCAAGGGGAAAGGTCGAGGGTTCGATCCCCAGCACCTGCAGCCACATGTCTGATGTGTCCTTGGGCAAGATACTTAACCCCGAGTTGCTCCCGCTGCTTTGTCAGCGGCATATGAATGTGTATGAATTGATTAGTTGTTGGTCACTTTACAAAGCAGCCTCTACCATCAGTGTGTGAATGTGTAGGTGTGCTTTGAGTTATCAGAAGACTAGAAAAGTGCTATACAAGCTCAAGTCCATTCACCACTTTGTTGATGGACTATCATGAAGTGTCAGGAGGGGCGCGAGAGGCAGGGGGGGGGACTTTCAGTATTTTTGTGCCGTACTCAAGCACGATTGCCCCACCGCGCTGCGCCATTCCCCCACTGGCCAGCACTGCCCGCTGTCACACTGCATCAGGACTAACCATGCCTGAGCACGATTACCTCTTGTACATAACGTCGTAATACATGCATGCTTTATGTTATTATGAAGCGTGCTCAGTTTACAAACAGGCGGACTCGAGAAAAAATAAATAAATAGGGACGCGCAGTCGAGTCCGCGTCTGCACATCGGAGAACAACACAGAGAGCATGACAGCTACTTTACTGACTTTGCGGCTTATTTTGAGTCACTTTAATCAGCTACAGCCGTAAATTAATTTAAAAAATAAAAGAGACGCGCATGTTAGTCAGATACAGCCATAAAACTCTGGATTTCTCCACAATGAAGGCTGTCAGCGTTGTGTACCCGCGTGCTTGTGCTCGTGCATGAAGTGTACCGTGCCGAAGTACACCTCTGCGAAGTGTGCCAGGGCCAAGAAGTGTAGCTTGCCTGAGCACGGTACGGAGCGGTCACACTGGCCAAACAAACTGGACATTAGGGTCAAAGCGTGCTTGGGCACGGTACGGATTGCCAGTGTGACCGCGAAGTACACAGGAACATCGGTGTACAGAGCTGACGGAGGAAGAGAGATGGAGAAGTTTCTGACAGGAGTGAAAAGAAAAGACGTCAGAGGCAAGAAAAGCAAACCTAATAAGACCAGGAAATACAAGGTAATCTATTTTGATAATCAGGTGATTGTATGCTGGTGCTAACAACTCATACAGTGGTTTGTACAGATAAATAGAGGGGGGGCGTGAAAAAATGTCTGTCCCCTAGGGGGGGCATGACAGAAAACACATTATAAACAATCAGCTGGCAGCTTATTAGGTACATCTAGCTAAAGCAAAGGCTGTTTCATTCATCACATTATCGTCGGTCCTGATGATGACTGGTCGGGTATCGTGTAGTTTGACATACTGACCATTGTAGAAGAAAAAAAAAGATTGTGTAGTCTGACCTCGGCTTTGAAGTCTGGTTAACGTTACAATCCGCTAATATCTGCATCCCTATTTTGGACAGCCCATCATGGTACAATGTGAAAATGATGTATGAATATTTTTTGTGGGTTTTAATTTGTGTGTGTGTTTGTGTGTGTGTGTGTGTGTGTGTGTGTGTGTGTGTGTGTGTGTGTGTGTGTGTGTGTGTGTGAGAGAGTGAGGGAGAGAGAGAGAGAATTTGTATGTGTATTCAAGTTTGCGTCATTAAGTGGGCAATGCTATATTGGTCTTGGAATTCGGACAACAGCCGGCAGGTGCAGACACTCCACTGGCACCCATACTCTTTTTATACACAAACGCACACACACACAAACATGCACACACATCCGCCGCGGACATGTGCACACACAAGATCTGCATGACATTGTGGGTAGGAGCATGCTAAGCTTTGAGTCCTCTTTCTGACCAATGACAACAGAGGAACAACAATATGAGGGCTTAGCTAGCTTTCCTCTGCAGAACCAAAATACTGTAGTGACACACACAGGGTCAAGGATAAATGGCACCATGTTTCACTGTGAAAGGGATAGTGGACAAGTCTCATTTTCTTCGTTTGATTGTAAGTAGACCTACAATCACCTGATGGCGACAGACGACGACAGAATAAAGGAATGATCTTTTCTCCACACCGCCCGACCACAGGCACAACTAATGCTCAGTGGTTACATTAAATTAAACACCAAACATCAAGTGAACTAGTGTTATTCTGGACACTATAAAACATTGCTTAATATTGCTGATTTAATAAACCCAAATGGTACCAAATAGAAGAGCCATTTGGGAGCCAAAATGACTGAACTCAGCCAAATGATCAGGACCGCTATAAAGAGCAGCTTCCCATCAACAACTCAGACTCAGTGAGCAATAAACTGTCATCATTTAAAAGCAGAATGTGCGACATTTTACACATAAATATATCAGAAATCAAGCCCTCGGTAAATGTCTCTCTGAGTCATGACTGTCTACAATGAGTGAGAAGCTCGAGTCCCGCTGTCTGTGATGTTGTCAGAGTCGTGTTTACATCATGTTTACATGGACGGGACGGCCTCGAGTATAAAGCTGTTTCAGTCAAGGAGTAGAGAAAAAAGAAGAAGAACATACTCACTGATTATTTGGATGTCACATAAGTGTCTTTATATCTCGGTCATTCTGTGTCAATTTATGTGCAATATGAAGCTATGAGTTAACCAAAGTGTGCTAACATTAGCCTGCTAACAAAACAATGCAGGACACAGGTAATTGCAGCTCGAGCAAAGGACAATTTTGTTCGCCGCTTGCACTTAATGGTGCTTAATTATGGTGTGTTCTAATTCATAACTCCTTCGTGAGAACGTGAGTGTAGAGGGGTTGGAGGTGTGCTGCTGGAGGAGAGCGGAGGCTTCAGAATAGCGGAGGTGTCTCCAAACAGCAGTTTGTTTTGGTTTCATGCTGGTGCTCAGAGGCGACATCTACTGGATCAAAAAGTCACACATTCTTCTTCCTTTAAACTGAATAACTAATAGCTTTAAAAATATATTTCGCATAGGTGTTTACATTTGACATCATACCCCCTATTTTGATGACGGCTACAGTCTGAGTTAAACAGAAAGGGGCGACGGGGGTAAAAGTTTTGATTTTTACAAACTCACTCTCAATTGTTCTCTCCTTGTCCTGTAAACTTTCACCTCACATTACAGGCAAGTCTTTGTTTCTCTCCATCAGGCAACTGAATCAAGAACACAGTTGGATCAACTTGAAGTGAGTCAGATACCTTCAACTCGACCTTTTATGCAAGACCACTGCCAACAATTTATGAACAACTGTTGTTGTCTGTAGCACTGGTGATGAATAGTAATTTCTGAAGGACACAGACGCCATGCCTGCACTTCATATTAGGGATGAGATCATAGCAGTGGACACAGATACACACAGTGGACACATAACTGAGAGCTCTGCCAAACATACTTCTCACAGCAGCCACTGCAGTTCAATATGAACCAGACTTCAAAGTCAGCTTCGAGGTAAAGACACACACACTTTTTATCTTTAAAAATATAAGCCCTTTTGTAATGACTAAAAAAAACCAGACAAATGGAGGTTAAGCCTGAAGGACAGACAGCCTATTATCAACAACTTCACAGGTGAGCTCAGCTGGACTCACTAGGTACCACTTGGCTTAAGCGTGGACTGTCAGGCACCCAGCAGACATGTTTGGTGCTCTTTAAGACTCCTGAAGCAGCTCATGAGAAAAAAGCGAGTGACTTCTAAGACAAGGGCATATTGCAGTTTTCAATTACAGTTTTCCCTTATTTAAATTGTCTCCTAACATTTCCCTTTGAGCATTTTAAGAGAAGCAACCCAGATGAAACTAAGTCCCAAAATAGACTAAAGTCCACTTCCCAATCGCTCTAAACATAGTTTGACCTTTTGAAGAGGACAGTGCATCAAAGCCCGGGGCTGCTGGTTCAAGATGTTGACGAGGAAAGGAAAATTAGCCTGTTTTAAACATTCACAAAGTAGAAACGCATCATTAGAGGTTTAAAAATATGACCTATAAGAGCAAAAGTTGAGAAGAGGACAGCATCAGAGGAGAGACGGAGATTATTTTCTTACCTCGCTAAAAACAAAACCAAAGGTGTCTGCTCCCGTGGAGTCAACGCAAACAAACTTCAGCTCAGACTGAATGAATTTGGACTTTCTCTGAGTCGAGAGGGAACCCAAACTCCGATGAGGAGCGCGAGGCGGGACAGCAACAGGTGACACCGCGCGCTCACGAGGACTATGCAGAGCGGGAACGCGCGGGACCAACTGATTAGTATAACTGAAGCCCACCATCACCACCATGAAAAAACAAAGACCATACAGAGCACAGATATGTTTCTATAAAGGCTATGTATCTATGATACGGAGAGCCTTTGTGGAGTCCACGCGTACAGCCTGAGTAAGTATTTAATGCGACATTATTCCTCTTTTCATTTCGTTGTTTGAGCGTGTTTTTTAAATCCTAGAATAATGCTTTTTTTTTCAAAGGCCGTATCTCTTTTACCTCTTATCTCCTTGATCTTTTATCTTTTTCTAGTTTTAATCTGCTTCCTTTGTCTGAATCTTTTATTTTAAATTGTTTGAATCTTTTGTCTTTTGGTGGTTTCACATTGTTTTATTATCTTTTCTCCTGTGATTTTAAATTGTTTAATTTCCTTTTTATTTCTGTCATTTGTGGAAGTCCTGCTGTATTACTATTTTGTTTCCTATATTAATCACTGTCTTCCTCACATTTCTCTATTTTATTTGGATTTTATTATTATTATTATCATCATAGGCTATATTTAGCTATTAATTCAGAGATTTTTTTTTTTTTTACAAGAATTGGTGTTTTCAACCCCCTTCAAAGCATGTAGGGTACTCATTTTTCTTTATCTTCTGTCAGAAGTCTAAAGAAAGAAAGGCGACGAAAGAGAAGAGAACTTGAATTTGGGTTTTTTCTACACTTTGAGAGTAGTTCAACAGCGACCTCGTCTGGAAGTAAATATAAACTACATCAGTTTTCATGTTTCTTTGAATGAATGTGGAATTTACTACAAAGAGGAAATAAGCCAATTAGATTTGAGACTTTAAAAAAATAGGAGATAAGGGTGTGCATGAGAGAGTGAGTGAATAAATGGTAAATGGCCTTGAGCTTGTATCGTTCTTTTCTATTCTTCAGACTACTCAAAGCGCTCTTGAACTTGCCCCGGCTGTCTAAATCGGAGCCACTGTCACTATCACACCTACACATTCACACACTGATGGCAGAGGTTTATATGTCAAGTGTCCATCAGAAGTAGCTAATCCCATTCTAAATAATCTCACATTCAAACTCCGCCGACGAATCAGCATGAGCAATTTAGGGTTAAGTGTCTTGCTCAAGGACACATCGGACATGTTGCTGCAGGAGCTGGGGATCGAACCCTCCACCTTCGGTTGAGAGACGACTGACTCTACCAACTGAGCCACAGCCACAGAGAGAGCGAGTGAATAAAGGTTTTTGAATAAATTAATGAATTAAAAAGACGCAAAATGTAGCCTCATTGTGGCTAAATCTATACATTGTCATTTATTCAATATTACAATCCAATTTAAATGAGTGAATAAATCAGGATGAAAGTATTTTAATTTTTATTGAAGATTTTTTTATTTATTTAGAAACAACAGAAGTTTCTAAAGAAGTTTTATTCGTGTTATCAATATCTACAAAAAAGAATCAGTCGGTCCAACATGTCAAATCAGAGGCTCTTGATAGTTTTCTGTTTTCAATTTCAAATAAGAATTTTATATGAGACATGTTTTCTATTGTACACAATGAACAGCACAAACAAGTTCAGTAAAACATGAACACAGAGGTTATTTATTTAACAACGAGATATAATCATGTGTATGTGTGTGTGCGTGTGTGTGTGTGTGTGTGTGTGTGTGTGTGTGTGTGTGTGTGTGTGTGTGTGTGTGTGGATGTGTGCAATCTACTCACTCTGCAGTGGGCAGGTTATCTTCTAGAGGGCTGTCAGGCCACTCAGGAGCAGGGAGGGTAAGAGAGTCAGGTATGTCAGAGGGAAAGTCCTCTGTGCTCTTTCGGGATGACATCTCGTCTTGGAACACCGCCTCCCCTTCCTCCTGTCTCAGGGGAGCTGCCTCCTGCTGACGAATGGCCTCTATCTCCAGCTGCTCCTCCATGTCTGCAAAACAAAAGATGAGCGACACTAAATGTGTTAGACTCACCATTTTTCAATGAACAATACAGTTTGAAGGATTGATTTCTGTATGTACAAAAGGGTTATGTGTAACTGGACATCTAACCGTCATAAACTTCCAGGAGTGCCGAACAGGAGACTGTGCCAAAGGAGTTGAGGGCCACACATTTAAAAAGGCCAGAGTCTTCTGGAAAGGCCTCTGTGATCACCAGAGTACACAGCTCCTCTGCAGAGGGAAACCAAGGACTTCAGTGCATGTGTAAACATTTTTAAGATGCTTAAAATGATTCAGTTAAAAAATATGCATAAATTAAATTGTTTAATGTATTGTTATTGTTTAATTTAAACTGAAATAAATGTTTTAAGGGTGTTACACAGAGTTCAAGTTATTTATAGCAGTCACAATACTGAAACTTTAATACGATCCTAGTAAACGGTAAATGGACTTGAGCTTGTAAAGCACTTTTCTAGTCTGACGAAGCAGCGAGAGCAACTTGGGGTTAAGTGTCTTGCCCGAGGACACATTGGACATGTGGCTGCAGGAGCTGGGGATCGAACCCCCAACCTGCTGGATGAGAGATGACTGACTCTACCAACTGAACCACAGCTACCACAGTAGAGCAAACAATCTTTATACCTATTTCGGTACGACTGCAACAAAATTACAAGTTCTAGTAACAAATAAGGGGTGTAATTTCTACAATTCTACAATTCACTTAGCAGACACTTTTATCCAAAGCAATTTACATCAGAGAGTAAGAACAACACAAGCAAGGATCTAGAAAAAAGGAAACAATGTCAGTAAGTTCAAACAAACATCTTTAAGTCTGATTGGACACACATGTGCTGACAGGAAGTGACCAGAGGCAAAGCACAACTTCCACAGCTGTTCTTAAGAGCTCTAACCAGTATAGAAACCATCTTAAAAGTCGTCATTATCAAACAAAACCATCATTACCATCATCATCATCATCATCATCATCATCATCATCATCATCATCATCATCATCTATCGAGACCATCATCATCATTAAGGTCGTAGGTATTCATGAAAGAGCTGGGTCTTTAGCTTTTTCTTAAAAGTGCAAAGGGACTCTGCAGAGTTTGGAAGTTCATTCCACAACGGGGGGGCAACGGAGGAGAAGAGTCTAGTTAGCGTCTTAGGACCCTGTTGCAAACAAACTCCTGCACATTGTTCAAATTGCACTAATTAATTGGGGATGTGAGGTTCTGAAGCGTTGCCATGGTATATTTGAGCAATTTAAACAATGTGCAGGAGTTTGCTTGCAAATTTTGATGGACTCATTTTTCTCTAACTCACTTACTTATGAAATAGACAAATGTCTTTAAAAGCTTTAGTACGTTTCAACAGTTTCAATCCTGAAATTAAAGAGATAGTGTCCTTTAAAATACGTGGCATCCAAAAGTATAAAGAAGGAACATTTTGACAACTTTAATTTAAAGTTTTGAATTGATCACTCGTGTAATGGTTAAAGCAATATCTCCAGGTTGACTGAGGCTGTGATGGAGGGGCCTAAAGTATCATCCATCCATCCATTCATTATCTATATTGCTTTTCCTGTTCGGGGTCACGGGGGCTGGAGCCAATCCTAGCTGTCATTGGGCGAGAGGCGGGTTACATCCTGGACTGTTCGCCAGCCAATCACAGGGCCTTAAGTATCTTAACTGATCTTAAAGATCTTTTCATGGGGCCCAGAAATCCCCTGTTTGTAACCACATAGCATTTTTTATTCCGTTCACAGAGAATATAAAATGACATTTTAGGGTAAAGTAATAAAAAATACTCCTCAGATTTGAGTTGTCTGAGGATTTTCCTGCCCCTCCTCTTTGAAACCATGATATAACCAACATGTGTGTACTTACCTGGCACTGACACAGAGCTGGCCTCTGGAAAAAAAACACAAAGAAAAGTGAATAATCTTTTACTAGGAGTCATCATGATATACAACTCTTAACTGCCACACATCAAAAATACATCGAAAAACCTTCAAGATTTATATGAAGGGATTAAAACGTTTAACTTATCGTCAAAAAAATCTATTAGTATCCCAAGCTTTTATTACCTTCAGTGTATGAAATGACCCTGCCTTTAATTGGGACAGACGTCAATACAAGACGGGTCTCTATTTATTTATTTTTAAACAAGACTTGTGCACAACAAAGTTGAGAGGGCTTTGAAATAATACATTCACACCAGAAATACAATTGGTAAATGGTAAATGGACTTGAGCTTGTAAAGTTCTTTTCTAGTCTTCTGACTACTCAAATCACTTTTACACCGCAGGTCACACCTACACATTCACACACTGATGGTAGAGGCTGCTGTGTAAAGTGACCATCAGAAGTAATCCATTCATTCACACGACGAAGCAGTGGGAGCAACTTGGGGTTAAGTGTCTTGCCCGAGGACACATCGGACATGTTGCTGCAGGAGCTGGGGATTGAACCCCTGACCTTCCAGTTGAGAGATGACTGACTGAGAATCACAGCCACCCCAATTCTGTGTAAGTGTGTGCAAAATTAGGATATAAACAAACTGAATTACATATCACTAATTTCATCTTGCTTTGTACGACCGCCTCTTAATACCAGGAGTGCTGTGCTGCCTACGGACATGCATATGATAAAGCGTTACAATTTCACACAAGGGATGGATAAAACATTTTCATAATTTCAACATTTATTCACATCTCTAAAGCCAGCACAAGCAGCAGAGTCCTCCCCGCCCCTCCTGTCACTCACTGAGGTTTACATTTCTGTAGTCATTATCCAGATCACTCAAACAGATGCTAATATTTATTCAAGGAGGGGGAAAAAGTGGACTTAAAAAGTAGGACCTTAAGGTTTCTCTCGAGAGCTAAATCTCTCTTTATGTCATATAGATTTAAGTAGTGTTGTAAGCACTTGAAATTGGTCTTGGTCTCCTTTTTCAAGGTTTCGGTCTTGTCTTGGAATCCAAAGCATTTTTAACCCGTTCTTGTCTCGGTCTCAGACTGGGCAGACTCCAGATTTTAAATTAAAACCAGTAAAGACCACCGTTGATCGGCTATTTGTCCTCGTCATTCGTGAGATCAAAATGAAAACGCCCCTTTCTTAACCAACAAATAACCTCAATTTCATTTGTAGTTTGATTTATTTCCACTGGTTACAACCACAACCTTCCCGGTGTTACGATTCACTTGAGCGACAGGCTCCCTGCTCACAACATGATGATGTTTCTGTGATATTTATGGTCTTGGCCTTGACTCGGCCTCGATCTCTAAATGTCTTGGTCTTGTCTCGGTCTCGGAGCACTCTGGTCTCAGGTATGTATTGGGCCTGGTCAGTGTGGTCTTGACTACAACACTAGATTTCAGATTCATACATGACTTGCACCATAGTAAAGTAAACGACTTCTTGACTGTTATTGAAAGCTTAAGGCACATTTATAACTCATGTTAAATGACTCCAGGCCAGCGTCAAACACTCACTCTTTCGTAGTATCCTAAAGTCATCGGAGTCCAGAATTTGTTCTTCCTCTCTGTACCACATAACCTGCAACGGAGGAGTTCCCCTCAGTCTGCACTCGAGGACCACCAACTGACCCTTCACTGTGGACACATCATGGAGGCACTGAAAGGGGATGAATGACAGGAACAAAGATGGAGAAGAGAGTTAGATCAAGTAGTAAGAGCAGTGTGAAATGGTGTTGTGTACAGTATTCTTCAGTCATATCAAACATTTTCCAGATGTTCTGTAGCATGTTCTTCCATTCTGACTTACAGTAACTTACAGTGTGAATCTGTGTATTACCTTAACAAAAGAAGGAGCCACTCCATTTCCTGCATACTGCTGAGTGTAGATGGGACTCTGAGTCTGCAATTAAAAAGCAGTGCATATGAATAACTTTGTTTAATGATCATTTCAATAATCAGAGTGACTAAAACTACATTATCCCTCAAAGATTCTCAAACACAAGTTAGTGTTAAATCTAGATTATTTTAGGGTCATTAAAGGCAGGGTTGGTAATTTTCGAAAACTAGCATGATGTTGAAAGGAGCATTCCCTCAGTCTGCACCCACCCCCTCCCCTCTGTGCTCCCTCAAAAGCCACACCCCTCACTTACATGCACGAGCGCCGTCGCTCCAGAAGCGAACCTCAGCTCATCTCTTGCATTGTGTAGAAACTACGTTGTCTCATGTCTTATTCAGCGGTAAGTAAACACTAAACTTTATCATAATACATGTTTAAAAAGGCGACTGTTTTACTACTCATAACGGCCAACGACAAACTCACAGTATAAACTCTGTCATCGGTGAAGTGCTTTGATTGTGGGCTGGTACGAACGAGCAGGGAGACAGGGAGGCGTGATTGGTTCATCAGATTGGTACCTCGTAGCAGACATTGGTCAAAGTTTGTACAGGCTTACAACTGCTACAGATGACAGATTTTCTTTGTTCCATGAGTTGTTAATTTCTGTCAGGACCTAAAGACAATTTCAACCCAAATCCTAAAAAGTGTATCTGGAGAAAATGCAACCCTGCCTTTAAGTCTATAAAATGGAGAAGACTGATTTGAATCTACTTGATTACCCTCTGTGGGCTGACACACAGAGGCTGCACAAGGCTGGAGTGCCTCTGAGCCATGAAGGTGGAGGAGGAGGAGGAGCAGGAGGAGAGCTCTCGAGAGGAGGATGCAGAGGAAGAAGCAGAGATGGTCAGGGACATGGTGCTTGTCTTCTTCGCCACCCTCTGGATGCTACGTAGTGAAGTATCAACAAAGAATATCAGCAATGATTATATTATATTGTTGTTTCTGTCTTGTGTGTGTGATGCAGGTCAAACTTACTTTGCCATGTTTCAGGCGTTCCAGGAGGCAGTGGACGAGGCTATGCTATCACTACAAAAGGAGAAGCAGAGTGTCAGACATGTTACTCTCTCTCCTTCCACAGTTAATCAGTGTTACAAAAAGGACATGTTTTCCTCATCTTGTGTCAGACCTTTGAAGGGGTTTTAAAAAAAAGTTATTTTTTGTTGTTGATTTGTTGTAGTGTGTGCTTCAATTTTGAGCTAGCACACACAGTTAAAACAAAAATGAGAAATCAATTTTACTGAAGGAATAATTTGGGGGCTGCACAGTGGTGCAGAGGTTAGTGCTGTTGACACAGCAAAGGTTCCTGGTGGATTTGAACCAGGAAGGACAGGTCTGTGTTGAGTATGCATCGCCCCTCTGAGTACTCCAGCTTCCTCCTACAGTTTAAAGACAAGTTTGTTACAAGTTTGTAGGTCAATTGGAGACTTTTAATTGCCTGTAGGTGTGAGTGTGACTTTGAATGGCTGTTTGTCTCTATATGTCAGCCCTGTGATTGACTGGCAGACAGTCCAGCAGTCAAGGGTCTACTCTTGCCCAATGACAGCTGGGATCTTCAGCCCCCAATCCATTTTTGATTTGGGAATGAAAACATGTATTTTGTACTCATCTAATTCATTAAAGGTCACATATTCTCCTCCTTTTCAACCAGTTTAAATAAGTCTCAGAGCTCTGTCAAACATGTCTGTGAAGTTTCTTGTTCTAAATCCACTCTGATCCTGTATTTGATCATGCCTATAAACCCCTCTATTTCAGCCCTGCTCAGAACAGGCTGTTTCTGTGTCTGTAGCTTTAAATGCAAATGAGCTGTGTCTGACCACGCCCCTCTCTGGAAGGGCTTGGGTGACTCGGGCTTTCTCGCTCCGTGCCCTATTGTTTACAATAGAAGGCAGACTCAGAGGGCAGAACAATCACCTAGCTGTGGGAGTGTCACCCACCTGGGGGAGGGGTTACTGCCCTTTGTGATGTCATGAAGGGAAAATCTCCAAACAGCCTGTTTGAGCACACATTTTCTGAAAAGTGGAGCAGGCAGAAGACAGAGAGGATGAACTTTTCTAATTATTGGGGGGTTTGTAGACAGTCTAGGGACACATATTTGTGTTAGAAACACATGATGAAGTGCATTTTGAATAATATGTGACCTTAAAGTTGTTTACCTTCTGTCAAACAGATGTAGGCAATACATAATTTAAGGCTCCTGAATTTACCTGCACAAAGTGTCCCACAATTTTCAGCCAATCAGTTGGTTGAAGTACGTCATTTCTCAAAGGCTCAAAGTGTTTGTGGTATTTATTTGTTCTTACAGAAATATCTCTATAAAATTAATCATTTGCATGCAGGATTGTTTGAATGGCACAAGACAAAAACGGTATTTTTGTCTTGTCAAGTATTCTAGGAGTCGTAGAACAAGGTGCATCATCAGAGGCGCTGCTTGTCAATAAGCGCTGCATGCAACTGCTTGGTGCCTCAGGCCAATAGTGGGCCGCCAAGGGCTGACAAACCTTAAATCACAGCAGTGCCTCAAAATGTGCAAATTTTGCAATGACAGCAGAAAACCTCCCTAAGGGGGCCCCATCTGATAGCAGTTACTCTCTATTCCCTGCTAGTTGTCCCATGCACTAATGCTGTGAAAACCAAAGTTTGTCAATGAAAGTTACCGAAGGAAAATGGAGGAATTATCTGAATGAGAGTGAAAAATAATAATGAACGCTGGTCTGAGGGGCCCCCTATTAATTTTTTGCCTCGGGCCCCAACATACTCTAGAGTCACCATTGTGCATCATCCACCAATATTTAATCGGACATCGGTTGTATTCTGAAAAACTATTCATGTGGACAAAGTGGAAGAGAAAGTCAGTCTGCGTAAAGCAATCCTGGAACCCACCTGCAGTCATCGAACGCCGACTGAGGGTCGATTATATCGACTCCTGCTGCTGTGCAGCGCCCTCCACAGTATAACCGTGCACATGCAGATACACACATTGCACAGTTGATACATATGCACACACAGTTTTGTCTAATTTCAAGTTAGTGGTGAACCATTTGAATAAAAACTGCAGAACCTGACATGACATGATAAATGTAATGCTTCAATTGTAGCCGGTACCAGAAGTGTTGCCATGCTCTCATTTTGTTTACAACAGTATGCATATTAAGGCTGAAGGCTTTTTGAATTTCTCACACAAAACACCTCACATATCCCTGCCTGCCATGCTGCCCTCTGTGGCTAAGTCCTGGTCCAAGAGAAGAAGCTGACAGAGGAGGCTGTGGTTCAGGTTTCCGGGCTAAATTAAACTCCTGAGCACAGCAGAGACTCTCTGACCTGAGATAAATCTGTGTCTCCATTAGCAGGTCACACACAGATAAACAGTGGAGACTAAAACTGTCCTTCACGCCTGATCTTCTCTTCTGTTTGAGCTTTAATCTCCTTTATTCTCTTTTTGTCTGCTTGATGAAGAGCTTTAAAAGAACGCATCACGTCTAAACTAATGGATCACAGCTTAAAAAAAGACAATGTACATACTATCTATGTCTACATCCAGTTTTCCTCCTCACAAACTCACTCCAGGCAGGTTTACTGGTGTGTTTACATGTGCATTGGTTAATACACTTATGATGGATCAACAATTCAAGCTTTGAGCCCCTCATATCATTAGTCTCTTTGTTGGGAACAAAGGTTTGAAAGCAATCAAAAAC
Organism: Tautogolabrus adspersus; assembly: GCA_020745685.1. Lineage (NCBI taxonomy): Eukaryota > Metazoa > Chordata > Actinopteri > Labriformes > Labridae > Tautogolabrus > Tautogolabrus adspersus. Next base: position 4,613,405 of record CM036540.1, read on the forward strand.
ATTTCTGGTGCCAAGCAAGCACACAATAAGCAAGCCAAAAATGGCTGGATGTAATGAAATAATATAATAATAATCCAAACAAGTACAATATCAATGGTCAACAGGGTACCCTGTGCACAGCCTCAGTACGTTCACAGGTGCTCACGGTTGCAGGATCGTACCATGAATAATGAATCAGAAGTCCGTGGCACACTGAAGATAACTTTAATATATTTTCATTGTGCGCGGACAATGCGTTTCGCCTGTAGCTTAAGTACGACATCAAGTTATGATGCAATAATTGTTCCAATTGTAGTGGTTGCTCAATAAAGAGATGAGTCCCAAAAAGAAATCCCTTTGTTTCAGATTTATTTTGGAGGTTTTTATGCTTTTATTTTGGAAATAGGACAGAGGATAGAGTCCGAAACTGGAGAGAGAGCAAGTGGGGCACGTTATGCCTCAGGTCAGATTTAAACCCGGGCTGCCAGCTCTTGAGCACTTCAGCCTCTGTACATGGGGCGTGCACAAACCAATAGACTACTGGCGCCCCATCCCTTGTTTTAAATGGTGTAAGCATCAACATGACATGTTTCAATGTAAATGGTAAATGGTAAATGGACTTGAGCTTGTATAGCGCTTTTCTAGTCTTCTGACTACTACATTCACACACTGATGGCAGAGGCTGCTATGTAGTATCATCCATCAGAAGTAACTAATCCCTCTCACTGCTCTGTCCTCATGGGCCGGACCCCAAACCAGTCTGCCTCTTAATGTGCACTTCACACATCTCACACCACACTGTATATAGTTGCTCTTAGGCACATATAGGGACACAACAATTAGGGCTCCGAGGGCGGGGGGGGGTTGAGTAGGGTGGGCTCTGCGGTGGGGCGGATTGCAGGGCTATACGGCGCTATGTCCTCCCCATCCCCCCCCCTGCTTGCCTCCCCTGCTCTCCAATTTTTTTTTAATGCACCACACACACACCTTGGGGGGAGGTCTGGGGTGGCTCGGGGACTTTGGTTCAGGGTAGGTCGCAGAGTACCCATCCCCTGCAATCCTCTGGCCTGCCCCCCTGCCAGCTCACCCACCCTCCCTCCCAACTTTAATGCACCACATTACACTCAGGGTTACACTTGAACACGGTGTAGGGATAATGTTTCTACGTCAGGGATCGGGAAACATAGTAAGGGGGGTAAAGGTATTTTTTTTTTTCTTCTCCCACCAGCATACACAAGGCCTTGCTGGGGGGGCCCGGCCCTCTCTGGCATGGAGCAGTGAGGGTGGACCATCATCCGTGTTACTGCGGTTGGGGGCCCCTGGGACTTGGGGTTGGTGGCCTGGGGGGGGGTTCTCATGCGTGCCTGTTCGGTCCCTGCTGGTGCAGTGACTCTTGGTGGGCTGCGGGGGCTGGATCGGCTGGCCTGGTGGGCGCTGTGGCTGTGGTGCGGGCTGGCTGTGTGTTGTGGCTTGGTTCTGGTTGGGGGTCGGGGCGCATCTTGGGGTGCGGGGGCCCTGGGCACGCCGCGCTCCCCCTGGGGGGTGGTATGGGAGGTATGCGGGGCGCCTCCCCTCTTGCGGCGCCAACACCTGCCACCCCGTCCACACTTGCCCTCTGGACTTGCATTGGGTCCTGACTTCGATTTCCTCATGCCGGCACCCGGTGGCGGCCTGCTCGGCGCTGGGCTGGTTGCCCTCCCTGCGGGGGGGCGCTCGGCCCCTGCATCTGGCCTCCTGGCCTGCGTGGGGCCTCCTGCCCTCTCGGGGGTGGGGGGTTGGGCGGGGTGTGGGCGGGTGGGGGGGGTGTGGGCGGGTGGGGGGGTGCTGGGGGGTGCTGGGGTGGGGGGGGGCTGGGTGTTGGGTGATGGGTTTGCCCTCGTGCCCCACGCCACCTGGGCCTGTCTTGGCGCGCTGGGTGTGGCGGTCGCTGCCCCCTCTTGTTCCCCGGGTCCGCGTGGCTCTCGGTGGCTCTGGTGGTTCTCTGGGGATACCTCCTGGGTGCTCCTGTGACCCGTGGGGGGGTGCGCGCTCTGCCAGCCTGGCCCTGCTGTGCTGTGATGGCTGCTCTGGGCTTCGGAGTTCATCACACTTGCATGTTGATCAGGGCTTACCAGCTCCTGTTGAGTCCCATTGTCGAGAAAAGTTGGGACCCTCCAGAATGTGCTGAGTCTCTCCCCAGAGACTCTACACTAAACACATGCCCTCTTTTCACCTGTATCCTCGGGCGGCCTACTCTATACTTTCAGGGCATCCACAATAATGGTGTCCGACACAGTTTCTTTTTGGGTCTGATTCTCTGTTTTTGTCTTGTCTTGTCCTGTTTCTTTTTAGATGTGGAGCTGGTGGTTAGAAATAACACAGCACTCTTCCATTCTGATAGCACTGCCTGCCTGTTCCCTCCCCTGTTCGTCTTGTCTCGTCCTGTCTAGCCTTTGTTTCCCCCTCAGATCACTGCGGTGCAGCACTGCCCTCCCTGGCTCATAATAGGGAAATCTAATAAAGAATGTCAGCTTAGCTTCCAGAGAGGGCCGGTGATGGTCACGCACACGCACTAAATATGAAAATATTTGGCTGCAAGACTAAAATATGCCTCAATCTCATAAAAAGTTGACACCCCGTTTGTGGTGTTAAACGATGACAAAAAATGCAGACAAAATTGAAGAAGAAAAAAACAAAACAAAACTAATCCATTCATACACCGCCACCAAAGCAGCGGGAGCAATGCAGGGTAAAGTGTCTTGCCCAAGGACACATCGGACATGTTGCTCAGCTGGGGATCGAACCCTCGACCTTCCGGTTGAGAGACGACGACTCTACCACTGATCCACAGCCTCCCATGTACCATCCTGACCTAATAAACAAGTTTACTTACCACAATATTAGTTCAGTCAGACAACTCACGTTTGTATCGTAAGTATTTATTGCGAAAGAACATGGTTTGTGTTTGGAGTCTAGCCTCTGACCTCATCACAGTTTTCATTTACCTGCCGAAATGTGAGGAGTGATGCGACAATATCATAAACCGCCCAGTCGGAGCCTACAGGTGGATGCTGGTGTGGTGATGGGGCGGAGCGAGAGTGCAGTACTGGTCCAGGTCAGAGCTGGCAATAAAAGAACAGAGGGAGAGAGCGGATATCTTGCAGCTTAAATAGACCGCTAATTGTAAGGAGGTGATTGTTGAGAATGAGGCATGTCAAGTGTGAAATCAGTGCAGCTCAAGTTGACTTCCTGAACAAGCTCGCAGGCGTCGCCTCATTTATTAGATGAAGTGAGACAAGCCAGATGAAATCCCTTTGACACCATCAGCATTATTTTTCTAAACTTTGAAATGCTCCTGTTGAGCCTATGTGGTGTCATCTTTGCAATGCTCCTTCAAAATCCACTTCTGGTGGTTTTTAAATGCACTCCAATATGTGCAATAGGCAACTACATTTCCCAAAAGTCAACAATACTGCCTTCATAAGGTGTCATGCATGAAGGGAATGTAAAGCAACATTACTTAAGAAACATAAAAGATTCATATTTACCTTTTATACAAAATATTTTTTTAACATTTCAGACGTGGGAATAAGCTGCATCAGACATTTATTTTAAAATATGTTTTAACCAGAACTATTGCATCCATCAATTCGTCAACCCCAGTTCACTTTGCTCATGTGGGGTCTATACAAAGTGTGGGGGGGGGGGGCGCACAAACAGCTCCCAACACACTCGCCTGCTGAGTTTATATGAACTATTTACAGATGCTGAACTGTAACAGTTCTATCATTACATTAGTTTTGAAATCAGTTAAACTATTACAGTTATGCTGTCAGAGTTGAAAAAAGAAACACATACTGATGTGCAAATGAAAAAAAAGTGAATATCGTTCTTTTCTAGTCTTCTGACTACTCAAAGTGCTTTACACCGCAGGTCACACCTACACATTCACACACTGATGGTAGAGGCTGCTGTGTAAAGTGTCCATCAGTATTAACTCATCCCAGTCTTACACACTCATACGCCGCTGAGGAAGCAGCAGGAGAAACTTGGGGTTAAGTGTCTTACCCAAGGACATACACAAACCAACACAATAAAAAGATATTCTGTGTTTGAAGATGAGTACTGATAACACATAACAAACACAAAGACTTAAAGAGGACATATTCTCCCCCTTTTCCACTTTTTCAAACAGTCCCCTGTGGTCTAAATGAAACATCTGTGCTGTCCTTTGGTCAAAATATAACATGAATCAAGCACCAGAGGAGGTTTGTGACCCTGTAGAAACCAGCTCTCTCAGAACGCTCTGTTTTGGTGTGTGTGTCTCTTTAAATGCAATGAGCCCCCCCTGAGTTTTCCCTGTAGACTCCTCTGTAGCGAGAATAAAAATGGCGGACCTGAGCAAAGCTTTCCTCTAGGCTGGGGGTGGAGTCCATGGGTGGAGAAACCAGGAGACCCCTCTCCTGGTTTCTCCACCCATTTTTTTTTTTTTTTTTTTATACCACAATCCAACTTGTGACGTCACAAGTTGAGAACATTTGAAACGGAGCATTTTTCTCTGTGTTATAAGACTTATGCAGACCACAAACAAAGGACTGGATGGGTTTATTTCACATGTTGTGGGTTGATAGACACTCAGGTTACCCAAATAAATGTTCAAAAACACTGTAAAAGTGGATTGTTCATAATATGTCCCCTTTAAAGCAACATTATGAAGGAAGTTGATTTGGTGTGCTTTGGCGCCCTCTGATGGTGTCTGAGTGCAACACCCCGGTGCTGAAACACACAGTGCTGTTTCCCCTCACAGACACGCAGGGTTGTTAGAAACCAAAGAGCCATGGCAACTGACAAGGTACAGTCATAATACTGAATTTTGTACTAATATGAGGCAGGTAGGCAACGCTGACACCGATAACAACACACCCTAAACTATTTTCCTAAGGTTGAAAATGTACATATTGTTACTTCAATGCTCCAAGGAAAGACGTCTTATATCTTAACACCCTCTGGGTCAATGCTCATCATCAGCTGTTCAGGGATTAAAGGTTTCTCTTTCTCTACTTCAGAGCTTTTGAAGAGACCCCTCTTTTCTCATCAGTCAGGATGTGGTTAGATGTTTATGTCAGGATGAGTCATGGTTGGGACCTTTGTCCTTTCGACAAAGGAAGTGTTCAAATCTGGCAGTGTTGAAATATTCCAGCAGATATGTTGAACAATGGAGACAAATACTGCAAGATGATTCTTTCTTAAAGCTGTTGGCATAGATATGTTATTTGGCCTGAATTGTATGTTTTGTAGCAACATGTCATCATAAATTAACAGCATATACTTCATATAAAATGATATGCATACATTATAATATTTAGGTGAATCCCTGAATTTCCAAATCTCCACATTGTATCACACCAAACATGTATTTATTTGTTATTATTTATTATCAACTGTCACAAATACTATCAACAGAGTGTGCCATCCATCCTTGTAGATGAAGTAGTGCTCTCAGGGGAAGAGAGGAGGAAACCAACACCTACCCACAATCCACCTTGGTAAATTTAAACAAACCACGGGGTGTAATTCCAGCCCTTCATACAACACCATGGAGCCCCCAGCCTGCACCAGCGGCCCTCAGCTGTGATCAGATTTAGCACAGCAGCAGCACATTCCAGCAGCAGGATGAAATGTAGCAGTGATCTGTCATTACGTAAGACTCGGCTCTTCTTTGATTGAAATGTGGCATAAAAAAATAAATAAAAGTGAATCAGCCACTTCAGGAGTTTCATCTCCAAGCAAAGCAACACTTTAAAATCAATATAAACATATCTGTATAGTCAGTGTATACTTTACCCTTGATTAATCACATTCATCCCTGTGACACTGAACACATGCATAACTGTCGTAGAACGACATCATTGTGTCCAAGTGGAAGCTGGAAGAAAGTAACATCTACTTAAAAATGACCATCACCAACAAACTAACATTTTTCATTAAACAGATGACCTAACATGTGACTGGATCACTGCGTGGTTGTTTTACTGTTGGTAAGTCTAAGGGTTTTTAGATTAAAGCATAGAGTGTCCTCTGAAGACTGTATTTCAAAGTGCTGTTTCTGCATGTTCAGTTGCTGTGTACTGACATCATTTCTCGGTCACACCTCGTTGAAAGAATACGACTGAGTTTGTTGCAGGTGTATTACTTGAGTCATCTCCTATTTCCTTAGAATTGGTCAGCTACAAACCCAACACAAATATGTATTCACACATGCAAAGAGACCTTAGGGTCTGTTTTTACACACGGCATTTCTGCACGTTGGTGCTACCACAGGAGATAAATGCTTGATTTCTTCATCAGTCTTTTAACACACAAACTGTTTTGTTTTTGGAGTATCAAGATTGTTCAACATGCAGCTACGCTGGAGGTTTTGGCTGTACTTAGGCACACCCACTCTTTGAGCTGAATGCTAACGTAAGCTTGCTAGCATGTCCGCTCACATGTAAAAAAATATATAAAGCACACGTGTTGATGAAAAGCAATAATATTAATCATTTTCTCCATCTTATTAGAGTATGTAAGCGTACTGCTGGGACAGATGATGATGTCATTTGTCCTGAACCATATTATTGGACCAAGTGTTTGACTGATGATGGGATTATATGAAAATAAATGGACCCTGCTCATGATGATTGTCTGTGCACCATGGATCTCTCTATCAAGTTTCCACAGCACCTCATCCTGTAGATGTTTATTTATTTCACTGGAGAAGTGAGGACTTTCATCTTTTGGTGATGCTAGAGAAGGAGGTTTTAAAATCTCCTGTAACTTTTAGTTTGTGTCGATGTTGGCGCCCCCCTGTGGACAAAGCAGTACCTTTTTTTCTCTTTGCTTACCTAATCATGCTTTTATTAATGTGTACAAAGGCTGGTTCTGCAGCGTAGTGTACTGACACCTCTCCTGCCGCACCATTTACAGTCATTCAAAATGCTGAAACAAAATAATACATCTTGTTGCTGATGGTCTTGTTTGCTTTTGTAGCTCACAACGAGGCATCAGTATTAATTCCGGTCTGTTTCATAGCCAAGATAAAACTCCTCACAGGAGCTTCAGTATCTGGACCATATGTGTTCAAAAGCTGCAAGACAGACAGCAGACAGACAGATACCTACAGCCAAGCTGTTGTCATGGCAGATAAGAGGATGGATTTGGCTCCATGTAAACCCCTTATTCTCAGTTAATGGTGATGTGGCACTCGTGTGAGACCCTGCTTTGTATTATGACATAAGAATCTGCAGTTTAAACGATGATGGAGTACGACAGGATGTAAAGGGACTGTAGGGAGAACAGGGACTTCCTCTCCTGCTGTAAGCACATTGAGAAAATTCTGATTGTATCATTATGAAAAACCCCTAACTCTCCGCCTTCATCTCTCCACTTAAACCAACTCCCCAACTTGTCTGCTAGAGGGACCGATTTAGCCTGGACGTGGTCAGCTGATCTCTCTTTTCACCAATCAGAGCTCAGCTGCTTAACACAGCGTCATACAGGCATGCCAGGCTTGCACTGTCAACCCCCCCCCCCCCCACACACACACACACACACACACACGATACCGCCCACTCAGCCTCAGCTTCGATGTCTTGTGTTGCCTCACCCAGGAGGCTATAGAACTAAAATACTTTTTCACACTCATTAAACTAAACGGAAGTTACAGATTTGTCATCCACTGCATCATTTTGAAAGAGTGGTATTTATTTGCACACACTGCAAACACAGATGCTCACACACACACACACACACACACACACACACACACACACACACACACACACACACACACACTCTTGAACCCACATATTAAGTCAAACAAGCAAACAGATCTGCAGACCTAAAAGTTATTTCTACATAGATATAGATATATCTATGGGAGGGATAGGAGGTTATGATGATTAAATATAGACATAGACTGAAGTAACAGAAATTGATACATGACACATGAAGATACATGAAAACAGGTATGATGCAATAACTACACTAATAGCAAACGTGGAGGACGGAGAGCATGAATCGTTATTAGAACAGAAATAGAGATAAACATTAGAGGTAAACACTTTGGTAGAACTGTAGGTAAGAAGGATAGATAGATAGATAGATAGATAGATAGATAGATAGATAGATAGATAGATAGATAGATAGATAGATAGATAGATAGATAGATAGATAGATAGATAGATAGATAGATAGATAGATAGATAGATAGATAGATAGATAGATAGATAGATAGGATGACACAGCATATAAATTTAGCAGCACACAGATCTCCACAGCTGTGCTCTTCTTTCTGACTGCCGACTCATTCTCCACATTCGAGCCAACACTGCCTGCAGTATCGATAACATTCAGTATCAGGCAGCTTATGGCCATTCACCAAAAGAATCGACGATCTGATTACCTTTACTTTTGGTTTCTCTTCTCAGTGCGAATAAGAAGGGGATAAGTAGGACTCACTTTCACAACAGAGTGCCATGTTTGTTTCAGAATGCACCTTTATTGAATTTCCACCCTTTGTTAATAATCATTTTTACTTTGATCCGCTTTCGCTTAAATTCAGAACTGACATGGCAGGGTCAAACACCATTCCACATCCTGCGGTGAACGCGTCTCTCGGTATACAAATCATAATATTTGCAGTGTGTTAAAATTCTATTTTGATCCACCAGCGTGCATGCAGAACAGGCCCATCTGTGCCTTCAAGACACAGCATTATATCGTCTGCAGAGAACACCAACCAAAGCACTTCCCATCTTACCTGTCTGTTCTTTTCCAAACAGGCTCTCAAACAACAACAAATGTATTGATCCAAAAGAAAGTGTGAATGATCCAAACGCTAAATGCAATACTGCTATGTGACAGTGCGGCTGCCAGTCATGGCTTGGTCAGCTCCCTAAACTCGGGGCGAGCTGACACACACATTTACACACACAAACACACAGACAGGAGCAAGTGTGTTGAGGGGGGGTTGTGTTGGTGGAATGGGGTTAGGAGGGAATCTGAGGCTGGTGCAGGGGGGGTGGGGTGTGTGGGGAGTTTTAGTCAGTGGGGTACTAAAGGGACAAATTTAGAGCAGAGTTCAGTGTTCAAACTTATTTCAAGTTAGAGTGAAGCTTGACTCTGGGTAAAGCACTGCCTATGTGTAAGCTAGTGTTTGCAGCATTGAAACTATTCAGGGGTTTACGTAACAGTCAGAGGCCATTTGTTGATTCTGCAGATTTACAAAAAGCAAAGTGTGTCGCATACAATTTCACTGAGAAGGAGAATGTGTGTCTGAGGTGATGTGGCTGCAGGTTTGATGACATAACTTCATCCAAGAGTGACGAGCCAGGAGACCTTCCTCTGGTGCCACTGAGTCTTCGGAGGACACATGAGATGAGACGACTGGAAATGAGCGAGGCAGCGGATGATAGACTGAAGGAGAGACTTTCTTTATAATATTTATTACAACTCTACAATTCGCTTACTGTAACAGATACTTTTATCCAAAGCGACGTACATCAGAGTAAGTACAACACAAACAAGGATCTAGAGAGGAGGAACCAGCCTAAGGCACACCTGTACAATAATCATGCTGTTTCATCAGCATCTTGATATGTCACACCTGTCAGCTGGATGCTCACTAACACAGATTCAAACACATTTGTGAACACAATTTGAAAGGAATAGGCCCTTTGTGTATGTAGAAAAAGTGTTAGTGTTAGATCTTTGATTTCAACTTGGGAAAATGAAGCAAAAACAAGGGTTGCATTTATATTAAAGTTCAGTGTAGAATAAAGCTGTATGATAAGGATTTCCTATCAAAATGTGCAGTATCAGCCTTTAGACATGGAGACTGTTGCCATGATGCAAATTCAACTTGTTTGCATTGCTAAAATATAAACAGAAGAATTTGAAAAGTTGAACAAAAGGAAAAAAGACATTAGAAGATCTTTTCATCCCAAGGAAATCAAAAGAGAAAAATACCTCCCATAGTTTGTGTCATTGACAGATGCACCCTGTTCAACAGACAGGTCACATATTATCCTCCTTATCAACCAGTTTAAATAAGTCTCAGAGCTCCCCAAAACTTGTGTGTGAAGTGTCTTGTTCTAAATCCACTCTGATCCTGTATTTGATCATGACTATAAACCCCTCTATTTCAGCCCTGCTGAGAACAGGCTGTTTCTGTGTCTGTAGCTTTAAATGTAAATGAGCTGTCTGACCACGCCCCTCTCTAGAAGGGCTTGGGTGGCTCGGGCTTTCTCGCTCCATGCCCTATTGTAGGCAGACTCAGAGGGCAGAACAAACACCTAGCTGTGAGAGTGTCACCCACCTGGGGGAGGGGTTACTGCCCTTTGTGATGTCATGAAGGGAAAATCTCCAAACGGCCTGTTTGAGCACACATTTTCTGAAAAGTGGAGCAGGCAAAAGACGGAGAGGATGGACTTTTCTCATGATTGGGGGGTTTGTAGACAGACTAGAGACACACAATAGTGTTAGAAAGACATGGTGAAGTGTATTTTGCATAATACGCGACCTTTAAGAAGTATTAAGGGGTCAAGTTTGTGCTGAGTCAGTGATGAACGTGTACTGTGGGAGGGATGGAAATGTCAGAAATGTTTCAAGCAAAAACACACACACACGGCTCTGTTCAACTTGTTTATTGTTGTCTCACTGATTTATGCCTCCTAATGGAAACACAAGTTAGTGTATCTTCATCTCAAAGCAGAAAGGATACAGTATATGATGCATCAAACATAGGTCCAGTGCAAAAAAAAAAAAGAATTCAACCAAAGATCAACTTAAAAATGCTACAGAATTAAATAGTTAGGGGGAATATATCTTCTTAAATGTATATCTATATAGTATTTTTTTATTGTCAACTTTATTTACAATTCATAAGAACAAAACCGTCCTGTTTGTCATCAACTCCACATGGCGAGCACGTTAGTCCACAAGAACAACCTTAACTTTCTCCACAGTCTCACCTTTTCTCCCTCTTTCTCTTCATCACAACCAACTTTATCAACACATTCTCCTCTCACATTTCCAGTTTGGTGCCTTTGGATTAAACCTGGCACTGTTATTGGCTCGGTTAGGTTGTGAGCTCTCAAGGTCAGTTTTCTGGTAGTTAGGTTTGATACTAAGGATGATTGTTTTTTTTAAAGCAACATCCATGTTCCTTCTTTTAGCCACCAAAATCTCACTTCCATCTAAATCCTTTCCTTCCCTTACTGGCTGAATCCTGACCCATCACCCTCCCACACAAACACACACTTTCTTAACAGCTGCATATCTCATCAACGTACTATTGTGCATACAATGGCTGAAACAATATCACTGTTGGCACTTAAAGCAAAACTTTCTGGGTGAAGAAATAAAACACATTTCTTACTTAAGTTTGACTTAAAACCATAAAACATCCTCCAACAATCCAGTAAACTGAGGTCAGGCCCGGTCCTAGGATAAAATGATTTAGGGTGCAGCTGAGATTAAAGGGGGTGGAGCAGCTACAGTGACCGGCAACAGCAGCGAAAAAAAGCGTAGGTGTGACGGGTCCCTCATGTGGTCCCCAGTGAACAGACAGGTCGAGTGCATCAGATCATGGATGTAGTAAACACGATGTGAGTCACTGCTGTCCTTTGAAAACCTTGATTACTTAATTGAGGGTGCAGAAATTTCAAATGAGGGTTCAATGCTTTTACACCCTCGTAGAACCGGGCCTGACTCAGGTGTTTGTCTCTACAGCACCTGCTGTAGCTATGGAGGCTAACTTTCAATAAATATTGAAGCTCTGTAACTGACAAAAAACACTCCACTGATTTAACTCCTGTTTTACCGTCATCCCTCATAGTTCTGCCTTTCTCTGCATTTTGCTAAATGTCACTTCACCAGCGAGCAAAGATCAGGGTTGGGTATATTCTGTGGTACTCTTCAAATGCTAAATCACGCAGATTATTTGATGCAATAATGATATGTCTCAAAGGAAAGTATCAAAGAGCAGCAGCTCAGAGATACGAGAGAAACATGGAATATGAATCCATGAGAATGAGAGTGATTAGAGATCATAACAACAGCAAGAGAACAAGGAAAGATGTTAAGAGAGTGCAATACAACAGCAGAGGGAATGAAAGGTAGGAGAGACGTGTGGACAGAGTGACAGATAAAGAGTCGGTGGGTAAGATGGAGATGTGAGTCACTGCTGGCCTGAAACAGAATCTATCATCATCGGGAAGGTGTAGGTGGAAGTGCACTGATCTCTCTCGCTCATTACTGCGACACTGAACTGCTCAACACAGGAGCCCGAAAGACCGAGAAGTTTGTGCTAATGAGCAACAAAACATTTTCTATTTTCAATTCGTCTCCAAAGGCTCGCTTTGATGACTAATATATAAACACCTAGCCGTTAAGGATGACACTATCGCCTGGATAGCAGAGAGCAGATTCATAAACCAGGATTTCAAACAATGCAGAAAGACGTCATGTTAACTGGAAGATAGCACACGTATGTCAAATGGAAAAGTTAGATGGATTTCTTTTATGTGGAACAACAACGATTCAAATAAAATCTTCAGAGATCCACAACATAACCTCCCCACATGGAGCTCAGCGTAAGTTCAAGCAGGAAGACTGTTTATATCCTCGCACACGTTCATTCAGTTTTCTTCTTAGCCCCTCCCTCTCTACCACTTCCTCTTCCATTTGGGGCGTTTACTCTTTAAGTAATTATCCAACCAGATTTTGCCACGGCCTGCACAAATATGTCGAACTAATGCTGCATTCATGTGCTGTCGGACACATCGGCAAAACGAGTTTCCGAGTTGACAATGCACATGAACACCTGCTCAAGTCGGAGCAACAACTCGGAAACTCGGAAAAGAATTAGGTTCCTGACTTACCGACTTGACGTCAGAATCGTCATCACGATGCTAACATACTTTTTATTAATTCACATATTGCACATCAACTTTCTTGCTGAAATATAACTTGTAACAGTCACATTTCACAGATCTTCTTCGTAGCATCAACGCTGTTATTTGCTGTTGTTGCAACATTCAGACTTTCCAAACTGAAATCACGTGAACACACTGAAGTCGGAAGAACGACTTCCCATCCTGGAAACTTGGACCACCCGAGCAGCACATGAATGCAGCATTAGCCACAGCTCATTTTGAAACCTCCAAAACCTACACTCTCTAATTTCTTGACTTCTTATGAGTTTCTATCTTAAACCTGCATTTGAAATGTACATGTGTTCCTTTGCACTCGATCTGTGAACATCACCCATCTCTCACAATGTGATGGGAACAAAGGACCCGGGGAACATGGGGACGGCAGTTCATTCATACCACACTGAAACAAACACTGAGAACATTTTAAAGCAACTCTTAGATGAGACAGTTGTGATCAAATAGAACATTTTCCAGTCTTAAATATTTTCACAGAACCAGCTGTAATACCTCATGTGAGTGTGTAATAAAAACTAAAGCTCAGAGTGTCACTTTAAACATCATGTCACAGGTTCAAAAGGAAATATGAAAAAGCTGATATGTTGATGAATATCAAAACCAAGAGAGCAGTTTGAGTCCAATCTGAAGGATCAAAACGAGAAACATTGCAAATTCACATTTGGAGATATATATCCATTTTTCAACTTATTAACCCTTTGCATATGTGAACACTAGTACTTTTAATAACACTTATAATGTTATGATTTAGCGGGACACACCCATCCATCCATTATGTAAACTGCTCTTCCCTGGTCGGGGTCACGGGGGGCTGGAGCCTATCCCAGCTGTCATTGGGTGAGAGGCGGGGTTCACCCTGGACGGTTTGTTAGTCAATCACATACATAAAGATGGCTTGACGATTATAAAACAATGTGTCCTATGAAATGACTTACAACTTCAGCCGTACAAAATAAGATGCAAAACAAAGTTTTTTTTAAATCAGTGACTGTGTTTTACATTTCTAATTCTGATTTCCTGTAAACTGCAACAGAGCTGTCAGGGTCATTCAAAACGACAGCGACACTTAATAACATGTTCCAATTGTTTTGGGTGCAGTGATTGCACAGCAAGGATCCTCAGAGGAATGGGCCTCATTCACCAATATCTTCTTTTCTTTATTCTTAAAGGGGCTATATGTAACTTTCAAAAATACTGCGTTTGTAGCGATACTGCATGGCCGTCAGGCGAACTGCACCAGTAACCTGTTGCTCGTACGTACACAAACGAGCATCAACATCGCCCCTGAAACACTGGATATTTACCGGCATAATGTTTACAGAGGAGGTAAGTGGTCATACACATGTGAGAGTCTGTGAAGGAGTCTGTGTGTCTCATTCTCCATCCTACAAACGACAGTCTCGGCAGGCACTGCCTGAGAGCAGGAGTGTGTGATGAGTTTGCCCGCCTGTGAGAGCTCCTAGGACGGATATAAGTGTGGTGAAGGCGGCCTCTGGCTGTGCAGGTGAAGACCGGGAGTGTGTGATGAGTTTGTAGTTTGTACTGTTGATTTCTGTAAGCGGAGCGGAGTGAGGAGGACGTTGAGAACGCAAATAAAATGACACTGCCTGGAGCTTTAGCGGAGAAATCGGACCCGGGCAAGTTGTATACAGGCAACACAGATAGACAGTGAACATCTACTTTTACACATCAGTTAAACGTTCACTTCTTAATGGGCGATAAAAAACGATTTATACATGTAAAAAGTTACATATATATGTAACTTGTAGCTATATATAAATCATTAGGCCGTTAGGCAGTTCACCTGACGGCCATGCAGTATCACTACAAACACAGTATTTTTGAAAGTTACATATATCCCCTTTAAAAAGAGTTCAAAGCAGACTCTCTGACAGATTCACCAACGTGTTCTTAAAAGGGCGTGAGTGCAGAGCCCTGCAGTTAAACAGGAAAACATGCTGGTAGCAAAAAATAAGGTTGTGGAGATGCCTAACGGAGCGCTGTAGATGGCGTCGACGGAGCACTGGACTCCTAACGGAGGAGAAACTTGATGAGCTGTGAAGTGGAGGTACTACTGCAGGAGGCCAGCAGCTAACTAACTGTTTGATTCAGCAGGGTGAGGAATGGTGACTCAGGAACACTAAAAAAGCAAAACGTTATTTCTTATGAGCCTTGGTGAATGAGGCCCAATGTCCGCATCTTTAAACTAACTTAATTACCAAAGTCATAGTTCTGTAACTGGCAGCAGATTTCATGTAACGCGTGGAGCAGAGACGTTTTAATAACATTGTTATAATCAGCCTGGATGGTTCCTTTAAAGTGTAATTTAGAGCTCGGGTTAGGGTTGGACATTTAAACATACCTGACTGGATCTATGATGTTTGAGGAGTTATCTTCCTCAAAGTGACCCAAAAATGTCATCTGATAAAAAAAGTCGACTCTTCGTTCAGTAATATCACATTTGATATTGTGTCGCGTAACACTGTCTCTTGATACGATATGGAAACAATCATATAAGGGAGGGACATTGAAGTCTTTGTTTGGTGCCTTCATAAATAACACTGCTGAGGTATTACAAACTGATGGAAGAAAAAAATGGAAAACAACAACAACAAAATGTGGAATGATGTCCAGTTAATGTTCCGCTAAGGCAACGTTTTGGCCCCAACACAGTTTTTGACCTATCCAGGGGGTGAGAGAGTCCTTCTAAAGAAACACATGAAGACAAGCTGAGACCAAACACCAGAGAGGGAAACACTACTGTGGCTCAGTTGGTAGAGTCGTCGTCTCTCAACTGGAAGGTTGCGGGTTCGATCCTCAGCTCCTAAAGCAACATGTTGATGTGTCCTTGGGCAAGACACTTAACCCCAAGTTGCTCCCTCTGCTTCGTCAGCGGCGTGTGAACGTGTATGAATGGGATTAGATCCTTCTGATGGACTTTTTACAAACAAACATCTGCCATCAGTGTGTGAATTGGTGTCAGTGGGTAGGTGTGACCTGAGGTGTAAAAGCACTTTGAGTAGTCAGAAGACTAGAAAAGAGCTATTCCAACTCAAGTCCTTTTACCATCCATTTACTCCTCTGGTCTCTGCTGGGAGAAAAAGATCAATGTGCAAAGACCGGAATTGATCAGACACACACAGGCACAGATTAAAGTATGAAAGTGAGTGAGTAAGTGAAATGTGCACGGGTTAGCTGAGCGGTATCCAGGAGAGATCAGCTGAACGGGGAACACACTGAGCAGACTTCATGAGGGGTCCAGTACTCACAGGAGCGGGATGTTGAGTGCAGATGTGACCGATGATCTGAGGCTCGTTGGGAATCTCCACACAATCCACTGAATCAAGCTTTAGGGTTTTTCTTTCAGGTAGATTCGGATAAATATGACACAAAAGAAAGGGCCTGATTCCTTGCCACGCTGGTGCAGTGATGGTTTTCTCCAAGCAGCTTCTATGTAGTATAAGATTACAGACATAAAAGCTTCTTGGGATTTTTCACATTGCACATGGTGACACTGCGAGTTGTTCATCTGAAAACGTCTGCAGGTAGATGAGGTGCCACTGAACTGAAGCTCTTGTAGCTGAATCCAGGTGTAGATGAAGTAGAGTTGTTTCAGGCTCCAGTATCTCACGGATTAAAGCATTTTTTTAATGTTGCTTGAGTTTAAGCAAACCACTGATCTGTGTGCCGTTACATGAAATGATAAACCACAGAAGAATGGATTCCTGTACGTTGTCGCTGGTCCCTGCACGTTGTCAGCTATCTGTTGTATGAACATGAGTCAGCACAGATATATAAAGCATCACCAGGTGGGCAGACATGACAGCTGATCCCGGACTTTAAGGTCCAGTTGTTACCAGTTGAACAGCGAGTTCTGTCCCAGAGTCATGAAGTAAATCTGGCTGCTTCCCCCTGACTGCACCGAGGCAAAGAAGACCTGCAATGACATGAAGACACAGGAAGGAACGACCAATTACCCTCCATGTTAAAAACACTTTGACCAGTTATGGGACTCTAAACTTAAGATGTTTTTTCTTTAAGTCAAGGTCCAGGTATAAGATTTCTTCTGTCACTTTTAGAAACATCTCAAGGTCTCTTAGATCAGATGAGGGTGTCTCGTTAAGACGTACAGCTGTCGTTATGAAGTTATTTTTCAGTTGTGTCTCCGATATGCGCTGATATTAGTAGATTTATTCACCTGTCAAATAGCGTTTCATTTGAGCTTTTTTGTATTAAACTGGCAGTTCTCTTTCTCCAGCAGAGGGCGCTTTATGGATTACAACAAGCATCATCACTCTCCAGAGTGTCGAGCAGTGATGCACGTACAGTATATGCTCAGTTACTCTCCAGTTGAGTGACAATCTTGTCTCAACAAGGGGAGGTGATTGGAGCTTCATGTTGGTTGTGTTATTTGTCTAGTTCTCTGTGTTCTTGCAATATTTGCCTGTCTGTTATCTTCTCACCTCTTTCATTTTCTGTCTTGAAGCCAAAATGTTTCCACACCTCTGATTTAAAAGACAGTGGTGCGTCCTCAATTTCTAAATCTTGCTCTACAGCTGCCAACCTCCTCTGCTCTACAGCTGCTGACGCTCACCATATTATTGAGATTCATTTTTCAGAGTACCGATGTGAACCTTGACACCTTTGAATCGATTAATCACGATTTCACGGTTAATCTTTACATCCCTATGAAGCACTACAGAAAATATCTATTCATCATCATCTTGAGTTTTTTTATACGTCATTCGTGTGAACAACATGATAATCAAGTGACTGATAAGACAAATGTAAAATCACTGCACAATGAATCCATTTGTATAACAGCACAGAATGTCATTAATCTCATTTACTGAGCTAGTTTTAAACACATTATGTTTTAAACGCTGACATGAAAACAGAAAAGACACTGCATGTCAACACTGTGACATAGAAAGTAAATGCAGTGAGAGCTGAACTCTTACCTTGTCATTCCGTTCACACAGGAATTTAAGTTTCTGGGCCTTCTTATGCATGAAGACTCCCTCCAGGTTCCCCGTGTTAGCTGACCTCAGCTCTATGGCTTTCTCTCCCCAACCCATCACCTGGTTAGACTGAAGGTAGGCTGGAGAGAGAGAGATGGAGGGAGAGGGAGGGAGAGAGAGAGAGAGAGAGAGAGAGAGAGAGAGAGAGAGAGAGAGAGAGAGAGAGAGAGAGAGAGAAGAAGGAATAAATGAACCCAGCCAACACAGCTCACTCTGAGTAGTTTAATATGACACCTGCAGGATTTGAATAACATGAAAAGACTTCACGACACGGCTTGACTTAATTGGATCATTTTTCTATCAGAAAACAAAAAGATCTTTAAAATATCACTTTTCAACTTCTCACTTAACTGTAACTGTAACAACAAACCACAATGCATTTCCATTCATCTCAACCATGCATCTCCCCCTCTAAACACACAAAGCGCTGTAACACGGAGTCTGTTTGGCTATAGACTACAGCAGACTTTGAGATAATGTAACAAACGTTACGTTTCTGATTGTTGTCACCCGTAACCACCAGTGGATACTTTCTAAATGAAGACACGCTGAGAGTGAACAGAGAAGAGTGAAAGCACCATTTGATTCAAAGTAACCATACATCATGAAATATCAACACTTCACGACCTTTGTCTTTTACATCTGCATCTCCATGTCTGCAGTGTCACCATGTGCAGAACCAGGACAGTAGAGAGAGAGAGAGAGAGAGAGAGAGAGAGAGAGAGAGAGAGAGAGAGAGAGAGAGAGTGGGGAATGACATGATGGAAAGGAGCCGCAGGTCGGATTCAAACCCGGGCCACCCGCTTCAAGGACTAGAGCCTCCGCACATGATGGGGCCAACCACTCGGCCACCATTTCCCCTGTTTTTTTATATTCTTAAATCAATGGCGTACTTATTTTCAGGCCCAAAGACTGTACAACAAAATCAGGTTTATGACGGATTGACTTACCAACTGATGCAGGCATTTCCCCCCACTGCAGTACTGTATCCTTGGTGATGCGGCCGTACGTGTCGATGTAGACTCCTTCATCCTCGTAGCAAACGAGAACCTCTGTTCCGGCACTATTTGGCAAAATGATGATGGCATGGGGATGGATGGAACCCTGGATCTACGACAACAAAAACACGACTTTAAGCTGATTGATTTAAAAAAAACAACCACCGAATTCATCCAAAACAACAACAACAACAACAACAAGTCTACAATTCATTTATCAGACGCTTTTATCCAAAGTGACGAACATCGATGGTAAGTACAACATCTAGAGAGGAGGAAACAACGTCAGTATCTAGTCTGATCGGACACACAGGCGCTGACAGGAAGTGACCAGAGGCAGAGTACTTAAAAAAACAACAACATTGAGTTAATATGGAGCTCAGTGTATGTTGAAGCAGGAAGGCTGGTTATATTCTCTCCCACAATTATTCAATTTCTTCATTCCACTCAGCCCCTCCCTCTCTTCCTCCGTCTCCCTGCTCTGGCGATCAGCTGATTTGGGGCGTTTACTCTTTAAGTAATAATCCAACCCGACTCTGCCACAACCTCTCTCCACCAATCATCCTGCCGCGGTCAAATTTTAAAACCTGTTCTCTCTCTTCCACAGTCAGTTTGTCATTTCAGTGCGATCGCTGAGACCCTCCTCCGCCCCAGTCACCTCCAGTCCAGCTCAGCAGAGTTCAGATCCAGCCTCAGAAACCCACTCCTCATCACATCCTGCATTCTTCTATCACCACCACCACCAGGGTCTAGACTCCATCAGGGGGGTTTCCTATCCTGCTGTCGGCCTCATTACCCCTCAGCGTACACAAAGTCGTCATAATGGAGTCTCATCCCCAAAGACTTTGCACATTTATTTCCTAAATTGTTAAATAAATATTTGTTCATTCTAAATTAAGTCTCTCCTGATTGAAATATCGTCGTCAACAACAACAACAACATCGACGACTGTTCTTTCACTCTTCAAACCAGGCCAGGATGTCTGTGAAGACGAGTAGCTCGACCAATTCAAAGGGTTCTGCTGGTTCAGAGGATTCATGGCCAGCAAACCCACAAGGCATCTGGTCATTTTGGGTAAAGAATGGGATACCTGCAGTGTTAGCACCTTTTATGCTTGGAAGATGGAAGCATGTAAAGTCAGGTAGTGAACAAGGGTAAGACAGTGGTCCTGGAGAAGATGGAGGGGCTCCAGGGACAAACGTTAACATGTGACAACAGACTAGCTGTGGAGTTACTACAGTAGAAGGAAAAATTGGCCTTGGTCAAAAACCTCAGAAGAAACTAGCCAGACTTCCTTTTCTCAAATGCTAGAGGCAAGGCACTGTGGTCAGCTGCTTTTTTGATCTACGCTTTTTCTTGAGTTCCTGTTTTTTTTCAATTCATGTAAGTTAGGAATATAATTGGACTTTCCTGTAAATTATGGCACTGACATCAGAGCTTGTTGCTAGTACTCGCGGGATGACGTCATCTGGAAGTGGGTTTTTGACAGAGTGAAGGAAACATGCTGAGAATGTTGTAAAGTTGTTGCTTTACTGTCAGTTCTCCCAAAAAGGAATTCTTTTATATTTTCATGTCTTGGAAGTGTCGCCATGGTCCAGTCAGAGACGTTTAAAGAAAGTCTGTTCTTTAGGTGAGTGTTTCTGATCGATGATTTCTGCACAAAGAATGACGTGCTGTATTGCTTTTGTAATAGTGCTTGTTAGGTCTGTGTGCTTCTGAAACCCTTTATCAGATACTACTACTACCTCCACTCTCCTGCAGTGACACACCTCTCTTAACCTCTCTCCTCTCGCGTTCACATGAAGGAGTCATGAATTGCAACGCACCATAATTAAGCACCATTAAGCACAAGCAGCGGACAAAATAATCTTTGCCCGAGCTGCAAGTCTGTGGCCTGCATTGTTGTGTTAGCAGGCTAATGTTAGCACACTTTGGTTAACTCATAGCTTCACAGGAAGAATGTGCATCTTTTTGATCCAGTAGATGTCGCCTCTGAGCACCAGAATGAAACCAAAACAAACTGCTGTTTGGCGACATCTCCGCTATTCTGAAGCCTCCGCTCTCCTCCAGCGACTCACCTGTGCGTAATCACCTGTGGCCTTCTTTGTTGTGTTAGCAGGCTAATGTTAGCACACTTTGGTTAACTCGTAGCTTCATATTGTACATAAATTGACTCAGAATGACTGAGCTCTAAAGACACTTACATGACATCCAAATAAACAGTGAGTATGTTATTCTTCTTTTCTCTAGTCCTTGACTGAAACAGCTTTATACTCAAGGCCGTCCCGTCCATGTAAACATGATGTAAACACGGCTCTGACAACAGTACAGCTGGTGGACTCAGGCGTCTCACTCATTGTAGACAGTCATGAATCAGAGAGACATTTACACAGGATATACTGGATTTCTGCTTTATTTATGTGTCAAATGTCGCACATTCTTCCTTTAATGAGTCTTTTTCAGGAAATTGCTGTCATAAAAAGACCTTCCAGCTATCACTATCTGAGCTGAAAGCCTCAAACCAGTTTTATAACTTTGGATTGTCAAGATATAAATCATTTCTTGAAGCAGCTGGAAAGTCATCAGTGCAGTTCAGAAATATTCAATCTAACCTGTTGATAAAAAACAAATTTTAATTGTTTTGGGTCTTAAAGGAGCAATATATAAGATATGTCCTGAATTCAATCATACAGTGACCTTACTATCTGATCAGACATTATGGAAACATGCTATGTTGAAGTGCTGGCTTCTCTGACAACAATGCAGCAGCCAGTATGTCCTCCTTCTAACTTTAGATTCTGGTCCTGAATGGTCTGGATTTGTTTGGACCAGAGAAGGTAGGCGGTTTTAAGGCACTCCAACACGGCCGTTTTGGACGCCCCTCGGTTTGCCAGATATGAGAGCAGTTATCAGGTCAAACCAACAGGTGTTGCAGCGATGGAAGCGGGCAAGAGAACTGGTTCAGATAGAAGTGATTGTACCCGACCTAAAAAGCCTCTGCATGTTTCTAATAAGCTCCACGAGCAGAAACGTGCTCAAACTAGGATCAATGTTGGAGATGCTTTTGAAAAATGGAGAGAGGTTAGAACGCAGAAAGGTTTACAGACCGATGCAGAGCTGGATAAACACTGAAGCTTCAGAGTCCACCACATGGCAACCTGCGTGAGCATCGACTCCAGAGAGGAGGGGGCGGGGGGGAGACAGCTCTCTATAATGTTTTGAATTTGGACTGCAGTACCCATTTAAACACTAGGTGTCAGAGTGACATGTTGCTCCTTCACACCAGTACAGAGATATATCCTTCAAATTTAGAAATATACCTCCAGCCAGGTCATGAACATATCTCAAACCATGTTTAGAAATGACGTATCTATTTCTAAAACATTAAATATCTTGTATGTTTAAAAACTCTCTTTTCATTAGTTAAAAAACGCTGCCATATCAGAATTATGTAAGTATCAAAGCTCCAAACAAACAAGAAACCCCGTCAGCATAAAGCTACCACAAACATAAAAACACCTGCAGTGTTTACTGCTATAACACAAAAAAGGACGACTTATTTTTATACAAGCGTCTTTCATACGTTACCAGAGTTTGAGCCACCACAATCCTGAGCATCAGAACAGGCATCCACAGACGCAATGCAAACTTAATCCTCTGCCTTGGAATCCGCATTGTTAGTTTGCAGGGAACCATGGAAGAAACTTGTGTGTGTGTGTGTGTGTGTGTGTGTGTCTTTAAGGTGTTAAGGGATGCATCGTGTTTGTGTGTGTTGCTTTTGTGAATACGTTTTGAACAGCCAAAACAGTAAATACGTTTTACTCTGTTTGTAAAAGAGTGCGTGTCAGAGTCTTGATAGCAGCTCAAAAGAGAGTCCAGGATTGTTAAGTGTCCTCAGAAGTACTCCAATAGTGTGTACGAAAAGAACGTGTAAGTGTGGAGGCTTAAAGTACTCTGTACTGTAGCTGTCTGTGTGTAAGAGAGAAGCTCGACTGAATATTCAAGAAAAGATCAAGAAAAAGACAGAAGCAGCAAGACTAGAGAGCGCGGTAGCAGCAGTGGCAGAATAAGGCACGGGTGTAGGAGGCAGCTCTGTGCTCACTTGCTTAATATACCAGAGGAGCAGTGAGGGTGGAAAAAAAACAGGTCAGGAAGCATAGAGTTAATGATCGCCAGAGAAGGAGGACAGCAGGGATGTATTTTTAGAGCTTGTCTCTGTTTTTGAACGACCATTTCTCTACTTCATGTTGGACTAACTTTGGACTGCATTTAGGCAGATGCACATATTAGAGAGGCGGGGGCAGTGTGTGGGAGCATGCAGGAGGATGAGAGAGACACAGGTGTGTTGAACAGGAATGAGACAGGGAGGGCGATAAAAGACTGGATAGAAGGCTTTATGGATAAAGATGACTAATAGCTGGAGAAGCAAGACATATAGGGAAAACAAAAACTTCAGAGGTTATGTTATCCATCCATTATCTATACCGCTTTTCCTGTTCGGGGTCGCAGGGGTTGGAGCCAATCTTAGCTGTCATTGGGCGAGAAGCAGGGTCACAGGGCTGACATATAGAGACAGACACCAAGCCACACTCACATCTATGGATATTTCAGAGTCACCAATTAACCTAACGAGCATGTGTTTGGACTGTGGGAGGAAGCCGGAGTACCTGGAGAGAACCCACGCATGCAAACTCCGACGGGGATTTGAACCAGGAACCTCCTCGCTGTGAGGCAACAGCGCTAACAACTGCACCACTGTGCAGTTTGGTTATGTCATGAAATCTCATGTATCTGTTCGTATTCAGAGGCTCTTATCTAATTGTTGTTATTTTAACATATTTAAAAGGATGTGTCAGAACCAGAATGTGAAAGATGACTCACCAGAGGCTACAGCAAGCAAAACATGCCCACATAGAGGAGGGGGGGGGGGAGACAATCACACTTCTCTCTCTGTAAAAGTACCTGATTTGCACAAACCATCTTGATGATGGATAGACATTTCACTATTGGGCTGGCAGGAACAAATCTGCTAAAAGTCAGGTCCAACAGATATGTAAACCTGCAACATGTGGGGGGATTTTGCCCTGTGATTGACTGGTCACCTGTCCAGGAGTGTCACCTGAAATCTCCAAACTTACATATTTAACCTCTACCAAATAAAGTCAACCTCTGACCAGCCTAAAAACACCACCATGGAAGACACTCAGGAGCCTGATTCTTCACTTGATTCATTTCCATAATTTAAAACAAATTTAAAACTACAATTAATAAATAAAACAGATAATGTCTGACAAAGAGTCACAACATACCGTGTCAGCTCTACCTGCCCACTGACTGAGCAGAGAAAGAGAATGAAAAAAGAGGGAGTAAGAGAGAGGGATAGAGAAAGGAGAGAGACGGATTAGAGTAGAGTAAGAGTGAGGATTGAGACACTTGAAAAAATGAACATATGACATACGTATGACTGAGTGGGACGAGGACAAGAAGAAAAACCCAAGCCAGACACAGCTCATTTACATTTAAAGCTACAGACACAGAAACGGCCTGTTCTGAGCAGGGCTGAAATAGAGGGGTTTATAGGCATGATCAAATACAGGATCAGAGTGGATTTAGAACAAGAAACTTCACACACATGTTTTCTGTTCTGAGCTCTGAGACTTATTTAAATTGTTGAAAAGGAGGAGAATATGTGACCTTCAAAGAAAATCAAATAAGAAAAAATAACAGCCTTTCAAAAGATACGAATCTTCAACCTGAAGCGTTCTCTTGGCCTTTGAGTTTCCTCAGGATATTATTTGTCTTTTTTCCTCCTTACATTATTTTAACCAGCCTTAAAGGCCGTTTTGGGACAGTCAACAAAACAAACAAGCAGATGTATACAATCAAAGAATACTGAACAGACTCTTACATGCGTCGGGAGGTAGAGGTCATAAGGTGTGCCGGAGTCGACATCGATGGCGTGGAAACCCGACAAGGAGCCGTAGAGGACCTTTAACCTTTGACCTTCCTCCACGGTCAGGTCAACAGACAGGGGTTTTTGAGGCAGAGACCTGAATGACTGAGTGGAAGGACAAACACACAGATATCAACAAAATGACTTCAGTCAGTATGACCTAAATACTTAAAGAGACATTCTACTATTCAACTTAGAGCAGATGTTATCAAAGTAAAGACTGACACCGGCACCTTTTACATTTCATCAGCGACATTTTGCAGAAATAACAGGCATCAGAACAAAGTCATCATCATGTTCACAAGGTGGAGTATTTCCGGCCTTTTATGTAAAGGGAGGGTAAAGAGAGAGAGGCAACCACAAAAAGTAGCTCAGGCCACAGAGGACGCAGAGAAATGGGGACACGAGTCTGCTGAGAATCTGCGTGTATGAATCTCTGGATAGCCTGGATGTGTCAGGACGATGTGGAAGTGACCCTTATTATGCAATGTTTTCTTCCTGATATGCAAAGATGTGTAAAGAACGGAAACGTGACAGTGGAGTTTTTTTGTTTTTACTGGTCGAAAGGGTTCAGGAGAGAAATAAAAGGTTCTACCAGGAACCCTTAGTCTGTAGTTATCACCTTTAAATTCTGTCGTATTTCATACTTACAACATACAATACGAGTCACAACCATAAATGTTTCTAACCTTAAATGCCATGAATTTGTGGTAGGGTTTCGGGGCCCAGGCGTACACCTCCACAGCATTCTTCAAAGCAATCACCAAGAACTTGATCTTATCGTAGCGCACTGAAGAAACAAAGATGGACAAAGAGAAGTTAGAAAAACAAGATGGACAAAGATAGTTAAATGGAGTTAAACGTTACAGAAAGACTGTTGGCGCTGACTTGAATGAGCTTGGCCATATTTTTCAAATAAGAGCCAATCAGAAGGCAAAGGCCGTCCTGGAAGACCCTCAGCACCCCCTGCATGCAGAGTTTAGACCTCTGCCGACAGGGAGGAGGTTCACTTATGTTAGGAGGTCTAAATCTAACATTAACCTGAGGTCCTTCAGCTGTTGGGTTTCTTAATAAGCTGTAGGCATTGTTGCCTGTACACTTTTACTATGTACTGTTGGTCTTTGTCCCTTAGCTCACTCACGTCCATCATGATGATTTCCATGGTAGTTATGTTTGATATGTATGTAATTATGTCCTTGTAATGCTTTTAGGATGTGTATTGCCTGTATGGACCTCTGTTGCAAACCAAATTGCCCCTCTTGAACAATTAATCCAATCCAAAACTGACAATGCTCTGACCTGGAACACACGTGTGACAGTCTCTGTAGCAGATTACAACAACAGTTACATTTCTCACGTCGTCTGAGAGTTCATGGTGTTGATCAGAAGTTTACGTTTATTTTTTTATCAGGCAGTCTTAGAGAGCCTCATCAGGTATCACAGCATGGTTTGGCAAGCTGTCTGTGCAGATAAAAACCAAACTGATCCGATGGATTAAGACTGCATGGAAAATGATGGGAGGTAAACATCACACATCACTGCAGAATGTTTTTGAACAGGCTACTCTGAGGCGAGCCAATAAGATTGTCAGTGACCCATCACATGTTCTACATACAGAGTACGAGCTGCTGCTCTGTGGTCAGAGGTTCAGAGTTCCCCGCTGTAGACTGAACAGGTTTAAAAATGCATTGTTCCCTGTAGTGTGACAGGATAGGCATTGGACTATAATTTATTTCTGCGTTTTTGCACTCATGTTGATTGTTGTCTTTTTATGGCTGCAGCATGGGTGAAGAGCCCAAGACAAATGTCTCACTTTGTGAGACAAAGTTCATCTTGATCTTTTTAGGACTCTGACTCTGAATATTAAACACTCAAATACTTTTGTTTGAAACCCGAGATTTGGGTTTCATCTTTATATTCTCTAGCCTGGGATAAAACAAAAAGTACAATTCTATGTTTCATTCAAATGTTGTACTTACCCACTTTATAGTGCACACAGCCCTCAAGGTCACCTACTGAGGTCCAGCCCTGTCTCTTTTCCACCTCTGGGTCGTTGTGTAAGATTTTATTCCTTAACCAGGACAGGTAGTAGAGCCGGAGCTTGTTCTTTTTACCTACAAACCAGTGATGGAGAGCAGGGTAAGGCTGAATTGGGATTTTATAAATGAAACTGAAAAATATGACACATGAACAGAAAACACTGTCATTACAGTTGATAAATCATCTGTGGGTGACCATAAAAACTGTGCTAGCTAATAAAGGATGTGTTGTGTTCTTTAGAGGCACTGTAAATGTGTCAGCATGTGTTTAAAGCCACAGTCCTTACTATACATACCTGATATAGTAATCAGTACATTGAGTCCTTCCAACACATCCATCTGTTGAAACCTTCGCCTACTGATGAGGGAGTAGACTTTTCCCTGACCACTTCGATCCAGAAGCCAAAGGCCGTTCTCTGTCCCCACTAACAGATTCACACCTGCGGAACAGAAACAGACCTTACACCTCGTACTATAAACTGTTTCGAAGATATCAGTAAAGGCCATTGCAACCTGAGACCTTTACTCCGTTAGTTACTCACAATATGAAACTCTCCTTTATCAACAGGTGAAATGCTCCTTAATCTACAGGTGAAACTCTCCTTTATCGACAGGTGAAACTCATCTTTATCGACAGGTGAAACTCTTCTTTATCGACAGGTGAAACTCTTCTTTATCGACAGGTGAAACTCATCTTTATCGACAGGTGAAACTCTTCTTTATCGACAGGTGAAACTCTTCTTTATCGACAGGTGAAACTCTTCTTTATCGACAGGTGAAACTCATCTTTATCGACAGGTGAAACTCTTCTTTATCGATAGGTGAAACTCTTCTTTATCGACAGGTGAAACTCTTCTTTATCGACAGGTGAAACTCATCTTTATCGACAGGTGAAACTCTTCTTTATCGACAGGTGAAACTCTTCTTTATCGACAGGTGAAACTCTTCTTTATCGACAGGTGAAACTCTTCTTTATCGACAGGTGAAACTCTTCTTTATCGACAGGTGAAACTCTTCTTTATCGACAGGTGAAACTCTCCTTTATCGACAGGTGAAACTCTTCTTTATCAACAGGTGAAACTCATCTTTATCAACAGGTGAAACTCATCTTTATCGATAGGTGAAACTCTCCTTTATCGACAGGTGAAACTCATCTTTATCGACAGGTGAAACTCTCCTTTATCGAAAGGTGAAACTCTTCTTTATCGACAGGTGAAACTCTTCTTTATCGACAGGTGAAACTCTCCTTTATCGACAGGTGAAACTCTCCACTATCGACAGGTGAAACTCTCCACTATCGACAGGTGAAACTCTCCACTATCGACAGGTGAAACTCTCCACTATCGACAGGTGAAACTCTCCACTATCGACAGGTGAAACTCTTCTTTATCGACAGGTGAAACTCTCCACTATCCACAGGTGAAACTCATCTTTATCGACAGGTGAAACTCTCCACTATACACAGGTGAAACTCTCCTTTATCGACAGGTGAAACTCTCCACTATACACAGGTGAAACTCTCCTTTATCGACAGGTGAAACTCTCCACTATCCACAGGTAAAACTCTCCTTTACGAAAAGGTGAAACTCTTCTTTATTGACAGGTGAAACTCTCCTTTATCCACAGGTGAAACTCTTCTTTATCGACAGGTGAAACTCTCCACTATCCACAGGTGAAACTCTCCTTTATCGACAGGTGAAACTCTTCTTTATCGACAGGTGAAACTCTCCTTTATCGACAGGTGAAACTCTCCACTATACACAGGTGAAACTCTCCTTTATCGACAGGTGAAACTCTCCACTATACACAGGTGAAACTCTCCTTTATCGACAGGTGAAACTCTCCACTATCCACAGGTAAAACTCTCCTTTACGAAAAGGTGAAACTCTTCTTTATTGACAGGTGAAACTCTCCTTTATCCACAGGTGAAACTCTCCTTTATCGACCTGTGAAACTCTCCTCGCTCTTGTTTTCAGGAGTGGACAGAAACCGTTTTTCTATTTGGTTAGAGAACCATAAAATCAGCTTCACTGCTTGATCACTCTGCGTGATGAGTACGAGACATTTAGTCTCATACTGCAAATTTTAGCAATTCATGGAAAAATAAACGCAGCGTGCAAGGTGTCTGTGCGTAAGATTTTTTATCGGATAACGAATCTGAAAAACGTATTAAAAAAACGGACTCAATGTGCAAAGGCCTCAAATCTGCAAAGATGGGAATTCCAAATGAACAATATTTAAAGTTTGCACAGTGAAAAAAAACCAGCATAGTGCTTTTGTTTTCATATTGTTATGTACACAAACACACAAACACTTTACACTTAATTGTCCTCTGAATGAATATTTAAACCAAAAACATGGAGAACTACAAACCCCATAGTCCAGCGCAGAGAACCTCAGTGTTGAATTTTTTCTTGTACTTGCGGATCTCGGGAGTGTCGCTCTGTGGTCGAATGTTGGTCGGGTTCACATTCACCACGGACCCCTTCCTATGGTTCTCCCTCTTGATTGGCTCATCCTTACTGCCTGCTGCATGGACAATGTAACAATGTACTGTACTGTATATGTTCAACATTGTCTTCTTCTAAAAGCTGCTCATGTGCAACAGTTTTTGTGGTCACATTTCAATATGCATATGACTCTATATCTATATAAGCGTGCATCTCTTTATGCTTGTAATGTGCCTTGCTGTACGGAGGATAATGACACTGTAGACTGCACTGACTGCACTAGACCTTCTTCTACCTCTAACGATAACTTATTTCTAAACTTGTATGGATGCATGAGGATGGCTGAATGCGATGATTTTTCAAATTTCATTGTGCTATGTGCGATGACAATAAAGACATACATTCTTTAAGTGGCTTTGTCCGCTTGTCTATCAAAGCCCTTAACACCACCTAAGTAAGTGTGTGAGTAGATGTGTAGTTGTACGTATGACCTATGATGTGTTTTACTGATGAATGAAGACTGATCAGCTTGAATGATGTTTCGTTACTGCGTCAGAGCACTGTGAAGTCCAGTGCTAATTTACCATTGGGACAATAAAGTTCATCTCATCTTATCTAACCTTATTTTATTCTATGGGGGAAGTTATGGATTCATGGTGAAGTTAAAGGAGTGCTGTGCAGGGATTTTTCATGACCTTTTTTATCATATGAACTACTTTATATTAAAAAAACAAAATCATGAAAACATCTAGAAATACAATTCAAGAAATGTTACAAAATGTTGAACATTGTGTTAAACCTTTGAGTGTTTATTACTCTCTATTTACCCAAATCTGATAGAACGCAGTTAATGTTTTGTACTTCATGTGTGATCATATAAATACATATTTAATGTATGTGTGTGTGTTTGTGTGTAAATGGGCTCACTTGGACTTTGCGGAGGCGAGGATATGGGGATCAGTCTTGGATCAATGAAGGAAAGGAAGGAGGAAGATGAGGAGGTATTTTTACTCTTGGGACTGCTGACAGCCTGACAACAAACAAAAACAAGATCATGGTAAATGGTAAATGGATTTGAGCTTGTATAGCTCTTTTCTATTCTTCTGACTACTCAAAGCGCTTTTACACCGCAGGTCACACCTACACATTCACACACTGATGGTAGAGGCTGCTATGTAAAGAGTCCATCAGGAGTAACTAATCCCATTCATACACCACCGACAAAGCTGCAGGAGCAAATTGGTGTAAAGTGTCGTGCCCAAGGACACATCGAACATGTGGCTGCAGGAACTAGGGATCGAACCTCTGACCCTCCGGCAAGGAGAAGACCGACTCTACCAACTGAGCCACAGCCGCCCATCAGCAGCTATTCCAACTCCATTATTTATAGTTTGTGTTGTCCTCCACTCACAATATCATAAATCCTTTTTGTGATTTGACAGATCAGTGACAGCTCTGCAAAATGATTGCATCACCATCTGCTCTTTTGTTCTCTTTTAATCCCAATTTCATTTGACTTCATTCACGACATTCGGAGTTCAAGTTTACTGTTAAAGGTCTGAGTCAGGACATCCATGTCTAATGAAAACTGGCACCATATTAAGGATTACTAAAACAGACCATGTCCCAGTTTGTACCTGTGTACATTATTTGTGCCACCATCTCTATCTGGAGGTCAATATAAGTGTTGCAATTAG
Organism: Tautogolabrus adspersus; assembly: GCA_020745685.1. Lineage (NCBI taxonomy): Eukaryota > Metazoa > Chordata > Actinopteri > Labriformes > Labridae > Tautogolabrus > Tautogolabrus adspersus. Next base: position 4,644,513 of record CM036540.1, read on the forward strand.
TCACATCCCTCCATCCATTATCTATACCACTTTTCCCATTCAGGGACACTGAGCCGATCCCAGCTGTCATTGGGCGAGAGGCGGGGTACATCCTGGACTGCTCGCCCGTCAATCACAGGGCTGACATATCGAGACAGACAACCAGCCACACTCACATTCACACCTACGGGCAATTTAGAGCCACCAACCGACCTAACGAGCGCGTCTTTGGACTGTGGGAGGAAACAGGAGTACCGAGAGAGGACACACGCAGACACGGGTAGAACATGCAAACTCCACACAGAGAATTTCCTGTCCAACGAGGATTCGAAACCAGGACCCTCTTCACTATGAGGCAACAGCGCTAACCATTGCTGATCTTCGGCAATTCATTTCTCCGTATAAACTCACATATAGTTCCTGGCGTGTGTTGGATCGAAGGGCTGTGGGTGACTGCGAGTAGTTGAGTTCACGTGTTTGCTGCTGGTCCAGTGCATTATGGGTAGGACTTGGAGAAGAGGCTTTCTGCAGAAGGTCTGGAAGCAGGTAGGTTTCATCTGAACCTATCCGAGATATCTGTACAACAAGTAGTAAGTGAATATACCGGTCAGAAAAGAGTTTACCCTGAGTTTATCATCCTACCATTTACAGCAGTCCACTACCTCTGACAGTACAGATGACAACTCCTCTAGCTGATAAAGATAACGATGGAGGCAAACCAGCAGTAGTGCGTGTGGCTTTGTCTGAAACCGCAAAACTTTATACCGTTACTATTCATACTGAATGTGTAGTATGATCTCAAATCATAGGATGCAATTTTGTGTATGCGAGAAAAGTCTGGATGTAGACTAGATCAGCCAGAATTTTTTGGGTATGAAACTGGGGCATACTGGTCATACTGAGCCGCCCCACAATGCATTGCGGCTTTTAGACTGTCCAATCACGGAGCTCGCAAGCCAGTTAACTAGCGTCCTAAAGTAAAAGTTCGGTGCTGAAATATATTTGACATGTTGCCATATAGTATTTAAATAACTAAGTAGCTGTATTAATGATGAACGTTTGCATATTGTTGTTGAATTATATTTATGGGCCGACGGTCGTGCTAGCTTGATGCTAGCTCATCGAACAGAGCTCGAACCGGAAGTACGTGGCGTGACCCGTATTTTAGTTGCTAACAGCACACTAACAGTCGGGCTAGAATGAAGTATGCAGTGTATATAGTTTTAGTATGTAATAGGCAGTATGTGGTTTCAGACACAGTTTGTGTGTGTGTGTGTGTGTGTGTGTGTGTGTGTGTGTGTGTGTGTGTGTGTGTGTGTGTGGGGATTCAGGGCACCTGGTTAAGATTGCTGTGAGGTTGCAGTACGATGCCATCAGGGATTCCACTGAAGTATTTCCGCGTTCCATTGGACAGGCCGGGCCTTAAAACACACACACAGGTCAAGATGTTAGAGCTGAGCTTGACTTCATTGAAGAGTTTGTAGGGCTGAACTGACATTGTTAATATTTATTCTTTTTGCGAGATGTATTGCAATAAGAAAATGATGGAGCGACGAGTTTCTTCATAAACTGCACAAATAAACTCATGGCCTACATATGTGCTACTTGTACCTCATAAACCAAATTAAAGGAAAGCTCACTGTCCTGACTCACAAAACACCTCAACCTGTGCACTGCAGGTGTAGCCTCTAAAAGTAAACAATGAGTCTGCACCATGTACTGTCTGTATATGTGGCCACAGCATCGAGGAGCACCAGGACGAGCTGATAACAGGATCACACTCATTTTAAATCTGTGATTGAGCGTCGATTGTTATCTTTGGTTTGCATCAAGCAACACATAAGTGGCAACATGACGTGCTTGAGGTTACATGCAAATATCTCAATCTAATATGTAATCTCTTAAAGGCAAAGTATGAAGATTCTGCCACCAGGGGGCTCCCCCCCCCCCCCCCATAAATCCACTCCGATCCTGTATTTTATCACGACTATAAACCCCTCTATTTCAGCCCTGCTCAGAACAGACTATTTTGGTGAAAAGGAGGGGTTACTGCCCTTTGTGATGTCATAAAGGGAAAATCTCCAAACGGCCTGTTTGAGCACACATTTTCTGAAAAGAGGAGCAGGCAAAAGACGGAGAAGATGGACTTTTCTAATTATTGGGGGGTTTGTAGACAGACTAGGGACACATATTAGTGTTAGAAACACATGGTGAAGTGTATTTTGTATAATATGTGACCTTTAAACTCATCTTTTTTTCTGATTCTTTAGATTGGTTTCATAACTGGTACATCTGGAAACAGGTCATGTTTGACAGGATTGAAGGATGTTTCAATTCTTTTCCCCTTTCTTTCTGACATTCACTTATTTAGATGAAATGGAATTTGTATATGATAGTTATGGATGACTAAAAATGTCACCTTCTGCTGTCTTCATCATCACTGCTGCCGACCTCGTCACTGGAGGAGGAGTATTCTGTGGCCTTGTTAAGTCGACCCTGAGCAGATCTCCCACCCTGCATGGAGGAGGTGAAAACAAATCTGAGTAAATGAGGTCAGGTGAGTGAGCGGAGTCGTAAGAATCAAACAGAGAAGACAACAGGACCATAAGTTTCATTGTACAGACGAAGATGATACTAAGAATGACTTGTTGGGTGTACTCTGAGGTCACTTACATTTGATGCAGAGGAGAAGTTTTGGTGACACTTCCACATGTGTAATGTAATAAAACTGAAAGCTGTGAATATATCTCATTTACTTGTGATTGCGTGCTGGTAAAGTTTTCTTGCGCCTTTCTGTGTTGCTGTCGAACGGGCTGTAGAAGAGGACTCTCCAGCTTGAAGTAACCTATAACACACAAACACAACAACCATGTTCATATTAGTGCCAGCGACGCAGAAGTCCTTTTCAGACTGCAACACCTCTAAAGTGCCTTAACAAAGCTCTGCCATATTCACGCCTCAAGACATTCATATTCTTTCTGCAACAGTGTCATAACTGTGTCCCATGGATGGATGTAGAGACAATGTTCATTTAAAACTACATAGATAACATAAACAGATCATTCAAACACTCCTAAATAATTCTTGTTATTGCACTGATCCCCAGCGTGTTAAGGAGAGAAAGAAGAAAAAGGCATGCAGTGAGGTTCCACCCACAGCTCCAGTCATGAGCTGCTCCCATTAGCCTGTGTGTTGTGAAGCGTAATGGCTTAGGGGACAAAGGATCTCCTGAACACATGCACACACACACACACACACACACAGCGCTGCGCTCCATCGCTGGCTCTGCTGATCCTGCCTCGCCTCTGTTACTACCTCTGAAGATGATAAAGAGGGGGGGGGTCTCTTCATCCCTCCTATACGCCTCTGCAACATTCAGATTGAAGGCGAAACGTCACAGGGGCGTAAATATCCCGCCTTGAAACGGCCGTCTGAATAGAGGTAATGGGTAAAGTGCAAAAGGATGGTGGGGAGCAAACCACACCATCCTAGAAGACTGAGGTCTTCTAGTCAAGCAATTCCAATTTAAAGTGTCCTTTTAACAATTTAAAATTATGGATGCCCAAACCGTGTTTTCCCCAGGACTTTACAGACCTGACCCAGTTAATGTCCACAGGCAAGACATCCAAGATCTTAAACCCGTAATTGATTTATTTCTCAGTTTCTGCTGCTACACTTGCTTAAAACAACATTTTACCACATATACAGTATATGAATGGAAGAAGGCTGAGTGATGTCACCCATCTGTTCCTGAAGGGGGCTCCGGAGGCTCATCGGCAGCAGCTGCCATGCTGGAAATGCTGTTTCAGCCTAACTTTCAGTCAACCTAACGACAGGCTGAGAGCTAGAGCTGAGGCGGGTTTTAAGCCTCCTGACAAACCGTTACATCACGCCCACCTGTCAATCATGTCAGCTACGCGCCTAACTATGGATAACACTTATCATTCATTACATCAAAATTATTAAAAAAATCACCCCCCATACAGTGTGTGCCAATAACAATGAGGACAATAACTAATAGATTTTACTAGATTTTTGTACCAGTCTGTAAACAGGTTTATTTATGCTGTAAAAACAGCTTTTTGCCTGTTGTGTGTATGTGACTTCTGGCACTCTTGGAGTCAGCCTCAAGCGGACACTCGACGAACTGGAGGATTTTGCACTTCTGCATTGGCTTCATTTTTCAAGACCAGAGGTTGCCACTAGCTTAAAACATGTTTTGTTTAATGGCACAAAACAAGGAAAGGACCTCTCTCACTCCACCACACATCAACTATTTTCATGTCAGTGAGTGAGGAGTAAAAAATAAGTTTATGAAGAAGCAAAAACCTTCCTTGTTACAAAGATGACCAGTTGCTTGCCCCCTCCTGACAGTTCTTTTCTTAAATGTGTTCAACAAGAATGTAGATTAGAGAAAAAAGCATCTTTTCCCTCAGTAACCACAGTAAAGCAGTTTGAGTCTTTAGAAGAATCTTTGATCTTAGGTTAAAACAAAGGAGGCAGCTGCCAAAGTGAGTGGGAGGCATCAAAAGTTGTTTCCTCTCAGCAACACACAGAGGGCAACTTTGAAATGCTAAACATATTCACCCCGTCTTCCTTTTTATTCTCATTTCCTTGTTGCTATGAGAGCAGCTTGCTTAGTTCCTGGCTTGCAGAGAGGATACAGACAGCAGGTGTCTAGTGTGTCTTAGAATATTGTTCATGATGTTGTCTGACTTAAGGGATATGTACAGTTCACACTACCACCAAGAAACAAAATGAGTCCACATCAACAAGGACTGAGCTTAAACTAGACAGTAGCAGAGAACAACAGTGATCTAAAGGAACACGTTCAGACAAGATGTAGAAAAGAAATCAGAATGCTCGTTTTATCTCAATGACCAGAGTTCAGATACCTGTATGTTTTTAAGTTTGAACAACACAGGGCTCAGCTCTGCATGGTGCTGAGTGGAGCTTGCACTGACCTGGGTGGTTGCTGCTTGTAGACGAGACTTCATGAGCTACAGATCTTCCACTCTTATCTGCTACAAACATGGGACTGCCACTAGAGGGAGAAAGAGACACATAAAGAGAGATCCAAAGATGGACGGTGAAACAATCATTGAGCTAAACTGATCTGAGATGGTTGTTATTCAGCCGTAAACCACCATAACAATAAAAACAAAGAGGTTCACTAAAGCTGAACAAACCACTCTGTTCACAGCATTGTTACAAAACTGGAGTTTACAAACGAAGTATGTCAATTGTTTTTAAGTGTCATGTTTTATAGGCTCCTTGTTCCACATTCAGAGAATATCTGGATGCTAAATAATGAGTGATTAGTGTGTACACAGATACAGTCCTTACTTTGTAATGAGTTATCAAAAACACATCATATGAGCCAGGGTCTATCTTATTCATGTTATTCATAATATATATGTGTATATACTTTAGTACCTTTATCTCTTTTTTATTGTATAGGCACACACACATTCACAGATGCACAATAATACAAATGAGCCTGTAAAGCCGTTTTCACAGATGCACTCCTGAAAATATCTAGATAATGTCAGGAGGACTGCTCCGGAGATTCTCCTGACGTGGCTGTTCACATATGCTCCTCACAGCTGGAGACTATCCCTGTGAGACGGGAGGTGGGGGGGGTCTCCTGAGGTAAGATGTGACATAAAAAAACAACAGAAGTAGCGAACGAAGCAACAGAGTTCACTATATGACGCTATAATGAGAATATTTGACTTTATATCAATGCTACGTGTAGTTCAAAGGAACAAAAATATCAACAAAAGAGCGGAGAAGAACATACTGAAGAAGAGAAAACGTAATGCAGCCGTTTAATTATGCGCACAGAGATCGTAACAGTCGCATGCAGACACTCTATGCACCGTGCAGCAGTCACAGTATATAAACGTCACTCTCCCCTCCCATTGGCTTGAGGTGAATTATACGGATAATATCCTGCTGTATTCTCATATCAGCTCACTCTGACTTTCTGCGGAAAAAATACGAGGGGTCCTGCCTCCGGGTGGAATCCAAGTAAAAAATGTCTGTGTTCACACATACAGCTCCCCTATATTAGTATTATGATCTCACCTCTTTTCTGGCTTTTATCTTTTATCAGTGCGCAAGAACGACAAGCGCGACATGCTGCACTCAGCACGGCAGGGCGCAGGCACATAGACAATGAGTGGGTTTGAGAGCGGCGTGGAGCACCCACCACATCCTATCTGAAAGGCCCCTTATCCAGCTGAGATTGAGCTTTGGTGAATTTGCATTATTTTGCTGTAATATTTCTGGCCACTTGACAAATTAAACCTGCTCTCTTTAGCTCTGCTTTGCTTTTCATTAACTCCTGAGGGACATGTCTGTCTCCTGAGCCGCTACATTTCTTGACATGTCACAAGCTAGATGTAAAGTGTGTCATTAATCTGTTTGTCATTTGAAGCTCAGGACATGGCCAACAGTTGATTTGACAGAGCTTTGTCAGTTTTAACAGTGAGTTAGATGTGGGCTGTAAAACAACAAAGACACAAACATGGTCACCAAGACTAAGTGTTCAGAGAGTGCATACAGTGAAGCTGGGGTCTACCTTGAAGCTGCCCTCTTGTGTCCCATCACCAGCTCTCGGCAGTAAAACTTAGAGGTAGTGCGTTCTGGAACCTGGAATATGTACAAGATCGAGTTCAGAATAAGAAACAAGTTTAAGGATTATACAGAAACCTAAGGTTACTAAAGGCACAAACATTTCACTTTTTATAATTTTGAGAGGGCTATTTACAAAACCTGTTGTTGAGCCAAGCAGGGCTTCAGCCAATTAGGGAAGGTTTCTGTGGTTATGAAATCCATGTACATTTAAAACACCTTCTACATCACATTCAAGGCTGTAGAGCAAGGTGCAATACAGTCTTTAATGATCCACAGGTAGAGGTTTATTACTGAGAAACACAATTGTTCCCAGCAGTATTCCATAACACTGCATTTGTCATTTATGACAAAAAGAGCGCTGTAAATCAAAAGCAACATGATTGGTGTAAATGTGGCAAAGCAATGCCTTTATAAACTTCATTTTTCAACACTCAAGCTCACTAAAAAAAGTCTCAGTTCCACCGAGCAGCTGGTGACTTTTTGACCTCTCATCTCCTGGTTCACATGACCCAGTTTCAGAGAGGAAGACACACCCAGTAGAGCAGGAAGTGAGCTGTGGAAATACCCATCCTTCTGACAAGTTGCCCACATCCTGCATCTGGCTTCACTGCACAACCAGTCACACACACACACACACACACACACACACACACACACACACACACACACACACACACACACACACACACACACACACACACACACACACACACACACACACACACACACACACACACACACACACACACACACACACACACACACACACACACACACACACACACACACACACACACACACACACACACACACACGCACACACACACACACACACACACACACACACACACACACACACACACACACACCAAGGTGGTGTCTTTTGTACTGTCAACTGTTTCAGCACACGTTTGAATTACCATCGCAAAAACTCTCGGTGCCAAATTCACTAAAAGTGGATTGCAGCTGCCAAAAACACCATGAATTGCACAACGATTGTCACCGCTATCTGCTCTGTCTGAAGGGATGATTCAAAGGCATTTTGCACTGACTGTTTTCCTGTGCAAACACACCCAAAAAGTCTTGCAGCTTCATTTGATTTGCTCTTGTTTGCCCCTGTACTCTCAGCTGCTTTTGAGCTCAACTGGATCCACATACAGATGGTCAGAGTTTTAGTGGCGTGGGGGTTGGGGACTTTTTATTCATATTATTGTTAGGGGAGATTGCCAGACGTGATACAGCTTTCACTGTTTATAAGAAAGCTTCCTCCTTACAGTGAGTGTGAGAGCAGCTCATCCAACAGTCACTCTCTCTTCCTCATCCTGTAACAGCTCCAGAATGTCTCGACACATGTGGAGAAGTGTGCACGGAGCTGCTGCAGTTAACTTGGACAGCCATAGACTGACTTAACCCCCTGGTAATAATAATAACAGTAATAGCAATATTAAAGTTATAGTCACAGACTGTTGTGATGATCACAACACTCTTATAAATACTGCCCTGCAGTTTCCACCAACTTGCAGCAGACGGTAATCTTAACTGCTTGTTCAACAGCCCAGAGACACAAAGAGCCTATTTGCTCTGAAGCTCAGTTTGGGGAGCAAATTGACCCTTTCAATGTTCCTAAGAATTAGGGCGCACTCACAATAGGCCCAGTTATCCCATAACATGCTGAAGCACAATTACCCCCCCTCCCCATTCCCCCGCTGGCCTGCACTCACACTGCTCCAGGACTAACCGGCCTGAGCACGGTTACCTCTTGTACATAACGTTGTAATACAACAAATTAATGGCTTTACGCAATTATGAAGCATACATAGTTTACAAGACAGACGGACTTGAAAATAATAATAAAAAAAGAAAAAAGGGACGCACAGTTGAGTCTGAGTCTGCACATCGGAGAACAACACAGAGAACATGACAGCTACAGCCCCGTTTCCACCAAGCGATCCGGTTCAGTTTGGTAGGGTACCCATTTATTGGTGTTTCCACTGTCAAAAGTTGGGAATGGTACCAAAATAAGTGATCCGTACCGTCCTACTTTTTTAGTACCCTTCTGTTGGGGTGCCAAGGGTACCGATCTGACCCTAAAGGGTCCCCCTTTGTTTACCGTGTCCCTGTTCTTCTTCTTCGTTTAACTTATTTAATAGCGGGCTACACTGTGTTGGGCTGCTATGATGTCACACTATTACATAGCTGACACAGCTATCTCCATCTGGCTTACACTCCGCTTACCAAATAAGGGCACGGTTGGCTGTGGAAATGCAAGCAGGTTCATTTACAGTACCGAACTGAACCAAACTGTACTGAACCAAACTGGACTGCTTGGTAGAAACGCGGCTTACTTTACCGACTTTGTGGATTATTTTAAATCATGTTAGTCAGATACAGACAGAACCCTCCAGGATGTCTCCATAATGAAGGCTGTCCACGTTATGTTCCCGCCTGCTTGTGCTCGTGCATGAACTGTACCGTGCTGAAGCACACCTCTTCAAAGCGTGCCAGGGCCAAGGACGTGTACCGAGCTTGAGAACAGACCTGAGCACTCACACTAGTCAAACAAACTGGACTTTAGGTGTGAAGCGTGTTTAGGCACGGTACGGATTGCCTAGTGGGAGTGCGTCCTTTAACTTTGAGTGTCACTTGAACAGGTGAAGCAGGTATTAGAGCCACACAAGCCTTTGTATAGAAGGCCTTCAGTGTACGAAGAAGCACTTCCAGTGTTTGAAGCAGCCTCAGTCACAAAATGCAATTACTGGAGAGAACAGTGAGTTATTAACTGCTTTACAGACTCCATATGGCCTTCTGTTTGTTTACAACGTTAAACTAACAGAATGATAATGTCCCCCCCCCCCCAGAGAGAAAGGCATTTATTGTTCCATTAACTCTGCATGTTGTTCTGTAGGTACAAACAACAGCATATTTGTTTCTTCAAACACCTACTGGGAGAGCAGTGATGACGGACAGAAAGATGTGATGGATAATATATATAATACACTCTAATGAATCAGTGCCAGTACTACAAGAGATGCAGTTTATTATCACACCTCTTCATCAGGGTGAAAATCTCAAGTCATCTGTTGTTGATAATTTCGATAAGCTGCTATTCACTTTGTGTTTTTATTGGTGAGATAGAATGACAGTCCGATGTGGGGGGCTGGGCGTCAGGTCGTGGGGACGACACATAACAAGGTGTCCTATCGAGGACGATTGTTGTGAGATTAATGTACGGCTGAATGTAGGAAACGTTCACAGAATGAAGGCATGATGAGAGTTAGGGGAGCACAAAATCCAACATAAGTACACAAATATAGAAGATGTTTATTTTCTATAAAGCCATTATGAGAGGCAGGGGTGGAGCAGCTATTCTAGAAATGTGGGTGTTCTTGGGCTAGTATATGAGCACAACCCCCCAGGGTTACAGCTGACTTTACCGTGCTTCAACTGTTACATCTTCTCCGGCCTGGAGGGTTAATCGAACGGCTATGATTGGCTAAATTGTCCCTCAATAAATCTGTCTTGACCAATATGCTTTCACCAATGACTCCCCCAGTAAAAACTGTGGGGGATGAAATTACGTTTCAGTGAAAGTGTGGGTGACACAACAGCCACAACATCCACGGAACATCCTCTGCTCCTCTCGCTCAGGCCACTCGTGTACAGTTCTGAAACATCTGCCCTCGGATTTGTTCTCCGCTCTTGATTTTTTTTCCTTTCACAAACCCAGAGCAAAAATATATCCTAGTGCAAGCAAACATTTAATGTGATGCAGGCTACATCCTGCGCCTGGCATGACAATAATAATGATTTCCTTTTTTTGATGGCAGCCAGAAAAACAAAATTCACATCAGGTAGTCTATCTCGCTGGCGTGCAACCTGACGTGTCATCCAGCAGCTATTAGGAGAGTTGTTGCTCACCTTAGGCGGCGTCTCAACTGAGTCCCAGAATACATCATCGTTATGGAAAACAGGGCCGAACGGGGACAAGGGGGACAGGGCCATGTTTGACATAGAGCTGCTGTGAGGGGCATCACGACTCGAGCGTAGATTGGCATTCTGGGAAAGAAAGAAGAAAAAAAAGAGTACACCCATGGTTATTTATGGTTTTAAATTGTATCAAACATGAACCTTGTTTCAGACTCAAAACATTTCTGTCGAAAGAGAAGTAGAACAAAAAGAAGCATCCATCCATCTCTCTCTCTCTCTCTCTCTCTCTCTCTCTCTCTCTATCTATCTATCTAATGTGTATGTGTTGAGAGAGAGAGAGAGAGAGAGAGAGAGAGAGAGAGAGAGAGAGAGAGAGAGAGAGAGAGTTAGCAGTACACAATCCAATACATCAATACATTTAAAAGAATTAGGGTGCATGTGTAATGACAAGGTGTGATTGTGACACCTGGTTGAGGTGAGCTCTCTGCATGGCCGGAGTACAGGGACTGGAGCTGCTCCCAGAGCCCATCCTAGGATGCATCTGGCTGGGCAGACCAGCAGCCAAGAGGAGCCTGGCTAGGTTTGAGTCTTGAAAGTCCATCTTTAACATAAAAGAAACACAATTAAAGGCTTTGAGTGAACACACTTACTAGCTTTCTTACTTATAAATACTTTGCAGAAATGTTCAGAAAGGTCTTAGACTTGAGCTCTAAAGTCAGAGGAATTACCATTTACAGTCTAATAGAATTAACATCGCACGATTTTTAATTTTAATTTAAGATGATATCTGTTTTACTCCTCAATGCTAAGTAACACAGATCATTTCTTCAGTTAATTGATGCTAAGTTAGCTTCTTAGCATCTCTACAGTCTGTTACGCTACAGATGAAAGAATTTAGCCAAAATGATCAGCAAATCAAGGAGTAGTAGTAGTCAAGACCACACTAACCAGGCCCAAGACCAGAGCGCTCCGAGACCCGGACAAGACCAAGACATTTAGGGATCGAGACCGAGTCAAGACCAAGACCAGAGCACTCCGAGACCCGGACAAGACCAAGACATTTAGGGATCGAGACCGAGTCAAGACCACACTAACCAGGACCAAGACCAGAGCGCTCCTAGGCCGAGACAAGACCAAGACCATAAATATCTCTGAAAAATCATCGACTTGTGTGCAGCGGGCGTGTCACTCACTTGGACTGTAACACCGGGAAGGTTGCGGACGTAACCGGGGTGTAAAAATCTAATTCTAAATGAATTGAAGTTATTTGTTCTTATAGAAAGGAGCGTTTTCCTTCTAATCAAGTAAAATAGCCTGTCAGTGGTGGTCTTACTGGTCTTGATTTAAAACCCTGGATCCACCCAGTCTGAGACCGAGATAAGACCGAGTAAAAATGCTTTCGATTCCTAGACGAGACCTTTAAAAAGTGGTCTGCATAAGAAAACTGGTTACCAGCACTACACCACTATCAAGGAGTGTCCCTCATGTACACAATGAAAGCTGTTAAATACTGAATAAGCCCATTTAAAGATATCACATGTTTTTCTTTCAGGTTGCTACTGGACCAACATTTAAACCAATCTTTGAGTTCTCTGAAGAATACTTTTCTCATCTTCTTATTTCTACCAGTCGTCCCTAGTAGTGTTAACTAGTTAACAGCTTGGGCAGAGGAGAGGCTGTTTTCTGTGCAGCTCTGTTTTTTGGTCTGTAACACAAAGATAAGAGGAGATGGATGATTCAGCAGATTTTCAAACAATGTGCTTCCACATAGGTTTAGTAATGAGTTTTTTTACAATAATGACAGTAATGAGGATTTTTTTGGGTAAGTTTTCTTTTTCCCTGAAATGGCCCAAAGAAACTTTTGTAATCTGGTGCTGGTCATCTAAAACATAAACCCATCAGAACACAAGACTAACAATCTGGCAAAAAGGCAGTTAACAGAACCAATCAAACAGATTTTGGTCTTGGCTATAGTTGGCTGCAGGACAGTACTCAGTCGCTCATTTTCAGGCACTGACAGTTTAACTATATCTAACATTTAGCCGTCACTACGAGGAACAACACAGCGTAACTTTTACTAACAGAACCAGTCCAGCTAAAGCCATCACCAGATGGTGGTTTGACAGATCCTCTCTCAAATCGGAGTTTGGCTAGTTGAAAAAACCCTCTCCTGGCATGGCACGGCAGGAGAGCTGTGGGCTGTTCAAGTTTCTTTTGTTGTTTAGCGACTATAATTAGAATAGAGGGTATGAACCATATGTCAGTTGGGTGAAAGTCTTGCTTTTCTACCCAAGTCAACCACATAATAGCTAACATTTGGCTTACTCTTTCTCTACCTACAATTTAAAGTTAAAAATAGGACTCTTAACTCAGAACAAGTAAAAGTAAGTAGAGAAAAGGAGTTGAAGGAGGAAGAAAACACAAACCGTTGACAAAGACGAAGAAATCTGGACAAAAATAGAAATAAATCATTAAACTGAATACAAGTGTAGAGGCTGCAAGAGGGAGGGAGACACTGAAACATGTTGGATGTAGAGATAATTAATGGTGCAGGAGAGCTGGGTAAGGCTTTACCGCTAAACGCTGGCTTTGTGCAGGGTGGCTGGGTGAAGACGAAGCAGCAGCAGCAGCAGCAGCAGCAGCAGCAGCAGCTGTGTTCCCACTATTAGCTGATAGCTTCTGGAAAGCTGCCACAGGCTTTTCTCTCTGCCTCTGCCGCTCTCTCTCCCTGTCTCTCTCCCTGTGTCTGTGGTCGTGCTGCAGAGAAAGGAGCTGAGTTTGGTCCTTGGGCAGGGTGCGGTGGGATCTTCTGCCTGCTGATGGCTGCTGATGCTGAGCCAGAGACTGGGGCTTGGCTTGCGGCTGTTGCCTAGGCTGGGAGAGCTGGGCCTTGTGCTGAAGCAGCTGGTTTGGAGCCACGGCTCTCTATGTAGCAAACATGGAAAGCACACACAGAAACTGACAGAGTCTGGAAGTGTCTTAAAGTAATCATATACATGTAAGCTGGATTTGAAGGACATAACATTCATGCAGACACAGACAGACATCTTACTACAAGTGAACAACGAGACCTGCTATAACTACATGAAGAGTAACCTGCTCTGTTTGTAACATGTGTGTCTTAGAAGATGAAAATGCAGACGAGAGGACATGTATGTCCATCTTATTTCTAAATAAAAAATAAGTGCTGGCCAGTGGGGGAATGGCGCAGCGGGGGGGGCAATCGTGCTTGAGTACGGCACGGTACGGATTGCCAGTGTGACCGCTCTCTAATAGTGTTATTGTTGTTGGTATTGTCTGTGAGGCTGCACAAAGCTGTCGTAAACCCGGCGTTGCATTGTGCTGGCTTCACATACAAACTGGAAGCAGCAACACCTGTAAGTTCTTTTAAATTAAATCTTTTAAACTGAAGTGTAAGATTTGTACTTTTGATAGAAGGAGCTGCTCCGTCCCGTCTGAACGTCGTCATGGAGACGATTTGTGGACACTTTCTTACAGTTCAGTCTGAACGACTTCAAAGTGAGACTGTGTGAGCTGAGAATGTTTTATTGATCGGTGGCGTGAATCGGCGCCGTCAATCCGATATTCAACACGTAAACTGATACTGATTATTAGATCAGATCGGTCCCATCTCTAGTTGCATGTATATACTATATGTCAGTTCCTCCCAGGTTCTGTAGAAAATGACAGGACAAGCTGCAACTGTTGCATGAACACCTAGTAAAACATACTCTGGATTACTTTGCTTTATGTGACAGACAAACAAAGAAGAGCATACAAGAAAGCCGGCTAACATTGAAGACTGACCAGCAATTTAAAGCATTCATAAAATGAGTCCAGTGCTGCCGATGAAGCTTTAAAATATGACCAACGCAGGAGGACCTTAAGCTTCACGTCCTGATTTGCAAATCAAAACACATTTCCTCTGGTTACTTTTGTTACTGGAGTAAATGTCGTATAAGAATAAATGAAGAGACAGTATAGTCTGAGAAAGAACCAAGGGCTATCTTTTATTGCAAAGGAATGCATGTGTATGAATGAATATGAAAAAGGTCGGTGTTGACAGCCCAGTAAAATGAACATGATCTTACAAATAGTCCTTTCATGTTGAATGTGCCTCGGCATGCCACGAACAAAACTCCGTAAACACGTTGTATAGTTCTGCAAACTCTTAAGAATAAGGTAGAACATGCATGCAGACAATCTGACTCATGCAGGAAGTTCATCAAGAATACTTCAGCTCATAACTTTTTCTCTTTAACTAATGAATCCTACGATTCATTGTCCTTTAGGACTAAAACCCTGATAAAACTCTAAGAACCGAACGAGAACAAGATGAAGAAGGAAAACACAACTACAGGAGCGTAGAGGACACGTGTGAGACCCCTGCTGTGATTGGACAGTTCCATATTGGGAGAAATAGATCAAAATGAAGATGCTATTAAAACACTAGACACTAAAAGGAGGAAGTAAGTCCCAGTAGTAAGTAGAGCCCGATATTAGCATATCACATGACTGTAATTAAATCTGTGATATGTGCCGATGTAACTAGGTTTATTCAGGTCAAGACTACTATTTATTTTTACATCTTTATTATTTATAATTGTTCATTTCTAATTCAAAAATTGTTTCAGTGCACTGTTTTTATTCTGGCAAATAAAGGTTTTTGTTCAACTGTAAACAAAATCTTCGCCTTAATCATAAATCTTTTTCAACAACAGCGTTTGAGGGATCAACACAATGTGTGTACATCTCTAAAGATCGAAGAAAGATCTTAGAAAGATAT
This sequence comes from Tautogolabrus adspersus, assembly GCA_020745685.1. NCBI lineage: Eukaryota > Metazoa > Chordata > Actinopteri > Labriformes > Labridae > Tautogolabrus > Tautogolabrus adspersus. The sequence goes on from CM036540.1 coordinate 4,659,847, forward strand.
CGGCTGATAGATCGGTATCATATCGGTCGGCACGCTGGGATCAGCAGTGACAGAGAGGGAAAGCTTTTCAACAACTGTGACGCTTTACTTCTGCACTTCATCTGCGAAACGATTTGCACAATTGAATTGTTGTCCGCTCTAAACTTATTGTTTGTGAACTGTTTCTTAACCGTGTGATATTTATTACTGTGCTGCTGCTGCCCTCTGGGCCACGTCACCCTCGTGAAAGAGATCTCAACGGGTTAATTACCTGATGTGATATTAGGGTTGCAAAATTCCGGGAATTTTCAAAGTTGGAAACTTTCCATGGGAATTAATGGGAATTTTTGGGAATTAACGGGAATTTATGGGAATAAACGGGAATAAATGGGAATAAACCGGGAATTTACAAAATTGAAGGTTGGCCCTTAACTGGGAACTTAA